>JARHVA010003744.1:0-2500 GCA_037957365.1 Torreya grandis | reverse complement strand
AAAAATATAAGATCCATTAAAGGTATTAAAGGCAACTATTCTAAATCCTAAGGAAAAGTTTCCAAACAAAGAAATTCAATTGAAGGTTTTTAATAAAGGGAAAGAATCAATTTATAAATGGTACCCAATTTGAATAAACCTACTTTTAAAAAGTGACCACTACTTATATTTGGAAATTTTAGAGATCATCCACATTATATTCTACAAAAATTATTTGGTAAGAAGCTAATTGTTGTGCTTCTTAATTATTATCCTCCTCATCATTAACTTGATAAAATCAAGGGAAAATAATTTTTTTATTTATGGTATTAATGAACACTGGGATTATTATTATTATTATTATTATTATTATTATTATTATTATTATTCATTACAAATTATTATTACACAACTTATGGATAGAGGAATTATTATATTTGTAAAATTTATCACTCAATCAAAAAGGTCCCTTTATCCATCGATTACTCATTCAATGAAGACCAAGATCTCCAAATGCATTCCTAAAAAAGAACCAATGGATTATCAAATATATAATAATTATTTTTCTCTGAGAATATCTCCTTCCATTATGCATTATACTATGACCAATCTATCCTAGGACATTTCCATTATAGAACCATTGGTTGTTTGAGCTCTACCTAGAAGATAACCATGGGTCTTTTTATCCTAGGATGGAAAAGGATTAACAAATTGGTATATTCACATTTTTTTCTTAAAATGATCAATAATATTGAATGGGGAAGTACCAAATTTTTATTGTGATTTGGTAGTATTAGTACCTTTTTCACTTGTGCTGATTGAGAAAGGCTTTTGAGCTATTCTTGACTTACTAAAGTGTGATTCTTATAGATTTTTGGTACCCTTCATATTGAAGTAGGATCAATAAGCTATTGTAAAATTGGATAAGATGATGTAGGTTACTTATCAATTATTGGTTTAATTTCTACATCCCTTTTCTTGGACCTACTATTAGTTGCCACACCTAAAGAAGTATAGACCTGACCTTACAACTGATTCACTCCATAATACTCATCTACTTACCAATTTAGGAGTTTAACATCACTCTATATTGGTTCTTTAGGATCCTATTATTATGGTGATACCTTAGCTTATCTCTCTTGTTATGGTGATATGCTTTACACCATCAATGCTTAGTTGAAGACACCATTAGGTCAAGTGGTTTGGTTGTGGGGAAGATTATAGGGAAAGCACCATTCATAGGCCTATACTAAATTGTTTTGAATAAGGACTAAGGATTTAGATTTGATAGTAGTAATAGGTTTGAAATCTTGATAAGGATTTTCAAGACTAATTTAGATTTGGACTTAAGATTTACCTGATATGGTAGCTTATTTGGATGATAAAGTCCTTGATATGGAGGCATGTTATTTCGATAAAGCTGATGAGGTACTTGATAAGGTTTTTAATTTTGAGCTTGTTACCTTTTTAGAGTAACCAAAGTATTCACAAAAGTTTTAAGGATCTGTTTGAGCAAAATGTGGATGAATTATATAAAAATGGGAATTGAATCCTTGGTGCAATTTTTCCAACCTGTATAAGACTATTATCATCCTTAGGGGCTACCTCATAAGCATCTGGTAATGTTATACCACCCATTTATTGAATCATCATAAAGATATCACAATTTAAATATTTAAAATAATAGAGGAAAATATATTCAACTGTAGGCTTTACCAATAGTGAAATATTATCCCACATTATTTTAAGTCTAATATTAAAATCCACCATTTACTCATGTGGTACCCTCTTAATAGTGGTTAGTTATTCATCTAGGGATAGATGATTTGACTTGTCTCCTAGCTCATCCCATGAGTTGGTAGAATTGAGTAACAAGATCCTATACCATTGGAGATATTTAACTTTAAATGAAGAAGATAAAATCCTTATAGCAATTATCTCCTCAATAACATGATGAACTAAATAGATATTAGCAATATATTTAATGTGTTATGTAGGTGTGGTAGTATCCCCTTTAGTGAAATAGGGAATATAGTTGAGGATTGTAATGGGTATATCATCATATTGAGAAAGGTTTAAAGGGATTATTATATTGAAAGGAATAAATTCCTAATTTCTAGGGACAACAATGTAATGGACTGGAAGGAATCTTGCTCTTGGGCAAGTGATTCTACTAAAAGGAAGTGTAGACTAAGCTCTTGAGGAAGGTTTTATAAGCTCTTTAGATCTTATTATAGGATACAAGGATGCTTTAGTTACTCTTCTTATATAGGGTGTAAATAATTTAATGAACAATAAATTACCTTTTTAAAAATATCTTATTACTCTTTGCATGAAATATGTAGGGACTGGTTTGCTAGAGATCAGAAATGTTCAGAGTCATTAAGTGATTATTTTATGTATTAAACATTAAATATTGATAATAATAACACCAAATTATTATCCTATACCCAATAAATAAATATAATTGAGCATATGTCCCACTGAGTATGCTAGAAACTTTTATATTAGTGAGTTTTAC
>JARHVA010003743.1:0-462500 GCA_037957365.1 Torreya grandis | reverse complement strand
AGTGGGAATTTATGTGATGTGAGAATTTTTGTATTAATACCTACATGATTGAGTTTTAAATTGATTAATATTATTTAAATTTTTATACTGTAAGTTATTTATTATATATTAATAATAGATTGATGTTTGCATAATAAAAGGTAAAAGTAGTCTATCACATTATAACACCTAAAAGTAGAATATATTCCACAAATGAAAATAAAACACTTACTAAATATAATCATATGTAATATATATATATATATATATATATATATATATATATATATATATGATGTTTGCATAATAAAAGATAAAAGTAGTCTATCACATTATAACACCTAAAAGTAGAATATATTTCACAAATAAAAATAAAACACTTACTAAATATAATCATATATATATATAAACTATAATACAAAATAAAACAGATGTTGTTTGGCCAATTCTAATGCTGACCCGTGGTTTGGAGACTGCTGGTTTAGTTTTTTTAAAAAGAAACCAGTCTGACAGACTGACAGGTGCTTATTCTAATTTAGGGTCTGACAAAACGATTAAATGGAGCATGATCTGGTCAGAACCCAAAGACAATAGTATATCAATTAATGCTCCCATATGGGCTAACCATTAATGAGTTTACGACTATGATAATGCAAGTTGATGTGTCCTGGGTAGACGGCATGTGGCACATGACACTGCACACCCTTTCCTGTGCTTGTTTCATAAACTATACTAGTCATGCATCTACTATCTCCTATGTCGCTAGATCCTTCATGTACAACATAGACACATATTAGTTACCAACCAAATTCTCTACATCATAACTGATTTTAGTGGAGACAAGTAGCTCGGCTATCCAAATCACCTTCAAGTTTGTCAAAATAGATTTCAGTTTGACTCAGATGGGGTTTCTCTTGACAAATTTGCATGCCAAATCTCTCTACTAAGAAAGTGACCATAGGAAGTTTAGTAATAGATAATATGGCAAAAATCGATGCAAACAGATGTGAAACTTTTAATTCTTTCATACGCAGGGAAAATTCAGTTGGACCAAAAAAATGAACGCTTAAGCCAGTCAAATGAAATTATATTTCAAATATGAAATTTAAGGAAAATTGTTGTTCATTCGACTCACCAGATAATTGTATAAATGGAAGAATATATCCAATAAAAAATCAGCTTTTTACTAGAGCTTCTATTGCCACTAAACACGAAGAAACTGTACATTTATATTCTAATTAGTATTTAAAAAATCAAATCATTGTTCAATGTTTGTTTTTGGTACTACAATAACAACATCTTGAATTGTCGTGATGGAGCTCTACAAAAATTCATGCTACATGGTTAAAAAATATACACCTTGAATTTTATTCCAAAAAAAAATATCAACATGGAGCTTCAAAGGCCCTGAATCGATACCTGTATTGGGGTTTTTTTCTTCATTCAGGTAGTGAATTTGAGAAAGTTTTAGAATTGTGGATAACAAAGGAAGAAGGCATAATAATTCACCAAAATTTATATAAAAGGCGAAAAAATTATATAGAAGAGGTGACCCATTTATCAATGCTAATTACAAGAGTAATGTAAGATCACTTATTCCACTAGAGGAAAATGAAGTGGTATAACTATGGTGATTGATTCAGATTGCAGAATGGGCCCTACCCCGTGATGGGCTTAGTCTAGGTGGAGATGACGTGATCAAGTGTTATTATTTGTTGAACATGTGGATTAAGTGCCCGACACATGTTAGTGGGGTCTTAATTACTTAATCATATGCTTTTTATGAAAGCAAAATGTATTTAAGTGCTATTAATATTTTAAAAAAAATAAATAATAATAAAAAGATTAAAAATTTGAGTATATTTTTAAATAAAATGTTTTTATGTGTGTGTGTGTGTTTTGTAAATCGAACAAGTATAAGTCAGTAGGCATATCACATTAAAAACCTATGATTGTCGATCTTATGTCATATTTATGAAGTGTTAAGAAAAAATATTTTTAAATTTTTGGGGAAGGTGATGGTAGAAAATAAGGTTCTATGTTCCTCCACACAATGTGTTGTGTGAGGAGGAGACATTTTGTTTCACAATGAATTTGAATAGTGGAAAATAAGTAGGAAAGGGAAAACCTATACATAATATGTAGGTGGTGAAATATTTTAAGGTGAGTCGAGTGGTGATGGTGAGGAAAAATGATATCATACACCAGACCCATATTTAAGACAATTATTAGATTTACATGACTTGCACCCTTTGCAAAGGGGTTGGTAACTTGTAGGGTGCTAAGATCTTTGATTAGAAATTTTTTATTGTCAAGAGTGGACAATGACATCATGAGGATAATTTAATTATGATAGGGCTCCATGCTCGATGTACAACTCAAATCAACGTTGCAATGTTACTGATGTGGGGATAAGACATTAACGTTCCAAAGTCTATATTGTGGTTTTTGTTCATTTATGATGCCAATATATTGACACCTAAATAAATTACGTTAGGGTAAGAACATACAAAAACACCATACTCATACCCATGGAAGAAAGGGCAAGGCCATATAGAACATGCAAGTGGTGAAATATTTCAAAGTGCATTGGGAGATGATGACGAGGGTCAATGATATGGTATTTTAGGTGATATTAGACACCAAAGGGCCTATATCATACACATAACTTGGATTCAAGGTAGTTATTGGATTCACATGACCTTTGCCCATTACAAAAGGGTTTGTATCTTGCAGAGTGATGGCATCTTTTATTGGCTATTCTCCATTGTTAAGGATGGAAGAGGACGTCATGAGAGTTGATTTGATTATGAAAAAGATACATATCCGATGTGTGGATCAAATCAAAAATATAATGCCACTAATGTGGGGGTAATACATTGAGGTTATAGATTCTAACTTGTTGCTTTCATTCATTAAGAACATATGGAAACACCATACTTAGACCTAAGGCAAGAAAAGATGACCACAATTGGAGCCTATCTTTATAAGCATAAAAAACATAACATCTAAGGGAGCATTGGTTTAGAAAAAATATTTTGGAATGATTATGAAAATGAATATCAAAGTATTGTTTCTTAACACTTTATGCACAAAAAATGATATGGGGTTAGTGGTAATGAGGTTCGAGTGAGGCATGAATATTGATTTACACTCTTTCACTTTACAAAATCCCATTTTACCAAAATAGAAAACTACATCCTTTCCAACATAATTTACACTCTATAGTATGGTAGTTTCAACCTACATAGATGAAGATATAAAAATAGGGGTAGTGCCTAATTTGAGATACATCAGACCTCCATACCACTTGGTAAGAGTATGCAAATATTGGTGTGGATTCAAATTGTAATAATCTAAAATGGCATTTTAATGCAATGAGTGTCACCTGAGACCACCTTATCTTTAGCTTAATCCTAGACCTATATTAGGGCCTCCTTTGATCTTTTTCCATCTTTTTTGCGAGTCCAACCCATTCTTAGATATACCAAAAGCAGACCTAAGACATTCTTTAGGCACCTAGGTCCCATTCCTACCACCTATACATTAGCAGGACCCTTTGGATTATAGTCAACTATGTTATTAACTAAGGAGAAGAGCTAATGTTCCCTTACTCTTTACTCTCCCAACATATATCTTTCCATTCCTTGAAGCACTATAAGGTTGACCTATACTCATTTCATGTCTTGACAAGCACCAATACACTATATATAGACCACTTTCATTAATTTATCCCTTATAATAAAATCAAATTCAAATTATCATGAACAAAAACACAAACAATTGTGAAAATCAAGGTCATTGATCCCTATTTTGTTCCACTTCTACATACACCCATCTACACTAACCCATATCTCAGATTACTCAAATATTCAAACTCAAGTCCCACTAAAAGAATTCAAACTAGCACTCATACTAGCATTCATTTGCACTTGCATCGGTACTTAAATCAGGAGAACTACATCAAGATTGATCACCTCTCAAGGTATTGGTATATAGGCAACACTTAGCACATGGGATGTTGAGGTCACTTCAACCTACCTTACTAATGCCACTCTTTTTCTAATTATTATCACCAAATAATCTAAAAAATAAGGAGGCCTAGGGTTTCTCTTTGAAATCAATAAAAATAAGGAATCGACAATGATCCAACATTCAATTACATAGACAGAAGCTTCTCATAACCAAGCGAAGGTCCACCCAAAAACTCATTATCTCTATTTCACAAAGACATTAGCATGGCATAGAGTGCACTAATGCAATGTGCTACTATTCATAGGATTGTGTTACTATCTAGGAGGGTTTATGATACCTGCTTCCTATTGATGACACTTTACACTACTCATGTACCAGTTTCCATCTTTTTATTTATCCATCTTAGTTAGTTTATCCAACTAAGTACACATTTTTCTTGTGAACTAAGAATTTGACTCAAGAGAAGATGGTTAGTATCGTGTTAGTTTCAAAATAAAAATAAAATCAAAGAAACACACTAACTACCATAACATCTCTAGGCCTAGATACTAGGAAGAGCTTAGTTAATAAACATGAATAAAACACACAACTAAAATACAAAAGAAACATTCTTTTACCTTCCTTGGATGCTCTAAAATGCTTGTTGGAGTGACCTTCTCGGCTTGTGCTCATGAAGTCTTCATCAAAGAAGGCTTGGCTATCTCCTCTTGGCACCTTGTGGCTTTGGCTTGGTCTAATATTTTGCATGGTAACACTAATTTCAATAGCTTTTAGAATCATTTGTGCTTTTTAACTTTGCACCAAAATAGCTTAGAAATGATGTTCATGGCCTCTCTATTTATATATTTTTGTAAATGACTAGAATCACCCTAAACCATCCATCTCAGGATTGAGATGTGTGGCTAAAGATTAATATAATTATGCAATTAAAATTGATAAATAGGCTCATCAATATTTGGGATAAAGGAGAAATTAAGAGGCATGGAGGGCATTGATGAGGCATGGGAGGCATGAATCCTGATATTTGTGGCATTTATGACCTAGGGATGTCTTCCCAATAAATTTGGTCACCTGATGATGCAGATATTCAATCTTCATTTCTAAAAATAAGTATTCAACAAGTTTTGATGGAATTCTGAATTAGGCCCTAAACTAGTTTAACTAGCTCTTAAGCATGATTAATCACTTTGTGCATAAATTACTCAAATTGATTAGAATGTTATTGGTCCAAAATTTGATTGGATTGGAATTGGAAATCAATGTCAGATGCATTAGATCTGTTATCCCATTTAGGATGCTGTAAACATAAAATAAGAAAGGCACATGTCTTGTGTAAGATATTTGATAGGAAAGAACAATCTAGAACACTTAGGTACAAAATTGGCATTTTGACTCAGAATGATCTGATCAAAGTTAGCTGGCCCATAAATTGTATTGCCCCATTTAGGGATACCCTAACTAAAATTAGCACTTAAATATATCAATTTCAACTCATTTAATGTGTTTTAGAAATACTTTCTAGAGGATTGTGTTACTATCTAGGAGGTTTTATGACACCTGCTTCCTATTGATGACACTTTGCACTACTCATGCACCAATTTCCATCTTGTCATTTATCCATCTCAGTCAGTTTTTCCAACTAAGTACATATTTTTATAGTTCATTTCTATTTATAAAACAATCAAATAAATCAATTACATCACAAATCAGTGGTTGTTGATACTACTATATCTATTCCTAATTTATTATACCATCACTTTAACAATTGCTCCTACACTGACTTTTCTATCAGTAATTCCAATCCTCTGATTTGTAGATTGTGGTTTGACAATATGTTAAACACAATCAATTCATTTGATGATGACGAGTGATTATTCATTCAATTGGTTGCTTCTGATTTGGAACAGTCATCATCCAACTAAAGAACAAGTAGAGTACTGGGCCTTTACATTTCATCAAAAAATTATAAATAATCATGACCAATATTGTTATTGATATAATATTTAAATACTATATATTATTAAATTAATAAATTATATATAATAATATATTCATAGATTATAATATAATATAGGCATCTAAATTATATTAATTTAATATAATATAGGCACTTAAATTATATTAGTTTTAAATTTACCTATAAAAAATATGTAATATAAGGTATAAATTTTATATATTTAATATAATATAGGCACTTAAATTATATTAGTTTTAAATTTACATGTTAAAGATGTAATATAAGGTATAAATTTAATATAATTTATACACCTAAATTATATATAGTCTATAACATAATAAGTAAAATAACATATAATATTTTTGAAAAAAATATTAAAATATAGATTACACAATTTTTTATAATATTAAAATATATATTACAAAATATAATATATATATTAAATTGTATATTTTTTCAAAAATATATTAAACAATATTTTAGTTGAGTAAGATGACATTAACATGCTTTGACTCTGCATGTAATTAGAAATGCATAATGTCTATAAATTAATCCTAGCTCAGAGAGGATAGAGCATACCTACACTTTCGATTGAGAATACATTTGTTAAGAATGAGTATAACCAATATGGGGATCCACTAGCCCCGATTAGGGGATCACTTATCATAAATACACTATGTTGAGGAGGGTTCTAAAGCCTCCATTTTAACACAATCACACAATAACCCTAAGGGGGTCCTAGGTTTTGATATTTCACCTATTCTAATAACAAAAAAATTAAATCTAATATAGTGCTCACCAAAGCTTGTGGCACAAAATGGGGGTTAGAAAAAATAAAACTAAACATTCATCGAAAATATATACTCATGCCAATGTATACAGAATCTTAATACATGGAAGAGAAGCTTATTTATCTACTCTTACAAAACAAAAATTAAGTTAGGAATACTTACCTTGAATTAAAACCTACTGAGCCTCAATCTCTCCCTTGGCCAAGGTGTTTCACAAGAGGTTGTTGTGCTATGTAAGGATGACAAAGACAAATTAGCTCTAGGATAGACAACCTATCAATGCATCCAAAATAATTCTCCATAAGACACGATCATTATCTCCAAATAAAATATGGAACCTTAAGCTTTACTTCTCAATTATAATGATCAATAAGCATATGTTCATTCACACTTACTTCTTCTTCACTTATTTCTTATCAAATGGTGGGAAATGAACTTGTATATATAGGCAAATATTTCCTTTAAAACTTCCAAAAATGTCGACTGATGGGGTCAACCTAGTTGACCTAGTACAATTTGAACAATAATTCACTAGGCCCCGAGTTAGGTCGGCCAAAGGTCAACATAAATTGAAAATAATCCAAAATTGTACAGGTTCAAAATTGACTAAAAAAATAAGATTAAGGTTAGGAAAAAGAGGATTAAATATATCAAAATTTTGGAATGGGTAAAATAGAGAAGAACAAGCTTAGTTTAAATGGTTTTAGGAGACACGTGTGTAGATAACAAGTGGTAAAAGGGAAAACAATCTTGTGAAGCACTAATGGTCTACCCACCCCTTTTTGATGTACCCCTTAAGGTGTGCAGTTAGAGAGATTGAGACTCGATGGGTTCCTGCAATATACAAAGTATTAATAATCAATAAAAATTTGAAAATATTATGTGTATACATATGCCCCACTCGAAGCTCATCACGTGAGTGTAACATGGGATGGTGCTTTGGGAAATAGAACATGATAACACATAACACTAATGCTAAGTAAAGTGCATTAAGTAGCAAAAATAAGATAAATGAAAGGAAAAAATTGAAAAACACATACCTTTACTTACCTTAGTGCTTTAGATAAATAAGTAGAATATAAGAGAAGTGAAGGTGTCCAATGTGAAGAACATTAGGCAAACTTGTAGAAGTTAGTGCAAAAAATAGCCAAAAATATAAAATTTTAGAATATAGGCATATGATAGTGGAAAACATTTTATGCGTCATCATGATTTTAGAACATTTTATGATTCAAAAAATGGATGAGTAAAAACAAAGATAGAGGCAAAATAAGGAATCTGTTGAAAAATAGTTGAAAGATTTAGATTCTAAAAAGTGATTTTAAATAGGGTGAAATGAAAGTCATTTGTTATTTTTAACCTATGAAGGAGATAAAAAGAGCTATAAGAAACCAAACGAGCTAAGATGGTGAGGAGACAACAGGTAAGGTGAGAGGGACCTCCAAAGGCAACAATGGGTGCAGGCAGGTAAGCAACTAAGAGTCTTAAGTTAGTTTTTGAATATTTTAGTGTTTTAAGTGTATTTATAGAAATTTGTAATTTTAAGCATTTCTAGATGTCAAAATGAAATCAAATCAGATGTTATGGGTAGGAAAAATTGTTTAGAAAAATGGGTTTGAAGCATTTGAGAAAAGAACTGCTAGAAGGCACTTTTTTTTTTTAGAATGCAAGGGGTTGACAAGGAAAAACAACTAGGTTGACATAGTTGACCCAGTAGGCTAAACTTTGGCAAAATCCACACTACCAACCCAGTATGTGCCAACCTTGTACATTTTGTAGACTGCTGACCTAGTATAGTTTACCAACTAATTCAAAAAATATAGAATGACAATGTAGTACTAAGGGGAAAATAAGAGGGTTGACTTAGATTTTTAAGTCAACCAGGTCAAAAAATAGGGAAATTTTGGTCAAACTATTTTGACCAAGGAACCAAAATAATACATAAATGCATGCAAGTGGCTAAAAGAGTGCTCTAAAATGGCCCAAAATGACCAATTGAGGGATAAAAGGAGTGAGTAGGCTAAAAATAGGTTCAAATGAGTAAATTAAAGTGGTTTAGGCTTAGTTTTTATTAAAATTGTAAAAAGAATATATTTTGACTATACATGACATGGAAGATCTAATACATCTTTTATTATTTCCCGATTACAGGGATGACCCAAATTCTAGTGTTTATTATATGCATCATGGCTATCAGATCTACTGGAGTGTTTGATGATAGAGGATAGGGCAAGACTGGTCTCTATAGGCCTAGGTGGCATAGCAGAGATGTGTAGGATACCCCTAAGCTCAGATTTGTTAGTCATGTTCTTGGGATGCTGGGAATGGTTGACTAACACCTTCAAGTAGTAGGTGGAAGGGGATACGATAGAGGTGGATATCACCCTGGAGGATGTACATGCCATCCTAGGACTACCAATAATATGGACACATGTGATGATTGGGATACTAGATAGTGATGAGGAGAGGAAAGCCTTAGCCATATGGGCTAAAGGCTCATAGATGATATATGTAGGTTAGAGAGTGAGTATGTTTGATGTATATATCTCACAGATTATGGATATCTGAAAGGTTGTGGTAAGACTTGTGATAGCATGAGTGTTATGCCACAAATTAGATGATAAGGTACCATTGTTCATGATAGCCTTGAGCTGAATGATACTAGAAGAGAGAGTATTATATGATCTAGGATCCATCATCTGGGTCCAACTCATACATGACATGTGTATATTGTTATTTAGAGGGCAAAATTTTATTAGACCAATCATACTATTGATGACATGGATCTATGAGAGGTTTCCCATGCATCAATCGACTAGGTTGCCCCATGCAATTGATGATAGGTCACTTTAGGTACTAAGATGGAGACAGGACCAGGTAGTGAGGGACATGCCCCATGTGTTAGCACTATAGATAGTGAGATGGGTAAATATAGTATGGCAGCCTTAAGGATGCATAACGACTTCATGATTGAGCTAGGACACATTTTCACTAGCCTTAACATAGATGGAGGTGATAGAACATTACACCTAGTAGATAAAGCCACATCTAGTGGCATGAGTACTAGGGCAAATGGGCTTGCCTCACCTAGCAATGTCAATAGTGGTGCCCATGGTTTGGGCCCAACATGTTAGAGAGCTATGAGGGAGAGGAGGGCTAGGGCCACCAGTGGCAAGGCTGACACTTAGACCATGTTGTGAGAGACCATAGACTAGTCGATCATGAAATGTAGTGGAGTGAGAAGAGATGGATATGGAGGTGAAAACACTGGAGGTACCACCACCAACTCTATAGTAGGAGGAGAAATGACCACCAAGGACATGACATCAATGGAGGTAGTAGGAGATAATAGAGATCATAAATATCTTAGATGACCTAGTAGGTGGGTTGGATCTGAGTTGGACTATAGAGAGGACATTTAGGCATAGGTTGAGATAGTTTTGAACTATGACTACAAGATTTGCCTTTATGAGATGACTGATAGAGGATGTTCTCAGATGCTACACAGATGAGGAGACTATGCTCTATGGTCACACGTATGGTGAGATAGTTATGTTCAATACATAAAAAAAATAAAATATGGTTAATTCATTTCTTAAGTTTTATTTGAAATATATTAGAGATAGATTTTGAGATATATTAGTGATTTAATATCTATCTGGTTTGATTTTTATGGGTGTAGTAGAGGAGGAGGAGATAATATGGGAGTCTCTTATGAGGGGAGCACTCCATGATGTCCTGGATGAGACACTGATGCCATATGACCCTGAGATACTAGAGGACCCCAAGGTACCATCCACCCCAGCTCAGGCGAGCTAGTTTAGACTAGCTGGAGAGGTAGCGAGGTAGATATAAGCATATAGAGAGGGGATGTATCCATCAACAGATATGGGTACAAGTGAGACATGGGTATGGTAAGCCTTGGTATAGGATAGAGATGTACATCTGGATATAGTGACATAGATGACATAGGCACATGCTCAAGAAAGAGTGGCACATATAACAACCCTAACCCATATGACACAAGTACAGGAATAGGAGAGAGTGACACATGCAAAAACCCTGACCCATATGACATAGGTATAGGTGTAGGATAGAGTGACACATTTGGTGACCCTAACCCAATTGGCATAGGTGCAATCTCAGGTAGCTTATCTGTAGGGGTAGTGTTGAGATTGAGATATCAGACATTGAAGGGGTCAGATTGAGGCATCTATAGATAGCATGGATAGGCCACAAGATAGGTAGGATGAGGCCTAGCCATAGAGATAAAACATTATATATTATTGTATTTTTGTATCAAACTCATTACACACACACACACACACACGCACGCACGCACGCACGCACGTGTGTGTGTGTGTGTGTGTGTGTGTGTGTGTGTGTGTGTGTGTGTGTGGATTAATTTGGAATTTTGGATATTGGTTGTATATGTTGTCATTATGGTTATGATTGTGGATGATTTGGATATATTTATTTCTAGCACATGCATTTCGTTGGTTGTTGTATATGCTATAAGAAATATATGAGGTGGTTTCCTTTCTAGCATTATGTAAAACATATGCATGGTTAAAAATAAATAGGTAAAAAGGACTTGGTAAAATATAATCAATCAAAAATTTACTACACACTATTTTAGGCTAGGAAATGTGTAATAACAAGGAAATGACTAAGTATAAAGAACCAAACGGATGGTAAAACAAAATGGTAAAATTAATTTATTTTTAAACCAAATGAAAGATTAGAACCAAATTAAAACAAGTAAGATCACACTAAATCATGTTGGGACGTATGGAAATAATTTAATAAAATAGAAGGTATGAAAAAATAAAAATGGTATAAAAATAAATCAATTAAATCATTCAATCATATTATATCATATTGGGAAGTATAAGAGAAAAACAAAATTGGCAAAAATTGGGTCTTAAATTTATCACACTAATTCAAGCTGGGAAGTATGAAAAATTCAAGAAAATGGTCATATTCTTACATGTAATTAGAAAATAAGAGGATAAAATAATGAAAGAGAAATGAAGTAAGCATAAAACATACTAAATCAAGCTGGGAAGCATGTCAATGATTTGTAACTTCATAATCAATCACATTTTCTCATTTTTGACACATATAATTTTGATTGTGACTTGTATTGTTGGAATTTTTTTTAGGAGTGCCAGGTCCTATCCATGGTCTTACATTATAACTCACAAAGGGGACACCAATGAGGTGGAATAATTATGAAAATTGGGTTATAAAGGATGTGGTTAATAGGAAGGTAAAATTGTGGTGATTTGTGACAATGGTTGGGTCCTATCCATGATCTTATAATGTAACTCACAAAATGAAATCCCAAGGGGAGTGATCAGTGAACAAAATAATATTTATCAAAATTAAATATGATGAATGTAGGGAATGAAAAAAGGAGCGTAAAAATAGTGACCTTGTTATCTTATGAGAAGACCTTAGGAGACAGGGGGCATACTGAGGACATGAAAAGACATTAAGTGACTAGTGACCATTAATGTACAAAGGAAACCTATTAGCTATAGACACTAAGTTGTTTAAGAAAATAAGCATGCTAATAAGATCAACTCATGAAGGTATATTGGTATAAAAAATTAAAATGTACCTACCTTCCCATTATGTGTTCTCCATTCCTTAGGACCCCTTACAAAGTCGTCGATTTACTGTGAAGATTGGGTACTTATGTGAGAAAGTAGGTAGCACTAAGGGAATTTTTTTGTATTCTACTTTTCTAATTTACTGACCTACCACACCCCAAAGGACCTTGGATCTATCATGAGGCCAAATGTGGAGTTTTAGCTTTGACTAAAAAAAGGAGATGTGCTTTGAATCACATCTTTTAGTGTGATTTGACTTTTAAGAATTTTGAATATTGTTGCCTTTTATATCATTGAATTTTGTTAAATGATTTGGATTTTGCATAGTTTTTATGGATTTTACGATTCCTCCTCCATACGGACTTGGAATGATCAATCATGAGAGATAGAGTGATATAAATGAATGAGCTATAGGATTAGGCTAAAAAAACCTAAGTAACTAAAGAAAAGACTGACTAAGACACTTAGGCTTAACAATGAACCATCATGTGATCTCAAGTCTCAACCATGTATATGTTTAGTTTGCAAAAAAGGGAAGAAAGAGAATAAGCAGATCCAAAGTGGACTAGTGAAAGGGAATTATGAGGAGATGAATTGTTTGCTAATTGATCACATGGTAATATGAAATGACTAAAGGGAACCAGGTTTGTATAATAACCAAGTAAAAATAATAATTATCTGTGAAAAATATAGATAAGAAAGCAAACAATCATAAATACATAAGAAGGGAAGTTGTAAGTAGGAAAGCAAGCGAAAGAAATGATAAATAAAATATCCATAGGAAAATATAAATGACAATATAAGCAATATAGAGTGCAAAAGTAAAGTCACCATGTAAGATAAATAATTATTTGACACAGTGTCAAATGATATAATAGATAGACAAAGATAATATTGGAGTACACATCCAATCCAAATGTAAATGTAAAAGTATCATGCATGTGTTCATAAATAATGATAAATTTTCCCACATGCATTATAAAAACATCAAAGATATCTCTAAGAAGCTAGACATGAACTTATGCTAATGTGTCATCTATCTTCAATGAACACTAGGAAAATACTTCTCATCTAATCTCATCCATAGAAAAAGTAGGAATGTTGGATGGATCATGTTGAGGAGGGAAATTAGGTAAGGGATGCTCAGGAGAATGCATGGGAGTGGGCTCTGTAGGAGATGTAAGAATTATTGGTGGATAATGATCCATAGGTGAAGGACTCATGGCTAGAGAATGATTCATAGATGAGGTAAGGTCCATGAGTGAAGGAAGCATGGGTGGAGGTACATAAGGTGATGAAGGGACCACATGATGGGATGGAACCACAGGAGGTGGAACCATGTGAAATGAAAGATGATACTTATTTTGAGAATGATTTGTGGGAGGAATGGAAGAAGGTTTGGGAATATCTATAAGTTAATTCTTAAGGTGTTGCTTAAGGATGTGGCAACGATCAATGTGATGGGTGCCACATTGATGCCATTGAAAATATACCTCACCATACTTAGGCATTTATTTAGGAAGTACCTTCAAGAGAGCCATGGTTTTGTCTAAGGACTGAGGGGAAGAAGGACACAATGTATCAATATATTTTTTTAGCTTACGATAATGGGTGAAAGAATGATTATATGTTCTATGTAAGTAATAGATATGCTTGTGAGTAGTCTTAGTAGAAGCACCCAAAGGAGGAGGTGTAATAGGAACATAAATATATTGGGAAGGATCATTGGCCCATTTGGTGGGTAATGAAGGAATTTTAGGAAAATGAAGAAAACCATCACCAAGGGAGGGTAGTGGTGGGTAAGGAACTAGACTAGGCTCAATGGAAGGAGAGATAGGATCGGAAGCAGGGATAGACTCAACAACAGTGGAAGTAGAAACATGATCAACTATAGTGAGATCAAGAATGGCTCATCTATAAAAGGAATAGGAATGGGTTCTAATAAAGGAGGATCAGGATATACAAAAGGCCAAATAAGGGTTTCACACATCTCAAGGATAAGCAAGCTATAAGGGTTAGGGTACCTAGAAAAATGGTAAGGCCCAGTCATAGCATGATCCATGAGCATACTCCTATGAGGTTACTTAAAAATTGGAGGTTTTAGCACCATCTCTACCTTAAAATAAAGTGGAAAAATACTAAAATTAGGAACTATAAATGAAGGAAAATGAGAAGATATATGAAAAGACTCAAATAAAGAAGAATGATAACGAACAATCTCAACATCACGAGCTTGGATAAGACCACCTAAGAATGGATCATCTAAGGAATAAACATCATCATAATCTAGTGTGTGAAGATAAATTATACAAGTAGGGATGACCTTATCATTCGAGGAAGTACGGTGAATAGAATGCCTAGTTTTGATCAAGATAACAAGAATAACATTGCAAAGAGGTTTGCAAGAATGAGGATGTGAAGAATCCAAAAGCTACAAGATGAGATGAGGTGAGAGATCAAAAATTTTAATCTCATTAAGCTCATCATCACTTGAGTCTAAGAGGTTAGGAGTAATATTCCCATTAAGTTAGGGATGCTCATTGTAACCTCTAGTGGAATTGATGATGAAATTTAGGCATTAAGACTCACAGAATGGAACACTAGGTAAAGGTTCAAGAGTAGGAATATTAGAGACACCATGGTCTTGGAATTTTTCAAAATTTCAAGGGTTAGTATCACCCTAAATCCCATAAATGGCTCCATTATGAGAGAATTTAATGCATTGGTAATTGGAAGAAGCAACTGCTCTCATACGATGAGTCCATGACTTACAAAGCAAGATGTTATAAGAGAGGAAAGTTAAAGATCATCACCTTCACATGAATGGTGATAGGTGGGATGGTAATGGGAAACCACACACAACTTAGAGGAGACATTTGTCTTCTATCCTATCCTTGGCATGTATTGTGTGTGGAATTGAGGTTGTATTTATAATATCTAAGGGTCTTAATGAAATCAAGAGAGGCAACATAGGTGCCAAAAACCTCATCAATCAATGCATGTTTAACTTGGATATCACCTATTTAGATACTAATGAATAAGGGATGATCATCCACATGAAGCATAATATCGTCAGGAACCATAGAGGCTATAGGAAATTTTAAAGAAAGAGAAGTATCTATAGTTTTGTCAACATGGATGGACATTGTATACACATAATATTTTCACACTTTTATCGATTACTGATGCTTTACATATTTTAGGAACCCATCGAGACTCAATCCCTCTAAGTTCATGCCCTAAGGGGTTCACCAAGAAAGGGGTGGGCAAACCTTTGGTGCTTCACAAGATTATTGTCCCTTTTTGACATATTGTTACCAATCCAACTAGTTCTTAAAACCTTTTCCTAAGATTTTTCTCCTCCCTTGCACAGTCTTCTAGTATTTTTCCTCTTTTCATCCTTCATTTCCTTACTTGGCACCCTTTTTACCTATTCAACATACTAGGTCAACCTAGTTGACCTATTATGGTTTGTAGACCTTTTCTCTCTTTTTGTTTGTTATCCTCCTAGCCAACCTAGCATAGTCCTAGTGAGTTAGCTCAAAAACATGCTAGGTTGATTGGGTCGATCTATCATAACCGATGTTCCCAAAAAAATTTAAGGTAAGATGCTCCTATAAATATAAAGTCATTTTAATCATTATTCATATATGTAATCAAGAGTTATTATTCGCTCATGCTTCTTCACAATCTACTTTTCCACCATTCTACTTGTGAAGACTTAGCTTAGATTTCTTATTTTAGAGAATCTAGTCTTATGGATAGGTCTTAGATGCTTTGACCAAACAAAGTGATCCTTACAAACACAACAAACTCTTACAAAGCCCATTTAGCCAAGGGAGAGATTGAGTCTCGATGGGTGCACATTTAGGTAAGTATATTCTAGTTTTGTTCTCCTCTTTTTTAGCATATAGAAGTAACATAAGTGTTGGCTTGAATTATATTACTCTTCATATTCCATGCATTAGGGTGTTACTCATAATTAATTTATTTGAAGTTACCTATACATGTTTTGATTACTTTGATTTACTAACCCCCAATTTGTGCTATAAGCTTTGGTGTGCACTAGATTAGATTTACTTTTCTTATTATCATATTAGTGAAATTTTAAATCATAGGACTCTTTTAGGGTTGTTATGCGATTGTGTTAAACTATAGGCTTTGGAACCCTATCTCACATAGTGTGTTGTGACAAGTGATCTCCTAATTGGGTTGAATAGATACTCACATTGGTCATACTCCTACTTAATAATTGTATGCCCCCCAATCGAAAGTGTAGGTGTGCTCTATCCCATCTGATCCAGGATTGATTAATGGACATGATGCATTTTTGATTGCATACATTTTGGTGAACCCAATGTGAATTAAACCCTTCCATGATTTCTTTCACTTATTTAATTTATAGTCATCATTATTTTTATCATATCTTTACTGTGATGGATCAACCCTATCGACCCAATTTATTTATCTTTGTGAGTAGGCTTGCAAGAACATGTAACTGGCTTGATCAGTTCAACCCAGTATAGGTTTGAGAACTTACAAATTTTTTTTTAGAAAATTGGATCAATTAACTCTACCCAATGCAAGTTTTTTAAAGTTTTTAGACTTCCTGTTTAACCTACTAGGTTGACCAAGTCAACCAATTGCATTTTCAGCACTTTTTCAGCAAATTCCTATATTGCTTGATCGACTAGCTTGACCTAGTTTGTAGGTTTTTCATAGTTTTTTCTAAGGTTATTGATAAAAAATCTTCTCTATTTTCATCTCTAAACCACTCAGGCCAATTTATATTTCTTTGTATCTTTCATTTTTTTTACTTTTCTTTCACAGTTTGTAGTCTTTAAAACTACCCCTGCACGGTCAATTAGGTCGACCCTATGGACCTAGTTTTGTGTTATATGTTTTCTAAAATAAATAGGTCGATCTGACTGACCTAGTTCAATTTTAGATTTTTATTCCATAGTACAGGTTCAACCTTGTTGACCCTATTATAATTGATTGTCCATATAGTTTCTCAACTATACCTTATTTCAAAGTTGGAATTAACCATATATGTTAATCACATCTTTCTTTTCAGTTGCTTGCATGCTTAGAATAGTTCACATAGTCTAATTAGGGGATTTTTAATTAATTGCTTAGTTGCACTATTTATATTCTTTTGCACACACAACCAAACGACATAAACATCAATAAGTATTTAAACATTTGACTACCCAGGTCTAACTACTTGGATTTCATATCCAAATGGGAAGCCCACTTGATGCTCTGGTCAAGTATAAAGCATGGTTAATGGTATATTTTAGTTAAGCACCTATTACCCTTATTACTTTGATGTGTGAGGTGAGGGGGTAGGCCCTAATACCAAGCCTATATCATTACCACTATAGTCCCTTTCATCTTAAAATTACCTAAAACTATCCATAGATTGCTATCTAGTACCTTGCATATAGCCAATCTCCCTTTAAATTTAAAACCATTCTTAATAAGCTAATCAACATTCTAGGTTGACCAAGTAGCTAGCTTTACTTTCAAAGTTTAATGCTTTCTCTTTGATCCATTATGTGGGCAAAATCTTGCATTAGCTAGTGTTAGTGTAATATTTTGCTTTGTTTTCATCAATTGAATTAGCCATTATCAATTCATTTTATTTTTATTTTTCCTTTCTGCACGTACTTTATTAGATTAGTCAGAAACTATCTTATTTTATTTCCAAACTTGTTACCAATATTTTCCTCTTCCATGTTCACTGTACTAGGTCAACCTAGTCGACCCTGTACTTTTTTTGGCTTCTATGCATTATATTAGATTGACCTAGTCAACTTAGTACAGTCTATAATCCCTATTTCCTACACTACGTCAATCTGGTCGACCTAGTTCTATTTCCTGTTTTCAATCTAATTTACAATTTCTCTAGTTTGCATCTTATTCATCTCTGTTCAGTCAGAATGAAGTCTCTTATCATAATATTTTTGGACAACCTAAATCCATTTAGATACTATATGGGATGTTCATTCATTCCTCTCTTTTCCTCCCAAGAGAACCATCACTCTTGGGGAACCTCTTCTCTTCGTTCATTTATAAACTATAACATGGTGCAAATAATACCTCAAGACGAAGTTGATGGATCCAATCCTTTTCATACTTATCAAGACACTTCTCAATCTCTCCAAACTAATGTGGGAGTGATTGATACAAATCTCTTTAACAATCCCACTAATAACCTTCTTTATAATAATCCTCCCCCTAACACTAATTTTGGGAGTGCTCCAACCAACACTAACTTACCTCCCAATAGAACCCAACTCTTATCTCAAGTCATTCAAAAAATGAACATCATGCAAAAATCTAATCCAACCATGATGCAACTTCAACAACATTTAATCAATGCAACTAATCAACCTCCAACTATTCATCCCCAAGATAATCCTAATTATATTCCTCCACCTCTTAGGGATGTCTCAGGTAATGTTATTCCTCAACCCATAATGAATAATAAGATGATTCAAACCATTAAAAATGAGCCTTTATCTCCCTTTATTATATCCATTGATATTGGTAACATAAATCCAACTATCAAATATGATGGGACTAAATACCCTACTTCATTCCTCAAAGCCTTTGGTAACCTTTAAAAAGAATGGATCCAAACTAATACATTTGCCACAACTAAGCTATTGGTAAAAAATTTTACTAATGATGTATTAGAATGGTATAATCAACTTCATCAACATTCTATTTAGTAACTTGAATATTTGGTTAATCCTTTGGTTAAAGAGTTTCAACATAATGATCTTCTTGAAAATTATCTTAGTCATTTCATAAATTTTAAACAATCTCATAATGAATCGGCTCATGACTTTATTAAAAGATGGAAATCATTAGCTCATAAAACCAACCATAATATGACTGATGACAATTTATTCAAACTCTTTATAACTTCTCTTACTCCCACTCTTCAATACAAGGTTCGAACCTTTGCTCCTCAAACTCTTAATGAATCTCTTGATTAAGCTACACGTCAAGACTTTCTTTTGAAGCAATTCAAACCCAACCATAAATTTCTTACTGGATCTTTTCAAACATCTACTGCTATCACTTGAAATACTTCCCAAACCAAACCTAGAGTTGCCAAATCTAATATTCCTTTACCATCTCATACACCTCTTTTGGTTCAACAAATGCAAAAAAAATTATCACCCTCGAAGCCTTTCTTTTATCCCAATGCTCCTCCTAAGTGGTATTATCCCAATCTATTCTATTGGTTCCACATAAAAATTTGGCATTCTCATGAATCTTGTAGAAGGATCACCAAATGTGTCATTTCTTATATGCTTGGTGGCTTATTCAACCATGAAGTTATGATAAAACTTTGTCATCAAGATTATACTACCACACCTCAAAAATGACAAAACTATAAAGCTTCTACTTCTAATAATCTAAAATCTTCTTCAAACAATAATCAATCAAATGTTAAGGATATTTGTGCCATCGATGTTGATTATGACCTATATTATAACAATCTCAATATGTCAATGTTGCTAAGGTTAATTATCTTCGTAAACTGGCTCATAAATATCCTATTACCAAGCCTAAAAAACCATCTTTAGAAGAACAATTTCTTAAAGATACCACTACCACTCAGGATGACTTGAAATCACTTGAGGAACAACTTCATCCTTATGATCCTCCCACTACATATATACCTCCTAAATCTAATTTGATTTCTAAACCTTGTGCTGGTTATGCTAGATCACATTGGCATTTTATTGAAGAACTCAACTCTATGCCTTGCAATATTTCGCTCATGGAGTTGGTTCGCACTTCACCTTATCATTGTAAATTTATTATGCAACAACTTCAAAAAATTAAAGATCCATCTTCCATAGATGAGTAACCACCTTCTATTGATTCTCAACCAACTAATGTCAATACCATTGAGACTATGTGTCCTTATTCTAATCCTTCCATTGAATTTCTTGAAGAGGAAATTATCAATGATGAAATTCTTTTTTGCATTGATGATCCACCTCTCTTTATCAAAGTAGCCATTAATACCACTCTTATCCAAAAAGTTCTAGCTGATGAAGGTTCAGGTATTAACATCACATCTTTATGGCTCATTCAATAACTTGGTTATAAAAAATATCATCTTAAACAAACCCATCTTACTTTTCTTGGCTTTGACAAGACTAATCAAAATCCACTTGGTTGTATTTGGCTTCCATTGACTATTGGACCTAAGACTATCAGAACCAAGCTTATGATCCTTGATCTTCCTTTATCCTATAACATTATTCTTGGTCATCCATTGACTCATCGAATGAGGGCCATCAGCTCTTCTGGTATTTAGTGTATTAAATTCTTACATAACAAAAAATGTTACAAACATGAAGTTGATCCCAACCCATGGAACATATAGCTTCCCAATCCTAAGCCTCAATATCGACTTCTTATAATTTCTAAAATCAATAGTGCTCCTTTACTTGAGTTCATCAACATGAATCTGGATCTTCAATTTAATCTTGTGGATTTTGATGATTATGAGCCCAATGAGTTATAACACACTTTTAATACTAAGGATATACCCCTATATATTATAGATTGGCTTCCCCCTTCTCACTTACCTTGAGATCGTACTATTCCTATCATGGATGAGATTATCAACTTTCCCCCTCCATGTAATGCTTAAGAGACATCTTTACCTAAATATGCCTTCACTTGCAATGATTTTGGAGTGGATAAATTATTCTAAGATCCTCTCACCATGTCCCCTCATATATTTAGCAACATTGGGATTTCACCTTCTAAAACTCCCCCTGATTCTCAAGCATGTACAATTTCTATAACATATGATGACTACCATATCATGGCCCAATCTCACTCTAGAGACTTGGATGTCTAGCACTATCAAAATATTTTATCCCAAATTCATGCCTTTAATCATGATGTACATACCATATCTACACATCATGACTTAGATCTTGAGGGTCATACACCTCCCGCCAATCCTCCTCTTATTGATACTCCTTGGGTGGTAGAATAACTTACACCTTTAAAACCTATAGATGATCTTAAATCTTCTCTACCTCTTATGGATCCTATCCTTTCTTTAGATTCTTCTCCCATAATTGAATCTACCAACACTCATGTCTCTTTAAATCAATCCTCTTCATCTACTTCCAAAATTACACTAGATGCTAAGGAAACTAATGTTCATCATATTCATTCTAAATATGATCGTCATGGCAATAAAATTCACTATCTTGAAGTAGATGTTGAATATTATGATCCTCTTCATACCTTGCCTAGTGACGAATCTATCCTTGAATTACTTCATGCTCGGGAACCTCAACTTCCTTTGTAGCATCTTAAACTTAGAAACTTCAAGACCAAAATTCCCTACTTTAACAACTTTGTCGCTAGCATTGATCCTAAAACAAATCTAATTTTAGCCCTTGCCTAAATCACCTTACCATTTTCAAGATGGTCATGCCATTTTTATCAAGGAAACAACTTGTATAAAATATGGTACCCCATCTTCTCCTTGACCAATCATGATTTCTTGAAAACTCTCACCATTTGAGCATGATAACTTTAGCCTATTCCTTGATAAATATCAAGAGGCATTCACTTGGTCCTACCAAGACATGCCTAGCATTAACCCTAATATCATGGTTCATAACATCATCACTTATCCTGACATTAATCCAGTGCATCAAAATCAATGAAAATTCCCACTTGAAGTTACTAATTTATATCATAAGGAAATTCATTAAATTAATAGATGCTAAATTCATTAAATTAGTGGATTATTCTGAATGGGTTTCTAACATTGTCCCCATTCAGAAGGTCACTATGGTTATCTGTATTTGTATTTATTTCCATAACCTTAATCTTGCTTGTCCTAAGGATAACTTCCCCTTACCTTCAATAGATGCCATCGTTGATTCCACGATTAGTTATGAAATGTTATCTCTTATGGATGGCTTCTCAAAATGCAATCAGATTCATATCACTTCTGAGGACCAACACCAACATAAGACTACTTTTACCATGGAATGGGGCACCTATTGTTACATCAAAATTCCCTTTGGACTTAAAAATGCCAAAGCTACTTACCAATGTGCTATGACTCACATCTTTCACGATCTCATCCATAAAATTATTAAAACGTATGTGGATGATTTTATTGTTAAATCTAAACATCGTAAGAAACATCTTTCTGATCTTGCTATCATCTTTGATCGTCTCCTTAAATACAAAGTTAGACTTAATCCTTTCAAATGTGGTTTTGGACACATCTAGCAAATTGTTAGGATTTTTAGTCTCTCTCTGTAGCATTGATGTTGACCTAGTCAAAATTAGTGCTATTGTTAACATGCCCATTCCTCGATCTATTCTTGACATTCAAAATTATTTAGGCAAACTTGGGAAAATTAGATGATTTGTCCCTAAAATGGCTTATCACATTCACTCCATTAATTCCCTTCTCAATAAATTTATAACTTTAGAATTAATGGATCCATGTTAAAAAGCCTTTGATAATATGAAAGAATCATTACTTCATCTACCTGCACTTCATCCACCTTCTAATGATAAACCATTAATTCTATATACTTATTCCACACATATTTTAGTTGGGGAAATGTTTACCCAACAATATGATACAGGAAGAGAGTATGTTATTTACTACATTCACTAAGGCCTCATTGATTATAAGATACATTAAACCCAAGTTGAGCATGATTTTCTTTCTATCTATTTTATGACTAAAAATATTCGTCACTATATGTTATACAAAACTACTTATGTCATCACTCATTTTGACCCTCTTCATTATTTCTTCTCCAAATCCTTTCTTTATGGAGATATAATTGGTAAATGGATGGTCTTATGGAATTTTATCTCTACATCATCAATCAAAAAGTTGTTAAAGTGCAAGTCATAGCTAACTGACTTGACATAGCTCCCATCCTTCTCTACTTCAAGATGATCTTCCTGATGAAAATATCCTTTTCATTGAAGGTATTAATCAAGCTATATCCCTTAAAGACTATTTTCATAGCTTTATTTCTGATCTCGAAGCCAATAATCTTGAATAATCTTCCCCTCCGTATGGTACTACTAAATCAAAGGTAGTTATCAAGGATCTCCCTGAAATTAATGTTGACTTATATGAGGATACTTTGACCCTCCACTTTGATGGTGCTAAATGCCTTCAATGAGATGGGGTAGGTTACATTCTCACTAGTCCTCTTGGTAAGATTATTCCTTTATATTTTTTTTTTTACCTTTGATGTCACCAACAATATGGATGAATATGAAGCTCTTATCTTAGGCATGCGAGCTTCTCTTGATTTAGACATCGAATATCTTTATGATTTAGGAGATTATCAGCTCATTTGTCATCAAGTTAATGGCGATTATTAATGTAAAAGTGAGAAAATCATTACCTATCATTAAATTTCAACCACTCTTGCTAAGGACTTTATATCTTTCATTATCAAGCCTATTTCTCAAGACCAAAATTCCATTTTTGATTATCTTGTCTCTTCATCTTCTCTCTTTCATCCTCATCAAGTTCTTTCTAATCCTTCCTTTATTATATAAATAAAAAAATATCCATCATCTATCTAACCACTTGATGCACTTATCTATCACATTGAGGTTGTGACTATTAGACAAAGCCCTTGGTATCAAGATATCATTCAATACTTAGAGCATCAAACTTATCCTCTTTATCTAGATTCTCATGAAAAGACATGAATTCATAAATAAGCTTTTAAGTATGTATTTTGACATAACATTCTTTACTAGCACAATGCCGAAGGTACCTTACTCTATTGTGTTATGAAAGATGAGGTTCTTCCTCTACTCGACCAAGCACATAGGGGAATTTGTGGTGGTCATTGTAGTGAACACACTACAACAGACAAATGCCTACATATGAGTTATTTTCAGCCTCCTCTTGAAAAATATGCAATTGAATTTGCTAAGAAGTGAAATCTTTATTAGTTTCATAATGATCTTATTCATTCACCTCCTGTCAAGATTCAAACTATCGAATCTCCTTGGCCATTTTCCATATGGGGATTTGAGCTCATTGGTAAACTTCCTCATTCCCAAGATGGGCACATCTTTATCATCACCACTATCAAGTACTTTACCAAATGGGTAGAAGCCATGCCCCTTGTTAATGTTACCAGTCCTACCATATCCAAGTTCATTCTCAATCAAATTATTTACTGCTTTGGCATTCCCCATACCATCATTTTAGACAATGGTGGTAATTTCAAAAATAAACATGTTAAACAACTTTGTACCAAATTCAAGATCAATCATAAGTTTTCCACGCCTTATCATCCAAAATGAAATGGTTAAGCTAAGGCCACTAATAAAATTCTAAAAAATATAATTCATGAAACTTACGTGGATTGGCATATTCATCTTTACCCTACACCTTCTCAGACTAGCATACGTACTACCACTAGGGCAACTCCATTTTTTTAAATCTATGGTTCTGAGTTGGTCCTTCCATTAGAAGTTGAGATTCCTTCTCTATGTTTATCTCTTCATGACATTATTCTTGATGAAGAATTATGTGAAACTCACCTTCATGCCCTTGATCTTCTTGATGAACGTCATCTTTTTGTATTACAACATAACTGCCAATACAAGGCTCGTATCGCTAGACAACACAACAAATGTGTTAAAGTCCACACTTTTAATGTTGGTGATCTTGTCTTTAAATTATATTAAACACATGATAAAGAAGGTAAATATGCCCAAAAATGGTGGGACCCATATTTAGTCAAAGACATTCTTGGTCCAAGCACTTACCATCTTAAAACTAATGAAGGCCATGTTTTCAGAGAGCCCACCAACACTCAATTCCTTAAAAATTACTTTGCCTAAACATTTCCTTCTTGTCATGTTTTCTATCTATGTCTTTGATGCGCAGCTCTGATTTGAAACTCAGGGAATCAAATTTTGAAACCTACAATGTCCGTAGTTTTTCCTTCTTTCCTGCACAGTCTGTAGATTCTTGCCTACAGAGTCTGTAGTTTTGACGCCTGCAGAGTCCGTAGATTCTTGCCTGCAGAGTCCATAGATTCAAGCCTGGGATGTATACTAAATTTGTTGTTACAATCTGGACAATATTCTTCAGTTGTCTTCACAAACGTAATTTTCAAAGACCAAAATACTCTTCACACTCCCCAGCACACAATTTCACAATCAACAATAGAGCAATGTTGATAGCATAAGACTCACATAAACATAGATTTTTAAATGACCAGAATTAAAGCAATGCATTGAAATGGACCAGCATTCCTAGGCGACCCAGTAGGAAACTAAACCAATCACTGGACTTCCACACATTAAAACGCCAACATAACATAGACTCTGTAATGACTAGAATGGAAAGGAACGTCGCTTCACTATAGCAAAGATGTTAACATTTATTCACGTGAACTACAGCATTGGTCTTTTTCAATATTCATAATATATTCTAGCAATAGCCATTTTAAATATTCAACTTAGAATTGATTTACAAACACACAAAGAACACACTTTTATTTAATATACCAGAGAAGATACGGTTGTGTGTGTCTGCGTATTGCAGCTCTTTCTTCCACGATCTTCCCCCTTCCTTCTCCTTTGAGTTTCAACATACACAAAATATATCCCCCTATTTTGGCCTGATAATTCTCCTACCCAAACAGTATTTCTAACTTTATATACTTAAGTCTATCCTGGGCGTTACATAACAACCTCCCAGGATGGACAAAACAGTTTTCCTAAATAAGAAAATACAAACCATATAAAATCTCGCCCAATAAGATCAATTTCCTACCTAAAGATACTTGGCTAAATTTAAATTTTTTAAAACTAAACAGAAATGGTGGGAAATGATAAATGCTCCTGCATCATTCTTCCAAGGAGCAAAAGAAGTATTCTTCATTTGTTGTTTTCCTACATCACTTTTTCTATACTTGTGCCCAACTTAAGGATGTCATTGGCAGTCAACCATGTTGCATCTTCAGCTGGTAGATTCTTCCACTTAATTAGATACTAGAAATATTATTTATCCCTTGTCTTCTTAACCACTTTCTTGTCTAAGATACTCTCAATCTCTTTTGGCACTTCCTTTGGTAGTTGCTGCTCCCATTGAATGACTTCATCTACCCCTATTTTAGTTTCTTTGGCTGGTTGTCCTTCATCCTTGTATGGATATAGATCTGAAACATTAAAAATTGGAGAAATTCCAATTCCTTTTGGCAATTCTATTTCATATGCATTATTTGAAAACTTCCTTATTACCTTGCATGGTCCTATTTTCTTTACCTTTAGCTTGTTGTATTCCCTTTTTGGGAACCTCTCTTTTCTGAAATGAGCAAGAACAAAGTCTCCAACATTGAAACTGACCTCTCTTTTCTTTTGATCTGCCCTTAGCTTGTACTTGATGGTGTTTTCTTCAAGTTTCTTCTTTACCTGTTCATGCAAATTTTGCATGGCATTGGCAAATTCTTCTGCATCAACACTCCTTGTCTCCATGCTACTTAGATTTCTTAACTCATACACACCTATTGGATGCATTCCATACATAATTTGAAATGGGCTCAATCCTTTACTTCTATTAGGAGAATCATTATAGGCAAATTCAGCTTGTGCAAGTGCAAGATCCCATTGTTTTGGATGCATACTTACCAAGCTTATTAAGATGTTGTCCAAGCTTCTATTGACAACCTCTGTTTGGCCATCTATTTGAGGATGATAGGCTGAACTAAAACTCAATTGTGTTCCCAATTTCTTCCATAAAGTTCTCCAAAAGTGCCCAACAAATTTGGTGTCCCTGTCAGAAATAATGCTTCTAGGCAATCCATGCAATCTAACAACATCTTGAAAGAATATATTAGCTATGTGAGTAACATCACTTGTTTTGGAACACAGAATAAAATGATCCATCTTTGAAAACCTATCTACCACAACAAATATGGAATCATGGCCTTTTTGAGTTCTTGGCAAACCAAGTACAAAATCCATGCTTATTGAATCCCAAAGCCTATTTGGAATGGGTAGTGGCTGGTACAAACCTGTGTTTTGACTACTTCCCTTGGCATATTGGCATATTTTACACCTTTCAACAAATTTCTTAACATCAGTACCCATACCTGGCCAATAGTAATGAGCAATAAATTGTGCTAATGTCTTATTCTACCCAAAATGTCCTGACAAACTACCACTATGCTTTTCCTTCAACAAATTCTCTCTCATGGAACTCTTGGGAATGCAAAGCTGGCTACCTCTGAACAGCAGACCCTCTTGGACCATGAAATCTATCCAAGGACTTCTATCAACCCCCACTGGATTCATGCAAGCTTCATATGGTTCCTTAAAGTCTAGATCTTCCTTATATAGCTCCTTCAAGTCTTCAAATCCCATAATGCTTACTTGAGACGCTTGTATGATCAGATTTCTCCTGCTTAAGGCATCTACAACCTTGTTAGATTGTCCTTTCTTGTGCTTAATAGTGAATGTGAAGCTTTTTAAAAATTCAATCCATTTGACATGCTTTTGATTCAACTTATTCTGATTGCTAATGAACTGTAAAGCATAGTTGTCAGTGAATAAAACAAATTCTTTAGGCAAAAGATAATGCCTCCACTTCTTCAAAGCTTGTAAAAGAGCATAGAATTCTTGATCATAAGTTGAATATTTCTTCTTAGCATCACTTAACTTCTCACTAAAGTATGCTATAGGCTTCCCATCTTGGCTTAAAACAACACCTATTGCAGTTCCACTAGCATCACATTCTACTTGAAAAAGCTTATTGAAATTAGGCAAGGTTAAGATTGTTTCTTCAGTTACCTTCTTTTTCAACAATCTGAAACTCTTATCAGCAACCTCAGTCCAACAATTTTTTTTTTATCACCCTTGATTGTCTCTATCATTGGAGCAACAATTCCACTAAAATTTCTTATGAATTTCCTATAGAAGCTAGCCAAACCATGAAAGCTTCTTACCTCATATGTGTTCCTGGGTGTAGGCCACTCAAGTATAGCCTTAATATTCTCCTTATCCATCTTCAATCCTTCTTTTGAAATCACAAACCCCAAATATATCAACTCTGTTTTCAGAAAATTGCACTTTTTGACATTGATTAGTAATTTCTCCTCATGTAGCTTACTCAATACCATTCGCAAATGTTTCAAATGATCTTCCTTAGTTTGACTAAACACCAAAATATCATCTAAATACACGATCACAAACTTACCAGTGAACTCCTTCAGCACTTCATTCATCAGCCTCATGAAGGTGCTTGGTGCATTGGTTAGTCCAAATGGCCTAACTAACCACTCATAGAGTCCATCATTGGTCTTGAAGGCTATTTTCCATTCATCCCCTTCTCTTATCCTAATCTGATGGTAACCAATTTTCAAATCTATCTTAGAGAAATATGTAGCTCCACTTAAACAATCAAGCAAGTCATCAATTCTAGGCAATGGAAATCTATACCTGATAGTAATCTTATTGATTGCTTTGGAGTCTGTACACATTCTCCAACTCCCATCCTTCTTAGGACTCAACACTGTGGGGACATCACAAGGACTTAAACTTTCTCGTACCAATCCTTTGTCTAACAATTCTTGAACTTGGTGCTTGATCTCTTCATTTTCTTTTGGTGTCAACCTGTAAGCAGCCTTGTTTGGAAGATTTGCTCCTGGAATCAAGTCTATGTGATGGCTAATACTTCTCAATGGTGGTAAATCACTAGGTAAATCATCTACCACAATGTCAATGTACTCATTCAACATATCTTGAATCTCTAATGGAAAATCAATCAACTTAGTACTAGTGACTACACTCCTTGGCTTACCAATTACAGAAAATTTTACCTCTTCTTTCTTCATTTGATGTAGAAACACTTTGACACTGATTATCAATACTTTAGAATTCTGTCCAACAACAGTAGCAACCTCTTCCTTCAATGGTGTGAGTGTATGCTTGATCCCATCTTTTTCAAACATGTATGTATTCTGCCTTCCATCATGTATGGCCTTCCTGTCAAATTGCCAAGGCCTTCCAAGCAAATACGACATACATCCATGGGCATGACATCACATAAAATCTGACCCTTATATGTTCCTATCTGAATATTTACTTTGCATTGTTCACTTACCAGGAGTTTGTGTCCTTTTTGTAGCCAAGAGACTTGATAAGGTGTAGGATGTACCTCCTTCTTCAAGCCTAGTTTCTCCACCATCTCAGTTGACACAAGATTGTCAGTACTTCCGCTGTCTATGATGACCTTACAACATTTCCCCTTGCTCTTACATGTGGTTCTAAATAAATTTTTCCTTTGAGGTGGTTTTACAACTTCTTTATTTGGCTTTAAAAAAATTCTCTTCATTAAAAGAGACTCACCTTCCTCTAGACTATCTTCATAAGCTACTGCAACTTCTTCATTTGTTCTTCACCTTGAGTCACATGTACACCCCTCTCATGGCTGGTAGAAGGGTTCTCTGGACACTCATATGCCCTGTGTTCTGCATATTTTTTGCACTTAAAGCATTTGCCCATGAATCTTCCTCTTCCTCTTTGATATCCTTGGTATGACCTTATTCCTCTTGGTGTATATCTGCCTCTTGAACTTTGTGAGCTGCTGGCCTCTTTTTGAGATGTTTGCAGCTGTCTTCTACCTCCTTGAAATCCTTTACCTCTGATGGATCTGCCCCTTCCTCTTGATAAGGATGTTTGTTTCCTTTCAATCTTCTCTTCAGCTTTCAAGGCAAATTGATATGCCTCCTCAACTGTCTTAGGAATGAGAAGACTAATTTCATCTTGAATGGAAAATTTCAAACCATTGGTGTATCTAGCTACCTTCTCTGTGTCATCCTCAATATGACCTGATCTTATAGTCAACCTGTAAAACTCTTCAGTGTACTCTTTTACAGACATCTCTTTTTGCTTTAAATTCTGTAATTGCTTAAAAATATTTGCTTGATAATCTTTAGGCATAAACTTACCTTTCATTTTTGCTACCATTCTATCCCAGCTTCTGATCTTTGGCTTCCCTTTCCTTCTTCTTTCTTCTTGCACTCCATCCCACCACAGGGATGCATGTGTCTTTAGCCTTGTCATGGCATACTTGACTTTCTTATCATCTTCTTCAATTCCTTCATACTCAAAGTATTTGTCTAATGCATTAATCCAATCAATTAATTCTTCCACATTCAAATTACCTTCATACATTGGAACCTCCATTTTTGGCTTTATGTTCACCTTCATAATGGCTTTGATCAACCTCTCTTCAGTTGTTTCTTCTTCCACCACCAATTCATCTTCTAGTGGCTCCTCTTCTCTGTCACTGACTTCACCCATGTTAGTGCCTCTTCTTTGAGCCATCTCCAGGTCTTGTAGCCTAGCTATCAGGTTCCTAATATTGTCTGCCAGTGCAACCTATCCTCCAAGTCTCCTTCCTCTAGCTCTACCTCTATTCCTAATCTGCATGGCCATCTTGCTTCTTTTTCAAAAATCACGTTCTTTTTCTCTTTGACTTGGATCTTTAGATTGTGCACAATCCCTTGTGCTCTGATACCAAATGATGCGCAACTCTGATCTAAAACTTAGGGACTCAAATTGTGAAACCTGCAGAGTCCGTAGTTTTTCCTTCTTTCCTACACAGTCCATAGATTCTTGCCTGCAGAGTCCGTAGATTTTTGCCTGTAGAGTCCGTAGATTCAAGCCTGGGATGTATACTAAATTTGTTGTTACAATATGGATAGTATTCTTCAGTTGTCTTCACAAACATAGTTTTCAAAGACCAAAATACTCTTCACACTCCCCAGCACACAATTTCACAATCAACAATAGAGCAATGTTGACAACATAAGACTCACATAAACATAGATTTTTAAATGACCAGAATTAAAGCAACACATTGAAACGGACCAGTAGTCCTAGGTGACCCAGTAGGAAACTAAACCAATCACTGGACTTCCACACATTAAAATTCCAGCATAACATAGACTCTATAATGACTAGAATGGAAAGGAACATCACTTCACTACAGCAGAGACATTAACGTTTATTCACGTGAAATACAACATTGATCTTTTTCAATATTCATAATATATTATAACAATAGCCATTTTAAATATTCAACTTAGAATCGATTTACAAACACACAAAGAACACACTTTTATTTAATATACCAGAGAAGATACGACTGTGTGTGTTTGCGTATTGCAGCTCTTTCTTCCACGATCTTCCCCCTTCCTTCTCCTTTGAGTTTCAACATACACAAAATATATCCCCCTATTTTGGCCCGATAATTCTCCTACCCAAACCGTATTTCTATGTTTAGATACTTAAGTCTATCCTAGGCATTACATAACAACCTCCCAGGATGGACAAAACAATTTTCCTAAATAAGAAAATACAAAACATATAAAATCTCTCCCAACAAGCTCGATTTCCTACCTAAAGATACTTGGCTAACTTTAAAAAATTTAAAACTAAACAGAAATGGTGGGAAATAATAAATGCTCCTGCATCAGTCTTTCTAACTATTTTTTCAGGTTACTTAAGCACGGGTCTCTCCCTCTATAGCAATTCCCTTCCTTTTGCAAACCTTTAGTCTTCCCTTTTGATCTTTTGGTTTCTTGATGTACCATAGTCTTCTTTATCTTCTTGCATTTTCTCTTGTTTTTTTACCCCGTGGGTTTTTATTTTGTGAGTTTATTTTTAAGACCACGGATAGGATGTGACATCCCTCACAAAACCACCATCTTTCAAACTTTTTTCTCTCTTTTTGTTACTTGCCAATGTTTTTGTGGCATCCTTTGGGCTTTTCTTTGTGAGGTGATTTGTACAAAGGCTCCCTCACTTTTGCTTTTCTCTTGATTATTATCACCCACTTGGGTTTTATTTTATGAGTTTATTTGTAAAACCGTGGATAGGACCTGACATCCCTCAAAAAACCATTATCTTTTACTTATTTTATTTATCTTTTTATTGCTTGCCAATGTTGTTTTGGCATCTTTTGGGTTTTTATTTGTGAGGTGCTTTGTACAAAGGCTCCCTCACTTTTGCTTTTCTATTGATTATTATCACCCTCGTGGGTCTCTCTTTTATGAGTTGATTTATAAAACCATTGATAGGACTTGAGCCTCCTCATAAAATTACCATTATTTTCATGTTATTGATCCTTATTCTTCAACTTTAGCTTTTGCTTCTTTGGTTAGATGAAATTTGCAAGAAATTTATATTAGCATGTTTTCATTCACTTCCCTCTTTCTTATGATAAGGAATCACACTTTTACTATCATTATATCCCTTCATTTTTCCCTTTGTCATATTTTTTGTGATTTAAATCAATTCAAATTATTCCATGTGTCATTCCTCTTGATTTTCCCTTCCTGTCATCTCCACATTGGATAAAACAAGGTCAAAGTCAAGATAGAACTCTTATTTTACCTTTATTTATGAGACTCTTAGACCCCATTCCCTTTTAAGTTTCTCTTTCTTAACCACCTTGTCCCAATTTTTCAAATAAAATTAATCTTTAGCACCCATGTTTGGTTTTCCAAATCTATATAGAGGAGGAATAGAAAAATCCATTAAAATAAAGTTAAAATCTAAACCATTTGAACACAAAAGGTAATGATATATCAAAAGGTAACATAAAAATCTCAAAATTCAAAGTCACACCAAAAGATGTGATTACAAGCACATCTCCTATCTCCAATCAAATCTCAAACTCCACAGTCAGCTTCACATAGAGCTGAAGTCCTTTGGGGTGCAATAGGCTAGTAGATTGGAATAGGGGGATTCAAAAAACTATATGGTGCTACCTACTTTCTAATGCAAGTACCCAATCTTTGTAGTAGACCGATGGCTCTATAAGAGGTCTTGAAGAGTGGGGAACACATTATGGGAAGGTAGGTCCATTTTAATTTTCATACATATATCCTTCATGGGATGATCTATATACTCCATTTGTTTACCCAAGACTTTTATTGCTAAGAGAAGTTTGCTATAGTCCTTAATGTCAGCAGTCCTCTTGTTTTAAAAAACCTAATTTTAGTGACTTGACTTTGATAAAGAGTTCTCTCTACCTTGGTTTTTCCTTCATTATCCTGTCCACCCATTTCATTTTTCCCCCTTGATAGACAAATTGTGATTCCAAATCTGTTTTCCCTCTTTTTAAAATTCCTTCTTATTTATCTCTTAAAAACATGCTAGCACTACTTTGTTTCAATTTTATCTATCCTTAGATCAAAACAACATGTTTGAGTAACTTTCAATCATTTTATTTGCACCATCCCTTTATATTTACTAAACTTACTTTATTTACTTTTCCCATTTATCATGATTTTGCTAACTTGTTGTTATAGACACTTGATTTCATACCCTTTTTCCATTGTTGAGTGAGATGTGGTTTGTTATTGCTCACTCAATAATGTTGTCTTCCCTTTTCTGCACCTTTTTACATTGATTATTGAGATGTGGATTGTTACTACTCACTCATCAATGTTGTTTTACCATTTTTGTCTTTGTAGTTAGTCTGTTTACCATTTGTTTTCATTTTGTTTTTCCATCCTATTTGACATGTATCCTTGGTTTGATTTGGTGAGTTTGCCTTTCTTACTTTAGGATAACTTGTTTGAATTTTTTGGTCATTAGTAGCCTTGGCTTTTTGGTTACCCGATTTACTCTTGTTTGTTTGTTTGTTTGACTTGGTCAATTTTTATAACATAGCACCTATCAGCTCAGCTTGTCAAATTTCCTAAGTATGTCCTATCTTCATAGGACTAACTATTTTGGCTTTTCTTGAGTTTGTTTGTTTTTGCTCTTTAGTTTTGTATTCTTGGGTTTGTCAAAAATAGTCTCTGCACCCTACACAATCAAAACTAACAACACGATAAACAACCATCCCACGATAAAAAGTAAGTCAAGGTACACATTGTATTTAATTTTTAGATTAGTTTCCATTTCAGTCATTTACTTTCAGTTATTTTATGCTTTTAAAATATTGAACTTTTTTTAGCATCAGCATTGTGTGTATCCTTATGTTCTTTCTTGAAGTACCATCCCCTATTACATCTTAGTGACACATGATGAGATTCAAGTGGGGCATATGTATACACATAATATTTTCACACTTTTATTGATTAATGATGCTTTACATCTTGCAGGAACCCATCAAGACTCAATCTATTTAAGTGCATGCCCTAAGGTGTGCACCAGGAAAGGGGAGAGTAAAAATTTGGTGCTTCCTAGGACTGTTGTCCCTTGTTGACATATTATTACCAATCAAAATAGTTCTTAAAACCTTTTCTGAAGCTTTTTATCCTCCCTTGCATAATCTTCTAGTCTTTTTATTCTTTTCATCCTTCATTTCCTTGTTTGGCACCCTTTTGACCTATTTAGTGTACTAGGTTGACTTGGTCAAACTAATATAGTTTGTGGACCTTTTCTCTCTTTTTATTTATTAGCCTCCCAACTGACCTAGCTCAAACCTAGTGAGTTAGCCCAAAAACATGCTAGGTCGACTGGGTCGACCTAACACAACTGACATTCTCAAATAATTTTAGGGTAAGATACTCTTATTAATACAAGGTCATTTTGGTCATTAATCATATATGAAATCAAGATTTATTATTTGATTGCACTTCTTTACAATCTACTCTTCCACCATTCTACTTGAGGAGACTTAGCTTAGTTTTCTTATTTTGGATAATCTAGTCTTGTGTATAAGTCTTGGATGCTTTGGCCTAGAAAATTGATCCTTACAAACACAATAACCTCTTATGAAGCCCTTTTGGCTAAGGGAGAGATTGAGTCTCGATGGGTTCACATTCATGTAAGTATATTCTAACTTTGTTCTCCTCTCTTTTAGTAGATAGAAGTATTATAAGTGTTGGCTCAAATAATATTACTCTTCATATTCCATTATTAGGGTGTTATACTTAATTTATTTTAAGTTTACAATTTTTTATTTCTTTGCTTTATTAACCCCCACTTTGTGCCACAAGCTTTGGTGTGAACTAGATTAGATTTATTGTTATTTTTATTAGATTAGTGAAATATTAAATCATAGGACTCTTTTAGGGTTGTTATGCGATTATGTTAGACTATAGGCTTTGGAACCCTGTCTCACATGGTGTGTTGTGACAAGTTATCCCCTAATTGGGTCTAGCAGATCCTCACATTGGGCATGCTCCTGCTTAACAATTGTATGCCCCCGAATTAGAAGTGTAGGTGTGATCTATCCCATCTGATACATGATTTATTTATGGACATGATGCATTTATGATTGCATATAGACATATCTTCACATTATTGTAATATGTTATCCTCAAATCTAGATAAGGATGCTTCACATCTTGCTAAGGGAGGATGAGGGATGTTCATCTCAAATAAGAGTTATATAAGATAGTTTCTATGATGTGGAGAGGTCCTCATAAGCTCAAGGAACATAATTTGGGATGGAATATTAGTGAGCTTCGTAATGGGACCCCACTCTTATAACCCATGAGAAGGTTGTTAGAAATAGGTGCATAGTAATTAAAAATATCCTCAGAAAAAGGAACCAAAGTGCACTATAATTTATGTTGATAAGCAGGAGAAGGTTTAAAATAAGGTTATAAATTATGTTGAGAAGAAGAAGTGGTTGGTTCAAGTTGGTTTTGAAATTTTGTAGAAGTATTAGTAGAAGATTAATTATTAATAGTGATAGAAGATGGAGAGATTGTAGAAATAGAAAGGGAAGTATTATCCAAGGAAGAATTGGGAGTCAGATCATCAAAGGTTATAAGGTCATCTTGCCCCAACTCATTTAAATGAGTTGGAGAAGAATCCTAGATAAAATAGAATATGCAAGACAATGAAGGAGTGTAGATAGGTTGAGGATCAATGAAAGAAACCACCCTTCACATATTAGTCATGTTAACCACATTCTCTTCAAAAGTGAGGTCAACAAGACTTTCTACATTGCTAGTGAAAAGGGTGGGATTATCTCGGGTGTAGTGATTAGGTTGATGGTTAGGAAGAGGGTCTTTATAGATAGCCAAATGTGCATTATCTTGATTTAAGGCTTGAGTTTTAGTATGAGATTCATGAGCTTTGAAAGCACTTTCATAATCTTGTTGATGCTTTCGAATGCTTGAATCATGATCAAAATTTGGACCAAGAATAAAATTAATAACTAAGTTATGAAGTTACCAATAGGTCTCATGAGAGTAACCCCAAGTAGTGTGAAACCAACAAAACTTGTCAGGATCATAATAAGATTTTGTAGGACAAGTGGGATTAAGTTCTCTTGGAAGAGGCCTATGTAAATGCTTAAGTAATTCAACCAAGGATAAGGGTTTGTGAACATTAATGTTATTTGGTGAAGATAGATGAAGATTGGTATATTTCTGAGAAGGGGGAGTTGGTTCCAAATATTGGTTAGGAACGACAACTTGAATAGTGTGAATTGTGTCATAAGAGTCAGTGACACCATTATTGGTAGCATTACAAATTTTGATCTTAAGTAAGAGATGAGGACCCACAGAAGGTTAGGGTGGCTCAAATCGACATAAGGAAATCTTGATGTTTAGCTTGGTCAATAACATCCTCCAAAGTATGTGGAGAGAGTGTGGACCTGATATTGTAACTTGGGAGAAAGAGCATTAGTGAAGAGATGGAAAATATTATCATTGGCCATGTTATGTTCACACTTATTTGATAAAGTTTTCCACCTTTTAACAAAAGCTTGAGAAGTTTCATTTTCAAGTTATTTGCAATTTATAAAGTGGGCCAAAGTGTTTTTGGGGAGATCACTATTTTGAAACTATTGAACTAAGGCATTCACTAAATCTTCCAAACTAGCAATGGAATGAGTTATAAGTTGATTGTACCAGTCTAAGGCATCACCTATGAGGATTTTGGATAAGATCTTGGTAGTGGCAAAGGTGTTCAATTTGAACCAATCCTTATAAATATTTCTAAATTTTTTAAGATGAAGGGTATGGTCAGTTGATCCATTATAAGAAATGGTAGGGGTGATACATCCTATATAAATATTATCAATTTGAGTGGTAATAGGCTCATTTTGAATATGTTTAATGGTTTTGTTGACCAAAGGAGGTTGAGGTATCAGAATGCCTTAGGAATATTGAAGAGGAAGAGGGGGAACATTTTGGTTATGCATGTCCCAAGTCATTGGTTGAGGATGAGTTTGAAGAAGGAGAAGGTGATTTTGAATTCTCATCATTTGATTTGTGTTATGAGCTTGAAATATATTCATTTGATTAAGTGTTTGTATCAATAGTTGGTGGGTTTGATCAGTATTATTTGAAGCATTAGAGCTAGTATTAGTGGCTTGGGTACCACTATTAGTGTTGATAGTAGCTTGAGAGGAACTATGAGAATGTGAAACACTAGTGGAAAAATTCTCTTGTGTAGTAAAAGATGGACTATTGAAGGGATGAAAAGAAGAAGCATTAGAAGCATGATTACCTTGGGTATAAAATGATGGACTAGTGGAAGGATTAAGGATAATGGATCTTGTAAGAGGCCCACTAGATGTAGAACTTACCACGTTAGTGGATATACTAGGAATGGACGTATAATAGGTTAAATAAGAATAATTCATGGTATGAGAAGGGGTCATAATTGAGGGAAGAGGATGAGAATAAAATAAATTAGTACCCCCAAATCCATTTGAGAATTTGGGAGTAGGTGAATGAGGATCTTTGAAATGACCACTAATGATAAGTTGGTAAATCGTAGAGGGATCCTTTCCTTGATGTTGAGAAAATTCAAAGATAAAGAAGAGCATTTTGGGAGTATACTCTAATTTGGGTTAGTCTTCTAAGGAGAATAAAGGATTATAGTATGAAGAGGTATTAGGAGGGGTCCCATAGTTTGTTGTGTGAGTTGCTATATTAAAATTAATCTCATCCAAGAGAGGATCCATACTCTACATATGGGAGACCCTATGAGGGTTGGTACAACTCATCATGTTTGTTGAATTCAACTCAGTGTTATCTTCAAACAAAAAATTCATGATGAAGGATAAGGACTAAAACCAAGAGAAATGCAAAATCAAGGAAATTGGAAGTGGTAGAAATAGTACAGAGTCAATCGGGTTGACCTAACACAAAAAAAGGGCCTATAAATAGTACAGGGTCGACTGGGTTGATCTAGTACAGTAAACATAGGCTACAAAAATGTACAGGTTCAACCTATTACAACAAATAAAGAAAATTTTAAGGTATATAATAGACTGTGTTGACTAAAATGACCATGTACTAAGACATGAATTGTTTTTCAAGTATTTAGAAAAGTAAGAACTGAAGGGAAACAAACAATCAATTTGATCAATAAGAGTGATCCAATTGAGGCACACAACATAAAACCTTGTACCAGTGCTGGCCAATGCAATTTTTTACAATACAAAATACAATTGAGCAAAGAGAAAGCAATCAACTTTAAAAAGAAAAAGCTAACTAGTTGGTGAACCTAAATTTTATTTTAGATTATTAGAATATAATTTTAAATGTGATAAGAAGTTAGTTGTAATCAAGGAACTAGAAAGCAATCTAAGGATGGTTTCAGGATGTTTGGGCTAAAAGGGATTTGTATTGGAAATGGTACAAGCTTGGTATTGGGGCCTACCCTCTCACTTCACACACCATAATGATAAGGGTGTTAGGTGTTTAACCATAATATATCATTAACCACATGTTTATCTTAGCTAGAAAACCAAGTCAACTTCCCCCTTGGTGATGAAATCTAAGTAGATTGGCCTTGGATAGATAATTGTTAAAGTGTTTGTTAAAGATTTTGTGATTTGGTTGTGTGTGTATAAAATAAAAAATAGTGAAACTAAATGGTAAATTGAAAAACACCTAATTAGACTATGTGTTCTATTTTAAGCATGCAAGAAACAAGAAATGAAAGTGTGAGCCAAGTAATAACATATAAAGGTTAATTCTAATTTTGAAACATGGTATAATGTCAATATAATCGATATTGTATGCACAAAATATAAAACAAGGTCAACAGTGTCGCCTCTGTACTGCAAAATCAAGGTCTAAAAATGAATAGGGTCAACAAAGTCAATCTAGTTATCCAGATGACACAAAATATAGCACTGGGTTGACAAGGTCAATCCAGTTGACTGTACAAGGGAAATTTTAAAGACTACAAATTGTGAAAAGAATAAACTATAAAGAAAGAGAGAAATGATAGAAAGGAACCTTGGTGGGTCTTGTTTGGTGAATATTTTGTCACCAACTAACTGATGGAAAAATAGGTGCATCAACCACAGCATAAGGAAATTTATATAGCAAAGTGTGTGGGTTTACCACATCACCAAGAGATAAATCTCTCCTCTCAGCAAGGGGAGTTCCTTGTTAAACTACTATATACTAATATAAATTGAAAATACACTCAAGGGTGAAAACATACCATCCATCTCTCTTTTTTAGAGATGATGTTCATAGAATAGAGGAGTATCCTAGTGTAATTACTGAAATGGTACTTCTCTTCTTTCAAAAGTGATATTTAACAAACAGCAGGGTCTTTCTAGGGTAGAGATAGAAACCACAAGAAACCAACTAAAACACAAAGTTTTAGTTGTCTCTCCTACTGATTGGGACAAAAGAACATAGCAGGATTAAATGCATCTCAAAGTCTACACTTAAAACTACAACACTGTAAAGGATCACGAAGGATAAAGAGAGATCAAAGTCTCTCTTGTATTCTTTACATTAGACACAAACTGAAGGCAATTATGGTAGCACAAAGTCTCCCATAGTCAGCTTCAGGACATCTTCCAACTTACTTCCACTTGTTCTGCTTGTTTGATTAAATAGACAATACTGCAATTAGCAAATAGACATAAGAACAATTTCCTAAAAGACACAAGCTTATTCCAGCACAAAGTCTGAAAGGTCAGTTAATTTCTCATTCATTTAACAAAATATGATTAACACTCTGAGGTCAAAGTCTCAGGATTGTCTTTCAATTTGGGTAGAGCTTCACTTTTGATAACCGAGAGATCCCCTTGGTACAAAATGGGAGATTACAATATATAGACATCTTAGAAAGCCTTGGGCACTTGTTATCATAAAGATGACCCATGCTAAATTGAATGCGTTGATTATCTGTGATAGAGCCATGTTGGAACAGGGCATCGTCTTTGACTTTGGTGTTCTGAATTAACTCAAATGTCCCTTCTTCAGCATGGATCTTTTGGTCTTCTTTAAGATATTTACGTGGTTATCCATTTGCCTTTAATCAAAGGTAGAAAAATAGGCCATGCCTTTGAATATTTATGTTCCATGATGTCCACTTGGTGGACTATTCCACCTACTCGAAATAACTCTCTTGTAAATATTTATGGTTTTCCTGTAGTCATTCTCCCTTTCCTTATCGCGTTTTGTCTTTTCTTAGTAATTTGAGCTCTTAGGGCTATCTTCTTGATTTCAGCTGGCTCATCGGCTCCTTTTTGCACTTGGTCCTGAGCTTAATCTCAGATCTTTTGAAAATAAATAGTTATTCCATCACCTTAAAATTGACATCTGTGGGGACGTCACTGGTCCCTTTGAACTTCTTTGAACCTTGAACCTTGAACTCTCTTGGTTCAAAGTTCAATGGTTCAAAGGTTCAATGTTTTGTGAAGGGTCGCATTCACTCTCCTTTTCTCCTTCGGTTGAACCATCCCTTCAAACTTTTTTCTGGAATCTTTGACTTTCTTCATTCGCTCAAAGCTTCTATTTGAAATTTGAACTCTTTGAACTTGTTGAACCTTTGAACCTATTGAACCTTTCGGGTTCAAGGTTCAATGGTTCATTCTCTTTCTTTTAAGGCCTTTTATTTTCTAAGTCCATCAAACTTATCAAACTCATTGAACCTTGAAATTTGAACTCTTTCAGTTCAAGGTTCAATGTTTCAACGATTCAAACTTAATTCTTTTATTTCTTTTAAAACTTCAAACTCTCTATATTTTTTAAGTCTATCTAAGTTATTAAACCTTTGAACTTATTGAACCATGAACTCTTTTGGTTCAAGGTTCAATGGTTCAATAGTTCAATCTTCATTCTTCGAAGCGTTCCTTTCTTTAAGTCTTTCAGACTTATTGAACTCATTGAACCCTAAACCTGTTGAACCTTGAACCTTGCAAAAGTGGGGTTCAATTGGTTCAACGGTTCAACCTTATTTCTCTCTAAGTCTTTTGAACTTTATTGAACTCATTGAACCCATTGAACCATTTTAGTTCAAGGTTCATCGGTTCAACGGTTCAATCTTATTTATTCGAATCCTTCTTTTCTTTAATTCTATTGAACTCTTTGAACCCATTGAACCTTTGAACGCATTCAACCAATTTTTTTCAAGGTTCAATGGTTCAACGATTTAATGGTTCAATGGTTTGCTCTTTGAATCTATTGAAGCCATGAACTCTTTTGAAGCTTTTTTATTTTCTATGCACACCAAATTTGTTGAACCTTTGAAGCAATAAACCTTTGAACCTTTTTGGAGGTGGGGTTCAATGGTTCATTCTTATTTTTGAAGCCCACCGATAAGTCTTTTGATTGACCTTCAGTGTTGAACCATTTTCAAAACACTAAGGAAAATCCTTAAGTGTTCTAAACTTCATTTGAAAAGGCCTACCTGTTGAACTTGCAGCTTTTTTAGCTAAAAAGGCTTAAATATTTGAAGAACTTAACTGCTCAAAACATTTTTGAGAAAGAAAAGAGAGAATTTTTGTCTGTAGGACCAAAATTATTAATAGGTTATCCCCAAAAATAAGTGACAAATTTTGGGAACAATAGCTAGCTCCAGTTGGGGAACTTCCATCGATTGAAAATAGAAACAGTTGAAGGGAGTAGAAACTACAATCTCAGTGCCTTCATCTATGCCATTGGGATATGGAGTCATGCTCACCCAAAAAGAAAGGCACCAAAAATCAAAAGGTGCCAAAACAAATGAAAAACACAAAATAAAGAAAGACTATACAAATGTACCTATATACGAATGGACTTATCTGATGCTTTAAGGATTGAAGTGCTTCAGATGCTACCCAATTTGAGGTAGAACAAATGGCATTCCATCTTGGTATTCTAGAAAGAAATTATTTTCACCAATTAAATGATGGATGGTAAATAGGTCTCTCCACAAGGAATCAAATTTTCCATGCATTCCCTTTGGTTCTCTCCTCTTATCCCACAACAACACTCAATCTCTAATCTAAAAATTATGGATCCTTGATTTCTAGTCAAAGAGTCTCTTCACTAGACTTTGATGTGTAGAAATCCAGTCTACCACCATAGTTCTTTGATCATTAAGTTTGGTCAGGCACATAATCCTTTTGTCGATGGAACTTTCAAACATTGAATCTTCCACTGCCTTGGCTAATTTTAATGCTGGTAATTCCAGGGTGATTGGTATCTATGAATTCAGACCGTAAAGAAGTTAGAAAGGGAACATACCAATTTCTCTCTTGGGCGTAATCCTGTCTACCCATAAAGCATCAAGTAATGCTTTATGCTAGGTTCTTTGATTTTCATCTACCAACTTCCTGATAATGGTCACCAGGTTTTTGTTGCTTGACCATTTCCTTGCAGATAATATTAAGAATAATGGGAGAGAATAATCCCATAAAAGTAATAGAACTGCATAATCTCATAAGAAAATAAATAGGCTACATTGTCTGTTACAATCTTAGTTGGGACTCCAAACTTGGAAATGATGTTTTCCTTGAGGAAATTACACACTACTTCTGAAGTAGCATGCTTGACTGGAATGGCTTCCACCCATTTGGTGAAGTAGTATGTGGATTTAAGGACATAATCATGTCCAACACTTGAGAAGGGATTTACAGTGCCAATGAAATCAATTCCCCACTGCTGAAATGACTCTTCTATCACCACAAGCTTGAGAGGCAATGCAGCCAACTTGGGTTTGCCAATGAATTATTGACACAGTTCATATCTATGCACCCATGCATATGAATCTTGAAATAGCATAGGCCAATAATACCTGGCTCGCATAATCTTATGGGTAGTCACAGGGGCAAAAAAATGTCCTCCACAGGCCAAATTGTGGAAAGACTCTAAAAGTTTGTTCTACTACGCTTTATCTATGCAGTGAAGGAATACCCCATCAAGGCTCCTCTTATACAAGCTGTTGTTCCATAAGACAAAATTGGAAACTTTCAACTTAACAGTCCTCTTTTCTTTATGAGACAGGTGAGCAAGACACTCACCATAGGTAAGGAAATGAGAAATATTTGAATACCACTCATTCATAGTGGTGACAAAGAGAACTATTGGCATGTCTTCAGCTTCTATTTCTTCTGATATGTTATCAGCTATCAGTTGGCAGAGAGCCTTTCCCCACATGAGCCTAATAGGTTTGATATCTAGGTCAAACTCCTGAATCTTAGCAATCCAATTGCCCCTTTTAGTGCCAAACTCTTGCTGAGTTAAGATAGATTTCACTATTGTATCAGGCACCAAAATGATAGTATATGAATTCAAGCTATTAAATCTAAAATACTTTGTTGCCTTAACCATGGCATAAGCATGCTTCTCCATGTTTGAATACTTCAGATCATGATCTCTAATAGGATAACTCATGAAGGAGATGGGAGATTCCACACCTTATTTGTTCTGTTGAACCAAGATCACTGAAAGTGTATGCTCAGAAGCATAGATGTACATTATAAAATATTTGGTGTAATCAGGACAACCCAGAATTGGAGTGTGGGTGATAGCTTCCTTGACGTCTTTAAATTTTGAATTTGCCTTCTTCAGTCCAGCTGAAAGTGGCTTTGAACTTCATCATATTGACAATGTGGTGAGTCTTCTCTATGAATTCAAGGATGAAACTTCACATAAAATTTACCTTTCCAAAGAAAGAGTGAACTACAATCTTACCGGTAGGAAGAGCAAGCTCTTGAATGGATTTGACCCTCTCTGGTTTGATCTTTATGCCTTCTTGGGATACAGTGTGACTGAGAAGTTTACCTTCTGTAAACCCAAAAATTGATTTCTTGAGATTAAGAGAAATACCATTCTACCTACATCGCTCCATCACTTATTATAGATGATGCACATGATCACGACGATGCTTAGAAAAGACTGTCAAGTCATCCAAGTAGACCACAATGAACTTACCCATTTCATTTCTAAAAGTGAGATCCATTACTCTTTGGAAAGTGGCACCAGCATTGATCAAGCCAAATGGCATTCTTTGATATGCAAAAGTGCCCCAAGGCATTGTGAAGGTGGTCTTATATTGGTCTGCTTCACCAACTTCCACTTGATTATATCTTAAAAAGCCATCTAGCATTGATAACATCTCAGTGCTAGTCACTGTCTGTAGTCACTGATCCATGATGGGTAGGGGATAGTTGTCTTTTAAAGATGACTGATTCATATTTTTGAAATCAACACACAGGCAACTTTCTCCATTCTTCTTTCTTACAGGGACTATATTTGCAATCCAGGTGGAATGATGGATTGGGAAAATAATCTTTGCATTTGGCATTTTCTGTATTTTAGACAAAATCATGCCTGATATCCTAGGATTATACTACTGTTGTTTCTGCCTATGAGGTAGTGACCCAATATTGAGAGGAATCTCATGCTAGATTACTTTAGGTCTGAGTAGTTTCAGATCCTCATATGAATATGCCAAAACATCAATGTAATGGTGAAGCAGAGTGACGAATTTGAGTTTTTCATTAGGGGTATAATAATTCTCGATGTTGACCATTTTTGGATTGTCCTCTAAACTCAAATTTATTTGATCAAAATCCTTGGAGGATTTTGAATCCATTTGTTGTTATTTGACAAACCTATCATGCTTGTCAAAAAGTTTCTCAAGAGAAACTAATCCTTTGGGAATTTTATTCCCTTTGAGATGAAGGTACTCATCATCAGCTTTTGAATTCATTTTTGGCACTGATTCATGATGGGCAGAGGATTCACTGCCTTTAAAATGAATCTTTTTAAACCTATCTCTTTGTTCCAAAAAATCAATGATCTGGTTATCACCATTCAAGACCTGCCAATGGTCTACATTATCATGTATGCTTGGTCAAAAGACCAACTCAATAGTGTATCTATCTTCTTTGAAGTCTTTGTGAGGGACTAAGGAGACACAGAGATGGATAATGCATCTGCTCGACTATTGAATTCTTTGGGCATGACAGAAATACTGAAAGCATCAAAGCTCTCAATGCAGTCCCACACCAGATTGTGGTAATGCCACAATCTTTTATTTTTGGTTTGATACAGGTTCCTCACCTGATAAACCACTAGTTCAACATCACCTTTGGCATGAAGAAGTTTAACTCCTTTGTCCTGAGTAGCCTTTAATCCCAGCAACAGAGATTCATACTTAGCAGTGTTGTTAGTGTTACTGAACTGCAACTTATATGCGTATAGAAAAATATCTCCTTGAGGAGATATCAAAACAACTCCTACTCCTGAACCAGTTGAAGCATTGTTGCCATTGAATTCTAGAATCTAGATATCATCATCTTCTGATATTTTCTCAGATTTTTCTTCATCAGGAAGAGAAAATCCTTTTTCATGTGTACTGCACCCTACCATTTTTTTTGATGTTTCATTTAAATTTTTTGGATTATCATTTGGTAAACTTTCACCTACTAAAACAAAAGTATCTTCAGTAGTCAAAAAGTAATTACCCATGCCTAAAGACTCAAACATAATTTGAGCTTCAAGTGCTGATGTTTGGGTGACAATGTACTTTGCCTCCTTCTTAGGTAGCAGCCTTTGCATGATGCCTTTGACAGGGATCCTCACCTCAAACAAGTCCATGCTTAATTCTCCACCAACGTCCTTGCAAAAAAAATTCCCAAGAAGGATGCCGTAGGACGCTGGGACGTCGACCACTAGGACTGTCATTCTAATTCTCTTATCTAGGAAGGCCACAAATACGAATTGATCATCTTTAATTTGTCCCAGAAGAGGCACCTATTTGTTTTCCATTGAAAAACATCTCCCAAAGGTCTTAGTCAGCATGAGACCAAGAGATTCTGCCACCTTGGCGGGCATGATATTATCAGACGTGCCATAATCAATTATGCAATTATTCAGCTGATGATTATTTATCAGCATGAGACATAAAATGGTTCTGTCTTCCCAGGAGCGGTTGGAGGAGTAATCACAAGATTATTTCAGGTAGACGTTTTCTTTAGGGGAAAAAAAGTCATTTCCAAAATTTCTTGTCTTACAGGGACAATTTTATTTTTTATACATTGAACTAGCCTATCCAACTACTTGGGATTGGATTGCAAGAACTCAAACTCAGACATTTGAATTTTGGATTTCTTAACATGGTCAAATGAATTTGAGATAGAGGAAGGTATTCCATCAATTAAGGCTTTACTGGGCACGGGACTGGTCTGCAAATTTGAAACAGAAGGTGAAGGAATAATCGAGGTACTTACTTTTTTATTTGCTAACCGGGTCCTTTGATTGGAAAGGCAGTGAAGTTCTTCGTTTATCAATTGAAATTGTTAGGCACAATTCTTCCCCTATTTTTTCTTTATCAACTTGCTGAGCTGACTAGTTTTAAGACCTAGTAAATACTGCATATGATCCATCTAACACTTCACCTTTAGCTCTAGGTTCATCTTGATAATTCAGGAATCTAATGTTGGAGTAACCAACTAATTATTCTTGGTTCAATACAAAGAGCTTAGTGTCATCTTCTTGGTTCAACTCAAGTTGGAATGAAAAATTAGATTTAGTTTTAAGATAACCAACTGCTGAGTTAGCTGGTGCTACTTCAATGGCAAGTTTCCCATGTAGGGGAGGCAGGCGATTTGGTTGCCCTTGATTTTTGGTAGCATGGCCCTGATATAACTGATTGAGAATGTCCTCCTTGGTATATCTTGATAAGGAGGAGTAGACATCCCTTGTGCCACTTTTTAAGAGCTAGCAATTCATTTGCTAGCTTTTGCACCATAGGATCAGTGGTGCCTGTGGAAGAAATTACAAATATGAGGAAGATTTACCTCTATTAGGATCTCTTCTTATCTTTCCTACCAAGATAAGTCATCTTCAACCTCAGTAACAAAAATTTGAGTTGTATCAAGGTCTATGTGGCTAGCTCACCTCAATAGGAAACTTACTTTAGGAAGTTGAGAACTGATGAAGAAGCATTTGAGATTCTTAGGCATCGGCTGAGCAATTGTGGGAACCCTGTTCCTTAGCTTGTCAAATTTGGAAATGAAGTCTCTTATGGGTTCATGAGGCTCCTTCTTCATTTGTGTAAGCTGAGATAACAAGGCATGTGCATCTTCTGCAGGTTTGAACCTAGCCTGAAATTTGGTCTTTAGAGTGTTTTAATCAGTTACTGTTTGAGCTTGCAGATGATAGAACCAGTCTGCAGCAGCACCTTGCAAAGTTTATATTAATAGTTTGACTATGATGTCTTCATATTCAATGCCTATTACACCGCATGCAATGTAAAAGCCTGCAACATGTTCATCAGGATGAACCTTACCATCACCATAAAACTTAGAGAAAATTTTCCTTGAGCTATGGGGTAGCTCATGTAGAGGTGGGGTTAGATTTAGGGGACCAAAAGTATTACCCCAGGGGCCTCGAGCTGCCATGATATGGCTATTGAAAGGAGGGATAATAAATCTCTGTGGGATATGTATGGATAAATATCTACTAGAAGAGGAAAAAGAAGCTTTGCCTGGTATTGGGGACATGATGTTTGTAGGAGGAAAACTCCTAGTTCATTAAAGGTGAGTTTGTGGAGGGGAAAGATTGAAATTATTTTGCTACACAAGCTCAAAAGTAGGGTCAACAATACCTTGATCTCTTTGGCTTCATGTGTATGGTGGGTCTGTCAGAGTGCTAAAATGGATATGGGAAGGAATTGAAACTGCTTCAATTTGAAGCTTGAGGATTCAAACTATGCGTTTTATCCCCAGTGGAGTCACAAAAAATTATTGGGTGAATATTTTGTCACCAGCTGACTAATGGAAAAATAGGTGCATCAGCCACATCATAAAGAGATTTATATAGCAAAGTGTGTGGGTTTACCATATCACCAAGAGATCAATCTCTCCTCTCAGCAAGGGGAGGTTCCCTGTTAAACTACTAAATACTAATATAAACTAAAAATACACTCAGGGGTGAAAACATACCATCCATCTCTCTTTTTCAGAGATGATGTTCAAATAATAGAGGAGTATCTTGGTGTAATTACTAAAATGGTACTTCTCTTCTTTCAGAAGTGATATTCAGTAAACAGCAAGGTCTTTCTAGGGTAGAGATAGAAACCACAAGAAACCAACTAAAACACAAAGTTTTAGTTGTCTCTCCTACTGATTGGGACAAAGGAACACAGTAGGATTAAATGTATCTCAAAGTCTGCACTTAAAACTACAACACTGTAAGGGATCAGGAAAGATAAAGAGAGCTCAAAGTCTCTCTTGTATCCTTTACACTAGACATAAACTGAAGGCAATTATGGCAGCACAAAGTCTCCCACAGTCAGCTTCAGGACATCTTCCATATTACTTCCACTCATTCTGCTTGTTTGATAAAATAGACAAGACTGAAATTAGGAAACAAACATAAGAACAATTTCCTAAAAGACATAAGCTTATTCTAGCACAAAGTCTGAAAGGTCACTTACTTTCTCATTCATTTAACAAAATATGATTAACAGTCTGAGCTCAAAGTCTCAAGATTGTCTTTCAATTGGGGTAGAGCTTTGCTTCTGATAACTGAGAGATCCCCTTGGTACAAAATGGGAGATTGCAATATATAAACATCTTAGAAAGCCTTGGGCACTTGTTATCATAAAGATGGCCCATGCTGAATTGAATGCATTGATTATCTGTTATAGAGCCATGCTGGAATAGGGCATCAGCTTTGACTTTGGTGTTCTAAATTAACTCAAATATCCCTTCTTCAACATGGGTCTTTTGGTTTTTTTAAGATATTTACGTGGCTGTCCATTTGCCTTTAATCAAAGGTATAAAAGCAGGCCATGCCTTTGAATATTTATGTTCCCTGATGTCCACTTGGTGGACTGTTCCATCTATTGGAAATAACTCTCCTACATATATTTTTGGTTTTCCTATAGTCATTTTCCCTTTCCTTGCCATGTTTTGTCTTTTCTTATTAATTTGAGCTCTTGGGGCTATCTTCTTACTTTTAGCTGGCTCATCAGCTCCTTTCTACGCTTGGTCATTGAGCTTATTCTCAGATCTTTTGAAAATCAACGGTTATTCCATCACCTTAAAATTGATGTCCACGGGGACGTCACTGGTCCCTTTGAAATTCTTTGAACCTTGAACCTTGAACTCTCTTGGTTCAAAGTTCAATGGTTCAAAGGTTCAATGTTTCATGAAGGGCCGCATTTGCTCTCCTTTTCTCCTTCAATTGAACCATCCCTTTGAACTTTTTTCTGGAATCTTCGACTTTCTTCATTCACTGAAAGCTTCTACTTGAAATTTGAACTCTTTGAACCCATTGAACCTTTGAACTTGTTGAACCTTTCAGGTTCAAGGTTCAATGGTTCATTCTCTTTCTTTTAAGGCCTTTTATTTTCTAAGTCCATCAAACTTATCGAACTCATTGAACCTTGAACTTTGAACTCTTTCAGTTCAAGGTTCAGTGGTTCAATGATTCAAATTTAATTCTTTTATTTCTTTTGAAACTTTAAACTCTCTGGATTTTCTAAGTCTATCTAAGTTATTGAACCTTTGAACTCGTTGAACCATGAACTCTTTTGGTTCAAGGTTTAATGGTTCAATAGTTCAATCTTCATTCTTCGAAGCGTTCTTTCTTTAAGTCTTTCAGACTTATTGAACCCATTGAACCTTGAACCTGTTGAACCTTGAACCTTGTGAAAGATGGGTTCAATTGGTTCAACAGTTCAACCTTCTTTCTCTCTAAGTATTTTGAACTTTATTGAACTCGTTGAACCCGTTGAACCTATGAACCATTTTGTTTCAAGGTTCAACGGTTCAATCTTATCTCTTTGAATCCTTCTTTTCTTTAAGTCTGTTGAACTCTTTGAACCCATTGAACCTTTGAACTTGTTGAACCAATTTGGTTCAAGGTTCAATGGTTTAATGGTTCGCTCTTTGAATCCGTTGAAGCCGTGAACTCTTTTGAAGCTTTTTTATTTTCTATGCACACCGAAGTCATTGAACCTTTGAAGTGATGAACCTTTGAACCTTTTTGGAGGTAGGGTTCAATGGTTCATGGTTCGATGGTTCATTCTTATTTTTGAAGCCCATAGATAAGTCTTTTGATTGACCTTCATCGTTGAACCATTCTCAAAACACTAAGGAAAAGCCGTAAGTGTTCTAAACTTCATTTGAAGAAGGCCTGCCTGTTGAACCTGCAACTTTTTTAGCTAAAAAGGCTTGAATATTTGAATAACTTAATAGCTAGAACATTTTTGAGAAATAAAAGAGATAATTTTGGTCTACAGGATCAAAATGATTAATAGGTTGTCCCTAGAAACAAGTGATGGATTTTGGGAACAACAAGTTTGAAGATGCAAATAAATGAGATTGTTGTCAAAGAACCTTGAGAAACATTTGAAATTTCTACTAATAGGGTCGATTGGGTCGATCTAGCTTTACAAAAGCATGTTACTAAATGCTTGAAATATACAAGGTCGACTGGGTTGACCTAGTATGATGAACAAGATGCCTACAAATGTACAGGGTCAATTAGATCGACCTAGTAGTCTAAACTAAAAGTCTAAAAAAATAGAAAATTGTATTGGGTCAAATGAGTTGATCCTGTAGTCTATACCTAAAAAAGAACATGTAAATAAATAATAGAGTTTTATGGATTCAACTGCATGTTAAACCTTCACATAGAAGTTAGAGTTAGGTTGATGCAGTCAACCCAGTATGGCAAATATATGATAAAAATAATGATAAAATAAATAAATAAATAAGTGAACAAATCCTGTAAGGATTAGTTCACGTCAAGTTCACCATAATGTATGCAATAAAAAATGCATCATGTCTATAAATCAATCTTATCTCAAAGAAGATAGAGCATACCTACACTTTCGATTGTGAATACATTTATTAAGCGAGAGCATGACTAATATGGGGATCTGTTAGACCCAATTAGGGAATCACTTATCATAATACACTATGCTAAGGAGGGTTCCAAAGCCTCCAGTTTAACAAAATCATGCAATAACCCTAAGGGGGTCCTAGGTTTTGATATTTCACCTGTTCTAATAATAAGAAAAGTAAATCTAATCTAGTGTTCACCAAAGCTTGTGGCACAAAATGGAGGTTAAAAACAATAAAAATAAATATGTATAGAAAACATATACTCACATTAATGTATATGGAATCTTAATGCATGGAAGAGAAGCATAACTACATTATCTATCTACTCTTACAAAGGAGAAATAGAGTTAGGAATACTTACCTTGAAGATGAACCTACCAAGCCTAAATATCTCTCTTGGCCAAGGTGATTTGTAAGAGGTTTCTGTGGTATGTAAGGATGATAAAAACAAATCAAATTTAGGCTACACAACCTATCAATGCATCCAAAAGACTTCTCCACAAGACAAGATTTGTATCACCAAATAAAGTATGGGAGCCTAAGCTTTAATTCTCAAGTAGAATGGTCAATAAGCATATGTTTGTTCATACTTACTTCTTCTTCACTTATTTATTATCAAATGGTGGGAAATGAACACACACACACACACACACACACACACACACACACACACACACACACACACACACACACACATATATGCAGATCTTTCTCTAAAACCTTCCAAAAATGTCGATCTAGTCAACCCAGTACAATTCTGGATAATAATTCACTAGGTCCCGATCTAGGTCAGCGAAAGGTCAACATATCTTCTAAGTGAAAATAACCCTAAATTGTACAAGGTCAACCGAGTCAACCTTATACAACCGATTGAAAAAATGGGATTAAGGTTAGGAAAATGAGCATAAAATGTATCAAAAGTTTGGAATGGGTAAAATAAAGAAAAATAAGCTTAGGGTAAATGGTTTTAGGAGACAAGTGTGTAGATAACAAGTGGCAGAAGGGAAAATAATCCTACGAAGCACTAATGGTTTACCCACCCCTTTCCCAGTGTACCCCTTAAAGTATGCACTCAGAGAGATTGAGACTCTATGGGTTCCTACAATATACAAAGTATCAATAATCAATAAAAGTTTGAAAATATTATGTGTTATAGATTCCATGACTTAGACAATAAACACAACTAGAATCATTTAGATATCATGCTCAACTTGCACATAATTGCACAATAATTCATAGATTCAAAATATGTAATTTAAAAAGATGTAAACATTTAGTGTAACAACAAACCAATATCATATGAGTTTTCAAGTATATAAAATAACCTTTAACATAATTCACCAACATGCTAAAAAAATCCCATAAGGTACACCATTTCAAATGATTGTACAAGGAGCAACATGGACATGTAATCTTACTTGATAAGCATAATCAAACACACCCTAGATGAGCTTCTAAGAAAAAACAAGTCTCCCCTACTTCTTACTCCAACTACCATTATAATATTTAGCATAAATGTATTGACAATACATTCAACACTTCCTATCCCTATTCAAGAAATAAAAGCACTAGAGGGACAAACATTAACAACTTTCCAAGAAGAAATGAGACACACTTAATATGTGCTCATAGATGAAATGAGTTTTATAGGGCCAAAGATGCTCAATAAGATAAATAATTGATTGTGTGAAGTATTTCTTTAGCAAAATAACAAAAAACTTTAGTGGTTACTCAATTATACTCATTGGAGACCTAGGACAACTCCCATCTATAAATGACATTCCAATGTATGTAGGTAGATCTTTTGGGCACACATTACGATGAACATTTAATACAGTTGTTACATTATAAATATTTTTTAATTAACAGGGATGCACATAAAAATAAATTCTATTCAGAAATTTGTTAACTAACATTACAGATACAAACCCAATAGAAGAAAATTGGAATATGCTCATATCAAGAACAACATCATTCATACCTCTAAAAGAACAAGAAGATTTTAAAAGCTCTACACATTTTTAAAGAACTAAATATGTTAATTGATTTATGTAGAGTCAAACAAAGTAGACAAACAAATACATCTAACCATAATGATACTCAGCTTGAGCTAATTTTGCTTCTATGTAAGAAACACAAAATTATGTTAACATCTAATATATGGGTGAAAGCAAGATTAGTTAATGGAGCTATTGGAGAAATTGTTGACATTGTTTACAACTCAGATTCAAAACCACCTTTCCTACCTATATATGTAAAGAATCCTACACATGTATCAGTTGCTCTTATTACACGAGGTAATCATCGCCAGCTGCCTATAAAAATGGTATGGGCTCTAACCATACACAAAGCACAAGGAATGACACTCAATAAAGCAATAATTGACATTAGAGACATTGATCACCAAGGCTTACCATTTATTATCGTATCAAGAGTATGTTCAATCAATGATATGTATATATCTCTTGCATTTACCTTTGAATGCTTTGTAAGAATGAAATAAAGTAAATATATAAATCTTCAAAAATTAGAGGAAAAAATATTGACAGAATTACCTCTTCCACACCATTCATAAGAACTCTAGCTTTGTAATTATTGTTATATACAATAAAAAAAAGAGAAAGATATTTGTAACTATTATTCCATACAATGCATTTTATAGTTTCGGCACTATTATAAAATTGATATAATATTAAATTACATATTATATAATCTAATATTTATATAAATTATATAATATATAATAATAAATTTTCAATGTATTTAAAAATTATAATAAATATTATATAATATTTCTACAAAGGCAATCAAATAATTTGATAATTAAATTACGTGACTTAAAACCAAAAAGATTTAAAAAGTAGTGAAGAACAAATATAAACATTTAAAAAATAAATAAAAAAATATTAAAATACTTTATCATTGTAGTAAACCAAATATGAACTACTTTTATATAACCTCCAGCTTTTCTTGCACCATGGGGGCCACTGCTAGTAATTAGATTCACTTAATTGATTAAATCCAATTAAATGCATAAGTGAAAAAATCATATTCAATTAGTGAATGAATAAAATTTAAAATTTAAAAATGAAAAATATCAAGGCATGACATCATCATGATGTCACCTTAAATGTTGAAAAGCATTCAAATAGTCAATGAAAACAAATATATGAAATGGTAAGCCATGCCTATTGATTGCTCCAATCTTCCAAATATTAATGGAAGCATTTAAAGCCTTTTGCTTTTAAAATTGGGCCAATTATCAGCCACACATCTAGATCTTAAATTGGATAATCATGGTTGATCCTCTCTATTTTAGAAAAATTATAAATTCAAGTGCCATGACTATTCCTGAACAAGCTTTTTTGTGCACACTTATTATGCAGAATTTGTGAAACAAACTTCATTGCCAACACCAAGCCAAGAGCCAACTTCCAAGGGGACAAGAGGAGGTGCTGCCCACAAAACATCAAGCATTAATGAAGACCATTTTTCTACCATACCGATCACAAGCCACTATCATGCCAATAAGCTATTTGAATAGTTAAAGAAGGTAAAAGTGTCATTTTGTCTTCTTGTTGCCTTTTTCTCTTGTTTGTTATATTGCTCACTCTAGGTCTTAGGATTGGAAGGATAGTTTTATTGAGTTGTTTTTGTTCATTTAACTAACAAGAGAAACTAACATCTTCCTTATAATCCTATGATACAGTTTCATATAGTTAAAGCAAACTTAATATTACATATCATTGAAATTTGCACATATATTTTTTTGAGCTTCTTCAAGTCCATCACCTAAAATACCTTGTCATTGCCCCTCACCATCACTACCTAGCTCACCTTCAAATTTTCCACCACTTTCATGTTTTGTATGGTCTTGCCCTTGTCTATCACTTCTTCATTGTTCAAGCTCACAGTGAAACGTGATGTTTGGTTTATGCACAACTTATTGTCATGCCATATGAGTAACACATTACCTCTTATAATAATATTATATTATATATAAAAATACATAATAATATATAATTATATATATTTTATAATATCTATAATGTAAATAATAATATATACCAAATTATTACATATATATTAATAATAAATATTTTAATAAATTTATCGAATTATATATTATAATATATAATTATTTAATATAATATAATGACAAATAATATATAATTGCTTAATAAATATAGTATAACTATTATTCGTAATATAATATATTATATATAATCTTAAATATTATATGTTATATTATTAAATCAAAATATTATAATTTATTAAATATAGAAATTGATTTTGTGTGTGTGTGTGTGTGTGTGTGTGTGTGTGTGTGTGTGTGTGTGATTTAATCCATCATATCACCATAGTGCTAGGAGAGAGTATGCGGAATTTTATGGGGATTTAAACCTAATTCCGCTAGACAACTTAAAATCAGAATCACTTGTACTTCTAGTAGCAGTTTTATCTTTCCTTCATTCACCAAATAAAAGTTAATGTTCACTACAATTATAAATTCAATAGTTGTTGAATTAGTGTTACTATGAATGATAATGGAAAAAGCTTGAAAATATTTGCATTCATATTTATTTGTATATAGCATCTAACATTAGTCAATTAGATAATATGAAAGGGGTGTTTTGTTGAAGAAACTTTCTCATTTTTTGTCTAAATGATTTTAAAGTTGCTTCATTTGGTTTCATATAGTTAAAGCATACTAATGTTACATGTCATTGAAATTTGCACATATATATATATATATATATATATAAGTTTTTTCAAGTCTATTACTTAAAATACTTTATCATTTTCCATCACTATCACTGCCTAATTTATCTTGAAATCTTTCATCGTTTTTATGTTTTGTATGGTCTTGCCCTTGTCTATCACTTCTTCATTGTTCAAGCTAACAAGGAAACATGATGTCTTGTCTATGCACAACTCATTGCCACACTGTATGAAGTAACATATTACATTCTTTTCCACTATCACTTCCATTAGAAATCAATTCATACCCCTCACACCACCCAACCTACCTTCGAATCTTTCACCGTTTTCATATTTTTTAGAGCCTTGCCCTTTTGCATCACTTCACCATTACTCAAACTCATTATGAAACGTGACTTCTCCTCCCTACATATGTCAGTGCCATATCATATAAAATAACAAACCACCTCCTTTTCCACCATCACTTACACTAAAAATATCACAACATTCCGTATAAAAAAATTGAAATAAATTCTCTAATTAAAAATTTACCGAAACAATATATTATATCCCTACTAATATAACTTACATCCTTAAAGAAACTACTAATAATTTCTTTTCCTTATCACCATCATGTTAAGAAATTTAACATTCATGAACCACACTACATTTTGTTTTATATGTATAGAGTTGGTTCCTTTTTATTCTCATCTTGATATGTTTGCTTGTTGTATCATAAATAAAAGAAAATAAATGTCACTTCCTTGGGGTGCAAAAACAAAAAAATAACCCCTAAATTTAAGGACTCTATTTACATTTATTTATATTGAAGATGCTCATGCCATCTTATTTGACAGGTACGTATGAGACTAGATATTTGATTGTATACTCTTATACACTTTCTCATTACTTTAGAGGGTGACAACTAATATTCCCTCAACTAATGCTTTTGGCCCCTAGCCGAGAAACATCACATGTGAAGTATGCATTAAACATTGATATAAAAACAACCCTTTTCCATACTTTATCGATAGTACCAAAATTTTAAATTGGAGAAACAAACCACCGTTAGATTTAGTTTCTTTCAGTTTAGTGTCAAGGTAATGAGGTTTAGTGTTAAGGCAGAGGGATATTTATTTTCTTAAATTAATTTTAAATTTATGTTACGTTTTTTTATTATTTTGTGTTTTAACAAAATAAAATATAAATTATATTATAATTTAAAATTTATTAATTTTTAAAACTTTAAATTATATTGAAGCGTAAGAAAGATGTGAAGTTAAAATGGAAAAATTGAATGAAAAATATGAATATCTTAAAGTATATGATAAAATTTGGAGTCTTGTTTTGAGAAAAATGTAGTGGTATATCGATGTCATTTGTGATTAGGCATTAGGAAGTCTGTGAAGACGCTGATAAAATTATTAATAAATATAAAACTATTCAGCAGAAAAAATTATGTGACAAATCCAAGATAGGCGCCTTAAGATTGATGCATCTCGACATTTTCAAATAAATATATTTAAAATATATATTCTAGTATTTAAGATCAATACATACATATAGTTATAAATTTTATGCACACATATATATTAATTTTATCGTATGTTACATTTAAGATAAAAATTTGTATATAAAAATAATTGTGATTTACATATATACACTTATATGTTTGAGACAAACTTTATAACATGTTCTACTGAATAATTGCTAAAAGTTAAGTTACCTTTTAATTTTATGCAATTCACCTATGCACACACAAACATGTTAAATAAATTGACTATCATCAATTTTCGAATCTACTCATAGGATAGTCTCTTCCTCACATTTTTTTTTTCTATTTGCCAATTGGTAATGACACTAAACAAGTCCATTGTTGGCAGAGTGCACACAAATGTTAATGACACAGAGGGGGTATGAAACACTATTGGGGTTAATCAAGGTTTGCACTATCCCCTACACTTGTTGGTCTATACATAGATGAGCTTGATGAAAGCTTATCAAGTTTTATAGGCACAAATGGTTGTTTGATGTAACAAATTTATAATTTTATTCTTGTATTTTCAAACAACATCATTTTGAGGTTTTATTCAGAAGAGGGTCTCCAAAGACAATTACATATCTTAGCAACCTTTTATGATGCACATGGTCTTCATGTGAATTTTGAGAAAATAAAATGTATGGTTTTTAACACTTCAAAGCATAATTCTAAACAAGTTTTCCTTACATTTAAAGGTCAATTGGTTGTGATATTCACTTCATATTTATATCTAGGGATCATTTCTTTTGAGCCTCACTTTAGTCTATCACCGATTATTGAGTCCAAACTAAACAAAGGGTACATGCTTCCCTTACCACTCTTGAGAAACACTACTTTCAACTTCAATTCCAAGATATCTAAATAAATATTCCCATCTTCTGCTCACTTTTTACCTTAGAAAAGTTTATCAAATCCTAATTGAAAGGTGCTTACCTCCATGTTATGCAAGCATTTCTATGCTAAAAGATTGGTCCCTCGAGACACCATTCTCATTAAATTTAGTATAACCCCACTCTTATTGTTGTGATATTTCAAGTAGTGGCTATGATATACATACTTAGATAGATGGTCACCTCTTCAGGGACCCATCACAAGCATTCAAATCCCTTAAGTAGCTAGCTTAATGTGTGATCAAATATGGGTGGTATGTCAGGGCTTCCACTCAACTAGGCCTTATAGATATTGACATCAACATACTTCCTCCACATAATTTTCCAATTGATACATAATATGTATCCAAAATGGAGATCAATAGGGGTATCATAGATGGTATCTATAGATCTTATCTTTGGTTCAAGTGGTTGGAGCCTTGTGATCCTCTTTCCTACAAGCTTCAATATTACAATTTAGTGCATATCTTCATGTTTAGGATGGGATCATCCAAACTCTAAGGTATATTTGTCTTCAATTATCTTACAGTTTGAGGGTTCCATTAGCACAATTCAAACTTTGTTTACACCACCTCTGCATTGAGATAAATCAACATATTTATTAGGTACATCATGTTTTAGATTTGTAATTTGGAGCCTAAAACCAATGATCATTTTGTATTTAGATGTTGTCCTTATTATGAGATCAAGGGTTGATTCTTTTGTCTCTTGAAAGATCCGTATAACTCTCCCATACCTTCATGGCTTTCAAGGATTAGAAATGTTTGTCTCTCTTCTTTCAAGAGATATTTTATCTTTACCAACATTTGGCCACCGAATTTATTTCTATGATGATATGCACCTATAGGATTGCTTCTTATTTTTTTACCTTGGTTCTTCTTCAAGATTGAGTAGAAAATGATCATGTTAAAAGGTTATAGATTTGATGAGATCAGTGAGACATCAAAAGACATGATTTATTTTCATATATATATATATGGGTCTATTGGAGTTTCTATTTCTCTCCTTGTTCCTTAATTAATATTGTCCTTTTTCGATCCCATTGGTCAATTATGGACTTTCATATTAATATCATTATCTTTTTTGAATTAAGGGTTAATTGTAGGGTTTTGAAAGACCCCAAACCCTTTTACATCAAGGATCCAAGGTTATGACGATGAACAAACAAATAATAAAACAAAATATCTAATTGTTTGGAAAAACAACTCAAGTAGACAAAAAATAAACTACCAACAATGAACTGACAACAAAATTACTAGTATAGAAAAATACCAACAAGATTAAACCATGGGTTAAGAAAGATCATTGAGAGCTACAACATCCTCTCACTCCTTGTTCAATTAATTCAAGTGGCCTTCCACAAAATATTTCTCAAGGTCCTCCACAAAAACTACTTGATTCTTTTTCTGGCTCATAGTTCTCTTGCTATGATTGACTTGGACTGAAACATCTGTCTTCTTCCTTAACCCATATTTTAACATTTGGATACTGGTGGCATAATTTTTTTATGATGTTTATTCTAATGTTTATCACCTTTTTAAGGTTTTCCTTTATTTTAACCAATTCACCTTCCAGTTTCTCCATTTTCCCCTTTAAATTGGAGAATTTCTCCCTCAGTTGGCATATCTCTTGAAATAAATGCCATTGTTCTTTGTCAAAATGTTTTTTCATAATGGAAGTAGGCATATCACTGTTAATTTGATTATGAAGAGTATCAATTTTGGCCTTAATCATGTTGTTTTCATTAAAAAACTATTTCAAGATGTTCAACAATAGATTAAATTCATCTTTTAAGGTTACAACCCTTATTTGAAGATCTTCCACATTGGCCAAAATCCCCTTCTTGTTTTGGATGGTTAATGCACCACCAAAAGGAGGATAATTGAGATCAAAATTTTGACTTATATTTCTATGAGGGTTCATCGTCATCATGAGCATCCTTATCATCTTCAAATAATTCAATAACTTTACCCAGGTTGTGCTTATGAAGGCATTTTCCCTACTTCAAAATACATCTCGTTGAACTAGGTTTCTACTGTTGGGAGGATCCTTCTTTAAATTTTTATCCCTCATAGAGAACTCCTCCCCCATATCATTCTTCCTTATATCCAAAGTATGCCCCATTTCTCCCTTTACCCATTTCTAGCTTTGAGATGATGGGATTTTGATTTTCATAGACCTTGGACCCTACCTAGTCTTACTCTCTCCTATAATAGAAAGAGGGTTAAAAATACCTCAATCGCCTATCCAAGCCATCTGAAGCAGTTGACACATGATCAATCTCAAATAAGGGCATTTTATGTAGTGCCCCTTGAAACAAGAAACAAAAAATCCCTGATGGATGGGGACTTCCCCTTTGCTTGGCTGAAACTCAATAGATTTTTGTAAATACACGAGTAAAAAGAAAGGAAGATTCCCCGGTTTCCTATGCATGAAGTGGTTCAACAAAGAGAAGTGGTAGGAATATAATCTTTTATATCATATTTCTAGTGTGATATACTTAATCATATGTAGACTAACTTCACCCCAAGGGTTTGATAGAGAGGACTTCAGGGTACCATCCTAGAACTTATAGATTTTTTCCTTGTCTTTAAAGAACAAATTAATTTCCTTGTTTTTGTTTCTCATCTTTGAAAATATTTAATCCTTCCATCGAAATACATGTAACCCTGTTTATACTTTCTTTAATTACTTCCAAGATCACTCCTCTCAAAGAGACTAGCCTAGGTTTCCAAGTCTTCGCAAAATTTGCAAATAGTGATGGGTCATGCCCTTTGCTTCTTTCTATATAATTGGCCAACCTTTTTTCAAAATATGTCAGACTATTAAGTTACGTCTTATTCTTTCACAAAAAAAGGACTATGTTTTGATTCAGTCTCCTCTCATAAACCTTAAACAAAAAGGAACTTAAACCCACCTCAAACTGATGAAAATTCATCTTATAAAAAATAAAAATTGAACGTAAAATCATCTTAGAAAAAATGACCTTACTCTCAATAATTATAATTACATTTTACTTGAAACATTTTTTATTCTCTAATATTATAATTTGGAACTAAAAATTACCATTTTTTTTTGGTTTCAAGGTCTTCTCTAATATTATAATTTGGAACTAAAAAACTGCTATTTTTTTTGGTTTCAAGGTCTCCAAAAATTTATAAATTTTTTGATGTTCATACTATCATTCTAGATTATTATATATTGTAACAAAGTGAGTCTAGATGCTATGGACTAGAAAACCAATATTGTTTAGAGGTTTTTGCATGGGCTGATAGAATCCATCATGACTTGATGGCAATCCCAAAGATTTTACCTCTTTTATGGAGACTAATCAAGTTTAGTTTAAGCATGTCTCGAATAAGATGAACCGAATTGGAATTTGAAATAAACTAGGAAACTTAAACAGCTTTTGCTTAACAAGTTAGCGACATGTAATTATGCAAATCATGTGGTTTCGCACAGAGGAATCTATGTCCCCACCGAGGGGCGAAAAAAAAAAAAAGTGGCATGGGAATCTTTGATTTTAAAATGAGTAGTTAAACTATAGGGAGATCACAGGCAGATTTGTTGTGTAATTTATACTTGAGATATTTATAAGGGTTGCAGATAAATTTAAAAAAAAAACTTAAAAAATATTGAATGTGAATGTGAGCTCCATACGGGTGCCTTTTTAGGTTGACAGACATAGATGGTGGCATATTCCCAGCCTCTCAATCTGGCTGTGTGTAGGGCTGAAGGCAGGGAAAAAGTTTGATGAGATAGTGATGGATGGGACACCATTGCATAAGCATGATGTATGCATTTGCTCTTTCCTAGGCACAAAGTGGCCAGGACAAGAGAAAAAGAATGGCCAGACTTAAAAAAAAGTTTACTTTTGTCTGAAAGATTGTTGTCATGATAAAAGAGAAGGAATATTGATTGAAAGGCTCTGATTTTTAGGGCATATAGAAATCATTAGGACTTAGTTTTATGTTTTTGCAGGATGTGAATTAAATCCATGTTTCCTGCTGCCTGGAATCCTTGTTTAAATCTCCCCAAAAAATAATAATTACCTGCCAGTAAAATCAGGGAAACTCCATCATGGTATTATGGTACTGCCCTAAGATTTATCTGCAGTTTTGCTTTTGCTGTGGTTTGAATTGGGTCCCAGATATGACAATGCATACGTAAATATATTCATCACTCTTGCCTGACTATGTTCAGATGTGACCTCAACAACCGGATGTTACACTAATGTGTTGTGTTGTATTAATGAAGTTTTGTTGTATAGATATGTGCAGTAACATCTTTGGATGGAACCCCTCCTCCCTTGGTCAAGGTTGGCCAAAGCCCCTCAATATATTGATGGTTGAGTGTGGGAGTGGGGAAGAGATTTGCTTCCAAACAAAGGACTCACAATTTTGGGCGGACAATTGAAAGTGACTTTTACTTGAGCTTCTTTCTAATAATAAATTATTAAGTTGAGAGGCTTAATTTATATTGTTGTGACGTTCAATTTAATCTAATTTTTATATGATAAATTTTTTTGGTTAAAGAAATTAACTAAAAAATATATATATGTTTTTGATGTATAAAAGAATTTGGAACTTTTTTTTCATAAAAATTGTTTAGAGTAAAAAGTAAATCAAGTATATTATAAACTAACGATGAAGATGATGGTGTGAAAGGTGTTACGCAGTTATCCATTAAAATACAAATCTTTTGATGCAACACAAACACTATATTGGTCCTATATAATTAACTAAAAAAAATTAAATATAAAAATTTACATTTAAATATAATCCCCTAACCACCCAACTACCCACTTCTACTTGGAGAATTCACAGTCTCAAGGGAAAGATCTAAACCATTACTCACCTTTCCTTTGTTCTCCTTTTTTGTATTACCTTGTCTAGTTGACGAAATAACAAAGGCCAAGTGAAGGAACTTTTCTTGCCGAGGCGTCCCCCAACTAAAAGGGTCTGTAAAAGTAAAACCACCACCAACACCACTACATGAGTTGTGAGTTGGCAAGAAAAACTGTGAATGCGGGGAGCCACTATGGCCCCTGCTATAGGATTGGAGCCTTCATCAGCCATGGCCTTGAGGTGATGAGATGAGTATGGAAAGACTCGACTAAAAACACATACAACACTCCTCTAATAATCCAATAAAATCTAGTTGCATGGGAAGGATCCCAACCATCACTCACATTTCCTTTGTTTTTCTCCTTTGTAATACCTTACCTAGTTGATGAAATGGCAAAGGCCAAGTGAAGGAACTTTCCTTGTTGAGGTGCGCCCTAACCAAAACCTGGTTTGTAAAAGTAAAACTATCACCAACACCACTAAATGAACTACACGTTGGTAAGAAAAACCATGAACATGCGGAGCCACTATGGCACCTACTATGGGATTGGAGCCTTCTTATATTGTCAAAGTCATGGCCTCGAGGTGATGAGATGAGTATGGAAAGACTTGACTAACAACACATACAACACTCCTCTAGTAATCTAATAAAATCTAGTCGCATGAGAAGGATCCCAACAATCACTCACATTTCCTTTGTTTTTCTCTTTTGTATTACCTTGCCTAGTTGACAAAATGATAAAGGCCAAGCAAAGGAACTTTCCTTGCTGAGGCACCCCCCAACTAGAAGGGTTTGTAAAAGTAAAACTATCACCAACACCACTACATAAACTGTGTGTTGGGAAGGAAAACTGTGAATGCGGGGAGCCACTATGACATCTACTATGGGAATGGAGCTTCTTCTATTGTCTTTTTTTTCTTCTTCTTTTTTGGAAAACATCTCTAAATAGATGTCATATTCGGGTAAGACCCAAGGAGGCAGGGGCATCTCTTCCGTCAAAACATACTTAGAGCTCGCACTTAGGTTTCTTCCTTTGACATGCTCAAAGAGTATGCCTAACCAAAAAGACAAACAATTATCGGACATGCATATAACGATCGTAAAAACCAGCAAGACCGAAATCTTTTGACTCATACAAAGTCGAAGTAAAAAAAGAACAAACATGATTGTAATTAAAACCATAATTAAAAATATGCTCTATTATCACAAAGAGCATGACCATGAGATAAAAAAATGATTATAAAAAGATTTGACTAACAACATAGAACCCTCTAATAATCCAATAAAATCTAAAAGTACTCCACCTCCAATCAAACCTTTTCTTCTTACACTTAAAATTTTTATATAAAATTGAAGAATATTCAAACCCCTTAATAAGAGAAGAGGATTCCTCCATCAGTAAATCAATAAAAAGTACTATAAATTAAATAAATTCTCAAAATTTAAAATATACTAAATTTGTAACTTTTTAATATATGTTTTGTTAACAAATCATTATGATTTATTTAATTTTACTTGTACTCCAAAATCATTTTCCCCCAATTTAATTTGTATAACCATTACCCCTAAACTTAACAAGTAGTAATATTGTATATATCTCTTCTAGCTATTCTCGCCCTTTAAGACTGATTGTATCTTACTGTAATTTTTCTGTTTCTTCATTTAAAAACAAGTGATAATTTTATAAATTTTTGACCACTGGAAGTCTTGCACGTGTGGTGCATTAACCTTCCTCTCTGATAGTTTCAGATATCCTAACCCTGACCCCAAAAGAACATGATAACCCTGATAATCGTATATTTGTGTTGTTTTGTTTTTACCGGGTGGTTTTTTTGGGTTTGGGAGTACGTTGGTGTGTATATATTCACTTGCACGATGATATCTCATTGACCGTCGTGCGTTGCACTGTGTATATGATGCTCCACCGCAATACCATTATTTTAATAGGTCCTGTCTGATGTTGATGCAGCACAGTTTTGATCGTACCTTACATTGTAATCTGTGGATTGTATATGCCTACGTAAAACTGTTAAAATGATGTCTCCCCAGTACATTGTTCACACTGCAAAACACCATCATGTTTTTGGCCTATCATAAAATATTAACATTCTTAAAGAGTCAAGAAAAATTAAAAAAAAATTGAAAGGACAACTTAGTTTTAAAAAAATTGTATAGAATTCTAAATCTTTAGTATTAGAAGGTTTAAAAAATAAAAGAAAAAGGAAAAAATATGAAATTTTTTTAGTAAGGAATAACAATTCTAAATTTTGCAATGAACATTACCTTACTGATCTGGCAAGTACACTTTCTTACTATTCCCATAACCTAAAGTACTAACTGATCATCCAAAAATTAAAAAATATTATTAATAAGATAAACTTTAGTAAATGTGATACTCAATGATAAATTAAGAGTAGAATTAAGAAAAACATTAAAAATAAATAAATATGATACCCAGAAAAAATACATTCTAGTAGGGCAGAGATGGAAACTGGATCAGTTAAAGTCCTTTCTGACTTGTTTACCAGGGATAACATGTTCACATCCACAAATTCTGACAATATAGCAAACTTTGCTGACAGTTTACTGATAAGTATGTAAAAAACAGTAATATATAGGAATGAGAAAAATTAATTACATGTAACAAAGCAATATATAGGCAGAATTTTTTTAACAGGCAGAAAGCTTACTGCTCAGACCCAGATCTAGATCTAGATACATTGTCTACTGAAAGCTGTAATATAAATCATATAAACTATGGTTTTAGAAATTTCAAATTTCATTTTGAATAACAGATATAAGCCAGATCTAGATCTAGACACATTGTCTACTGAAAGTTGTAATATAAATCATATAAACCATGGTTTTAGAAATTTCATTTTGAATAACAGATATAAGTAGTTGTATATATATTGACTTTAGAAGTATACAAACATTAGTATAATAATAGCCCATAATTTTTTTCTTTAAGAGAAACAAGTTGAAAGCAAATGATGTTTTCATAGCATATGTTTAAATTGATAGAGTAACATAGAAAAGTCTGATTAAGATGAAAAAGTAAAAACAGTAAATCTTGGCATTATTTTTATTGATAAGATTAATTTTTTTTAATAATATAATTAAATTATATAAACTTAAAAACAGTTTATTTATAAAAGTCATTTTCATTCATTAAAATATAATTTTTATTTCATTTGAATTTATTTATATATGAAAATTACATTTCAATGAATAATAATGACTTTTATAAATGGACTGTTTTAGAGTTTACATAATCTGATTATATTATTAAATTTTTTATTTTATCACTAAACAATAATAACATAGTATTTTTACTCAATCATTTAAATATATATAAATGATTGAATAAATATTGATAAGTATACTTTTCGTTCTTAACAAGACTAAATTATTAGCAAAGTACTATATTATTATCTTTTAAAGATAAGATAAAAACTTTAATAATACAATCAGACTAATCATACTATGATAAAAACTTTAATAATGCAATCAGACAATATAAATTAAAAACAGTCCACTTATAAAAGTCACCCAAGTTCATTGAAATGAGATATGAGTAGTACTAAAACCTATCCACTTCAATGGAAACACATCATCGATCCCAAAGGCAGAGTCATCTGTGAATAAAATTGACTTTGTGACAACATTTACCTACTACAACAGTGAACAATTTTAACTAATGAATTGGGTGTTGAGTAGTTATAACCATGGAAGTATTAAGATGAGCACCGTGGACAGTTGCAAACAGAAGGATTTGAGCAGTATTAGGAATTTAGGACTGTAGTGCTGCAGGTGGAGATGGAGATGATGCACAAAAGAAAAAGGATGTGACCGGTAAAGGGCACACAAATCCACCAAGCTTTCATTGACACCTGTGGGTCATCCATTGCCCCCACACACACTACTAATTCCATCTCTTCCATAGTACAAGGTCAGTCACCTCATGCAAATCTCTCTCTGATATCCTCCTCCCTGTTAGCCTAAGAGCTAGGGGAAGACAGAGATTAGCCCACAATGCTGATAAATGAGTGGGAAGAATTTTTCAATCTCTTATAATAGGTATGAAACATATGCCGACTTCAATAGTCAATTTCAATCATGTCAGAAATAATAATCCCTGTGCACACCATGTGTGAAATGCTTTTCTGTGTGTGATTATCGATAAGTTGTTGGTCAATTTTGAAACCATATTGTGAGCTATTGGGCCTCCAAGTCTAAAGCACTCGAGAGGCAATTTGCACAAAATACAACTCAGCATCTCCCTGTAGATTTCTGTCATGTTGCTCTCATGGCATAGCTTTTTGAGAGCTGTCTCTTCTACTTGACAGTAGGATTGGATACAGCTTATCTGATAAGCTATAGAAACCAGGGCATATTAGGTAGTTTTTCTGTGGTTCAGCTAGGCCAAATTGTTTAGATCCCATGTTTCTTGTTCCGTATAGAATTGCCTATAATGATGTTATATATGCAGGCATACATAAGCCCAAATACAATACAATACTAATGGCTGCTTCGATTGTGGCAGGGCTTTGAGAGGTGCAGAAGGCCTGCAGGCACGGTGACTACTGAAGTAATAATAATGATGACATCATGGTTTTCCAGGATCTGATAATATTGATAATATAGCTGATAGCACAGTTAGAGAAGTGACTTATTATAGTTATTTTCTTGTGCTAAAAGAAAGGATTCCTTTTACTTTTATACACAGAAGATTCAATCTCCTAAGCCATGAGTGTGAGTCTGAAGAGGTAGTGCAACTGTGGCACGCAAGTTATTATAAAATAGGAAATGCAGGACAATATGGCTTGTGATGGGAGGCCGTTTTATTCTTCCAACATCCTTATGAAGAATGAGAACAGCTCCGTTAATTCCATAGCTGCCATGATTGCTGTTGGATCTTGTACTCCACCTGCAACATTTCAAGGTCTGTAATTGCAGTGCACATCTGATCTATACCACTATCTCTCTCTCTCTCTCTATATATATATATATATTTATATTCTTGGGCTGTGATCCATTCATCTTTTCATTTAATTTTTGTTGATTTTCTGTACCATCTGTATGCTACTAATGCAACACTTGGGTGCCTACTTAGCCTTGCAATCTTTAACAAGACTTGTTTAGACATTGAAATCTTCCATATGGATCTGGCCTTGCTTCTCAAGTCTGGTATTATTAGCGAGTAATGTAGATATTGTAAGTTTTTTCCTTGTTTGTCAAGTTTGGCATGGTATGATTAGAGTGTAATGTGCATACGGTAGAAGCTGTTTTCTTGGTGTTTTTTTTTTGTGAGACTTGTTTATAGAATGGTTTGATCAACTTATTGAGGTGTTTTAGGCCGGTTATTCAAGCTGATGTGATTGCACACCAATGTTTTTTGTTGTCTATTCTTGAAAATGTTTATCAGATGCAAATTATCATGGATCTGATAGATTGTATAGTTCCTGCTGTTACCATGATTGAGATCATGTTTTGTTGTAGGAAAGATGAGAAAGTAAGAACGTTTCGGGAACTAACATGAGTGTAAGAGTATCAGAAAATGATTTCAGATGATATAGATATAAGTCTCCTAAGAACTTAAGATGCAGGGAATGGTTTTGGTACGGATATTTGTTTGTCTGTAATTAAACTCATTGATATTTTTATAGGTCTTAAAGCCTCTTGGACGAGATGATACTCAAATTCTTAAGAAAAATAATCCAAATTATTAGTGGTAGTCCATGCAGTTATTGGGGAAGTGTTTTTTTTGCCTTTCCTAGCAGAAAAAAAAGAAGAGACTCAATTGCTTGTAAAAATCTAGTGATTTTATTTTCTTAATGATTGGGTGGCTTGGGTTGCACCATGATTTGCAGGCAATCGATCAATACGTGCTTTTGAGACGGGGAAAGAAAGGAAGATTTTAGCTAAATGCAGGTCTTACTCAGCTTTGGATCTGTCTGAGGAGGTTGGGGATGAAGATGGTTCTGATGACTCAATCCACTTGGGCGAGAAGAAAAGAAGGCTGACCTTTGAGCAGGTTAGGGCTCTGGAGAAAAATTTTGAGGTGACAAATAAATTGGAACCTGAGAAGAAAATACAGTTAGCAAGGGCTTTAAACCTGCAGCCAAGACAAATTGCTGTGTGGTTTCAGAACAGAAGAGCAAGATGGAAGACCAAGCAACTGGAGAGAGACTTTGATGTTCTCAAGCACGACCATGATTCTCTCAAACAAGACTATGACAACCTTGTGGAAGAGAACAACAATCTTCAGGCCATGGTAGGACAATTTTGCAGATCAAATTCAAAGCATAAATAATTACTTATAATTCAGCATGCAATAGCAGCCACTCAAATTACAGGATCTCTAAATGTATCTATTAAAGCCTACTTACCCCACTTTTTTATGCATTTAGAGGTTAAAACATGTAATAGGTCAAAATATTTTTATGGCATTTAAAACTAGTGTACTATACTATCTTCTGATGCCATTTTTTTCCCTTAAAATCTACCCACTTTTCCTTGATGCATTCAGAGTTTAAAATTAGCAATATCATAGGCTCAAATGTGGTTTTTTGGTGCAGCATTATTAATGTATTTTAATTTGTGTTTGATACCATTTTATTTATTACCATCCTCTCTTCAGATACGAGAAGTTGTAAGTAATTATTATTAGAATATATGCAACTATGTACACAGTTGATTTCCTCGACTTTGGAAATGAGTCATATAGGATGAGCTTAAAATCTTTGATAGAATTTAAATTTAATGTATGGCATTATGTTTTGATAATATTTTTCCCTTAAAATCTTCTATCCCTCCCCCTCTGATTGATGCACATTTACAATTAGAACAAATATTTAAAAAATATCCTGACTGTATTTGAAATTAGTATATGACATTATGTTTTAGATACATATTTTTCTTACAATCTGCCCCTCTTCTTCATGCATTTATAATTGGCGTATGATGTACAATTAAAATTTATAATTAATGCATGGTGTGTTTAAAATCTTTTGATAAGAAGTTAAATTTATGGCCTTATCTTTTGACAACAAATTTCCCTTTAAATCTACCACCCTTTCCATTGGTTCTTGATGCGGTTCGAATTTTGAAATACTATAATGATACATTAAAGATCTTTTAGTGTGGCTTCTAGAACCAGTGTATGATATTTTAACATTTAGGGTTAATGTATTTTAATAGCACAGAAATAGCGTATGACATTATCTTTTGATACTATATGCAGAAATTGTCTTTTGATTGCATTTAGACTGAGAGTACGACATTATATTTTGATCAATAACAGTGTTATGGTGGTCAATAGGTGCAGCGTCTGAGAACCAAATTGAAGAGCAGCCAAGACCCAAAACTTCAGCTGAATTCATCTCCCATAGACGACCATGAGTTGCCACCGCCCATATTTTCAGGAAGTGCTGATAATGTTGTAAACTGCAAGGAAAATGAAGGACCTTCCAGCATAGGGAGTGAAGCCAGTTCTGTACTGAATATTGACAGTCCAGGCACCATTGAAAGCCAACAGAATAATAACACCATTGAGTCAGACATGAAATCTGTTGGTGCCCCTCATATTAATCCTCAATGCAGTATCGGTATCAGGCCTAAGGTGGAGGAAAATGTGAGCCAAGTAGATGAACCTAGTTGTTTCAATTTGTTCTACAGTAATTTAGAGGAGCCTGGTGCTCTGTGGATGGAATACTGGCCCCAAATCCTATAACAAGGGATCAGTAAGATCTCATATATACTATTTTAATAAAACTTAGTTTTATCTTCTTCCTAACAAGATATAAGCAAATCAGCTTATTGATTTTATGATAACAGACTTTGGTAGCTATTTTTTTCTATTTCAAGTATTTCTCTGTTGGATTTTTCTGTTGATTTATAATCTAATTCAAACAAATTGAGAGTTCATGGTGCACAACAACTTCATACATATAAAATGATGTCCAATCTGTAACCCTTTTTATGTACTGTTTATCAACAGGAAAAGCAGGAATCTTTCCTCATTAAAGAATCAACCATAAACTTTGACAGCATTACTTGAATTCTTTATGGTCATTCAAACCCAATTGCATGTGCCCATTCTATGCAAATACACCTTTAGGTCAATAGGCTAAATATAATGGGACTAGTACTCCAGTACATAGAGAAAAAGACATTTCCTTTATCATAGAAAGATAGTTAATATTTTATAACTTTAAACATGTAAGGAGTCAATAAAAATGGTTATAGTTTAATTGATGAGATGATATCATGTCACCTCACATTAACCTACAAATCTTAAAAAAAAACTTTATACTATAAGATTCTTAAAAAAATATAAGGATTTTAATTTGATTGATATACTACATCGTCTGCAACTTGTGGTAGTCTTTTAGATTGTAATTTGTCAGTCTGTACAAAAAATTGACTAGAATGCCACATTCCCCAAACAGACAACCATAACAACAGGAAATTCATTTGGCCTTACTACCTATAAATTGGATATTTTATTTATAACAGGCACATGATATACGGTTTTAAGTATTAGAAACTGTAGAGGTTTTGAGTATATTACCATGGCGGGGCTTATATGCTACGTATTTTCAGATCAGATTCCCATAAAAAAAGAAAGAGTTGGGTAGCCAGTTGAAAAGTTTAGCTTCGTGCTTTAGAATTGTATAGATGGTATATATATGCCTATAACATTTATGTATAATTTGAGTATAGATATTAACATCGTTATCTCTTCTTGAAAAGATAACCTTGATCAATGTGAATGCACCTGCTCTGAGATTTTATAAAAGAACTTATTAATATAATGTGTTCTGTTAAAAATTAAATTTGATTTACAATAAAGAAAGAAATATAATATTTATAAAAATTTTATACCAATTCTTTTATAAACATAAATAAATTTATATTTAATAATTTCTTATTTACTATATCATACAATATGAAGTGTAGAGTCTATACAATATATTGGGTGTATGATAGTTTTTAAAGTCTTTTTTTTTTCACATAATAATGTAATTAGATTTACATTATCTATCATTTTTAGTTAATTTAAGGAGAAATATATTGGGTGTATGATAATTTTGGAACTTTTTTTTTCTCACATAATAATGTAATTAGAACTATGCCATCTATCATTCCTCATTAAATTTGAGAAGAAAATAAAATTATCAATCAAACTCATAAATTCTTTAAATATATCTACCAACCTTATGATAATATAAATATTTCCTACCAACTTTATGATAGTATAAATATGCTATTATCATGTTCATAAATTATTTAAATAATTTCTATAAACCTTACAACAATAAAAAGGTGCCATTACTATTAAGAAGTGCTTACAAATCACATAAGATTACCCTTTATTACAAATCACTTACTAATAAGAAGTCCATACCAATGAGTTAGGTCCTTGAGGTTAGGGTTCATATCAAGTTGTCATTGTGGGATTTTCAAGGCTAGTTTGCATTTAATTGGTTCAAATCAACCTTTAAGGTGGGATAAGATTCTATAAATATTCCTCAACTAATCTATCGTAATCATTGTTATCGATGTTGGGAAGGATGGTGCCAAATCAAGCTTTGAAATTTATCCTAAAGTTCTACAACAATGTATAAATTTTGATAATCCTCCTCAACTCAATGTTTTTTGTAAATAGATGTTGTTGAAATGTTTTTAGCTGATGTACAAATAATTATCTCATTGCATAACATGTTAGCCATATACCCTTTGGGGATTCCCTCAATGCCTAGATTAGACAACACTAGGAACCCTTACAGTTTCAAATTATTGGTGTCCGTAAACCTCATCAAAGGTCTTTTCTTAATTTTATTTAATAAATAATCATAGTTACAAACTCTTCTTTCTAGGTCAAGCTATTAGTTCCTTCAAAATACTTTAAAGATTGTCTCACCATGGTCTTGTAATTTTAAGGTTTAAGATCAAATATCCCTTAAAGTGTTTGTCTAGGTTGAGTTTCTAGGTCTTCTAATTCCATTATAGATCTTTCTCTCTAAGATTATCATATCCATAGGGCATGTGCTTGGCCATGAAATAGATAGATTTTATTCTACACACCCTAACAAGTGTGTCTGTGTCGAGGTTCATTTGATGAAAGAATTGAAAGATCCTATCGATATTCAAGTAAGAACTAGATATTTTTTATATAAATTAACCTACAATAACATTCTGAACACATGATTTTGATGTCAATCACCTGAACATAGGATTCGGTACTACTTTGTCATGGTCCACTCAAGGCCTTTTGTCGAGAAAGTGATGCCTCAAAAATAAAAGGTGGATGAAAATAATGTGGGGTGGACCATTGTGTCTAACAAGAAAACCATTGTTGGAAATAAAATTCCTAAGCCAACTCTTGCTTCTCCCATTAGCAAACCCCAATAGGGTGTGAAATAAGTGGATAATGTTATTCCTCCTCCCTTCTTTACTCTTCAGCGTTCTAATTTTTTGGTTGCCACATAGAGCCATGTTTCTCAAGAGAATCACTTACTGATTTTGATTTATAGTGCTAGGACATCATTTGTTAGCATTCCCACCATGCAATGATTATGTAGTCTGCCTTGTAGTAGTGGAGAATCTCTAGAGGAAGAAAATGGGGCTTAATGTTAGTCCATATCACTAGTTTATTTTTTATTACCACACCAAAAAAATCTATTACATAATCATTTTATAGTGCTTGATTCATAGGAGGGCTTAGAGGATGGACAAGGAGAATTGCACATGGAGGATTATACTCGATGAATCTGCTTTCAAGGTTTGAGGTCCCATAAAGTCTTCTAAAAAATTCATTTTGTGTGTCACTTGTCAATGGTTGGGCATTTTAGATTTTATATGTTTGCATGATTTTAAGACTTCAAGATTTATTTTGCAGACCTCTCTTCGAATTGTTTGGTTTGACAAATCAATTTTTTCCACATTGCCTAAAGATGGGCATGCTAGTGCCAACATTTTCAAACATTTCCCCCTAAATTATTACATTGGGAGAAGACCCATCACATTGGGTTATTTGGGTAATGCTTGATATTGATGGACATTCTTTAGGGGTTCTCAATTTTTATGCTCTTAATGATGGCCCTGACAAAATAATATTATATTGATGGCTCACTAATATTCTGCTTTTTTCACCTCCCTAATTTGTGGCAACTTTAATATGACTATTATTCCCAAAGATAAAGATAGTGCCCTCGCTATGTGTGAAGCTCAATATTATTTTGAAAACCATTGGGGCTTGGTGGACTCTCTTTTGGTGACATTCATTAATTAATATATCATGGTTTACTTGGTCTAACTTCCAATATAACAATGATTAGGTTCCTAAGTGGTTAGACTACATAAAGCTTTCTGAGCAACATGTGTTCTCCTTTTACATTTTTGATGGCTAAGTTGTCATGGTTCACCTTGAAGGTGTTCCTTCTAACCATAGTTCCATTACATGAAATCTAGAATGGGAAGGTGGCCTTCATTATCAATGTTTTTAAATACATTAATTTTTAACCACAAGGGCATTATTTGACTCATCGCTAGTGTGTATAACTTGGTTTCATGTCTACATATATTTCTGGTTGATGTGAGTAGTGTAATGACATGATCAATTGCACACCTCCTCTTTCTGCCACTATTCCAAATAGATTATGTGAGTTTCAAATCATGTCAATGGCATTGCCTTTAAAGAATACCATAAGGTTTCTTCCTTTCTTGAGAAAACCCCAATGACATGTTCAATTGCACTACCTCCTCCTTCCACCACTGTTCCAAGCAAAATGTGCAAGTTTGAAAGCATAATGATGATATTGTCTCTAAGGAATAACAAAGGGTCTCTTGCTTTCTTGAGAAAAACCTCCTTATACTTCGTTACAGTGGCCCATGAATGACACTCTCAAACATAATATCAATTTTTTTGAAATCCATTCTGTTATAGGCCTTTAGATTAGGTGTTGATTGCATTTGATTATGATTGGTGACCCTACCTATAATTAATTTTTAAAATATCTAAGGGGAAAATAAGTTGATAATTAAATTAAATCCATCAAAATAGTGTGTAGTCATGCCACCAAATTTCCACAGATGTCCTCAGCCTTCCTGGATCACTATAAACTTGAGTTCCAAGCATAAGAGAATATGACAAAGAGAATGCAAGCATTGCAAGAGTGTTTAAATGTGGTGGCTCGTAAGTTAAGCCCATCATCTTAAAAAATTTGTGATGCTCCTCTTTTTATTGATGAACTCTTTTCAATTTTACAATGCATGGCTAATGATAAAACACTAGGAGTTGATGGATTTCGATTTGAATATTACAAATCTACTTTGCAATTTGCAGATCCTGATTTTCTTTAGGTTTATAGAGAAGCCTTGTAAAATAAATATTTAGGGGCCATCATCAATACAATAAATATTTAATTTATTACTAATTCTTATGATCTTGAGCTCATTATCAATTGGAGGCCAATCACCCTATTGAATGTTTCCTATAAAATCATTGCCAAAGGCCTTAGCCTTCCATCTTCACCACTTTCTCACTACAATCATCAAGTTAGAGAAAATAGGGTTTATTAAAATTAGGTACATCCTAGATAAAATTATTGTAATTTAAGAAGGAATGGAGTGGGCTCGTGTCTCTCGATAGAGGACCATCTTGTTGGAGTGTCCATACTTAAGGATCGATAGCTAGATAGGATCAAATGCACGAAGGTGAAACTATATGGAGTAGTGAAATCATGAATACATGAGAGGAAGAAACTTCACAATGTGAAAAAACATTCAATGCACTAAAATTTTAGGTTAATTAGCCAAAAGTACATATGAAGGTACATTGTATAGGTGGAATATAGACATGATCATACATCCTCATGAATGTGGGTTTATCTTCCCCAATGACCTTTATTAGACACCTACGTAACACCTAAGGAAGCTAACTAGACCATGTAGGTAAAACTACATAGTGAGAAAAAGCCTACACCAACACATCTTTCTCAAGCTCAATTTTGAAAAATCTTATTATCAAATTGAATGGCCATTCTCACCATGCTTAAAGATTTATGATTTGGTGCCTTCTTTTTTTAGTGATTCAGACTCTAGTTTTTTAAGCTTTGGCTTGTATCATCATCAATGGTCACAAGTTTGATAACTTTGAGATTTTTCTCTTAAATAGAGAAGGTTTCCTTCTTGTCATAGATTTATATGTCTTAGTTGTTGAAGTGTTTGGTTATCTACTTGCTCATAGAGTGGATTGTAGGCTTATCAACATATTTACTCTTCCTGATTGCTCCTCTTAGCTCATAAATGGGAATTATACAAATGACTCTTTCCACATGCTTTCATAACAAGAAGCCTCTTTCAAAGAATCACTACATTGCCTTACCATTTTTTTCAAAGCCTACCTGTAATGGGCTAAAACCCAGTGTTACAGATGGAGCATGATGATCATACCTGAGTGGCTTAAAAATTATCAATCGAAGTGGATCCAAAAAGGGGAGACATTCAAATTTATTGATATTACCTTTATCTTTGATAGTTCTCCCTTTAAAGCCCTTTCCTTCATAGGAAAGATTCAGGTCAACACTACAATCCTTGCAACCACCTGGATGTTTGTTATTCCTCTTGTTGGGTTCCTTCAAAGCCTCATATGATAAATTAACAAAGATACTTAGAGATTTTCTCTAGGCCATTTCTTAGTAAATTCGAAGTTCTTGCAAAGTTGATTGGGACATTCAGTTTCCTTCTTCGTGATAAAGGAGGAATGGACATTATTGATATTCATAGACAAAAAATTTATCTTTGTGCTAAGTGGATTTTAAAGAAAATTGAGGGGAATGAGGTTTATAAATTTATCCTAAGACACTACATTTTTGCTAGTGCTCCTTGTGGAAAGAATTGTTAGAAATTTTTTAGATTTCACTCTTTTGATTACTTATGTCCTTGTCAAGATAGAAGGTTCATTATTTAGCTAAGAGCATTTGGATTTTTTTTGGAATCAATGAAACCTTTTTTAAAGTGGGTCAGTGATGGTTTTCAAACTAATATCTCTTTTAATGACCAGAATATTTGGTGGTCCCTAGTCATAACCAATTCTAATTTCCCTCTCGTAGTTATGCCAAGAAGAAAAGTTTTATAATTTTTTATAAAAGGAATTCACATTGTTCAAGATTTGGTTTCCTCTTGTGATTGGATCCCATGGCATTGTTTGAAAACTAGATATAAGCTGTTGAATTCAAACTTGACTTCTATTTTGTGTATTCATGAATTGATGTTAAATGTCATGATTCATAAGATGGGTCTGCAACCCCCACTTTCATGCTGGAAGGATTGGAGGGGGAATTACAATCATGCCTTTTAAAATTACCTTTTAGTAATCCTTTATTAGATCATGAGTTAGTTTTCTTTAGCTTTGGATAAACTCAATAAGTGATGAAATCTACATTCTATGCCTAAAACGTGGCTTGTCAGACTCAATTGGGTTTGGAATGCCAAACTCGAACCCAAATGAGTTCATTTTCTCTGATGTCTAGTTTATTAAGGTCTTCTTCTTGGGGAAGTCTCAAACACATTGATTCTTAACCCCGTGTACCTCGACTGCTTCCAACTTGAAACCTTCAAGCACCTTTTTTGGCCATGTTTGAGAGCTTATATTCCATGGCAATGGATTCATATCCTATTTGAGCCTTATCACCTAGATCCATTCAATTGGAAAATGGATTTTTTGGGGACAATTCTCAACGATCTCCATATATATTTCCTTTCCATAGAATGTATTCAAAGCTATCATTCTATTTTAGCTATTGAAGTTTATAAATTTATCTATTTTTTAACAATGAAGAGCTTTTTATGTAATTATTTGTTAATAATAAAGTGCTTTTTATTATGTAGATCCAATCGCATGCAAACAAAGTGGCTATAGAATTTTAACGTTTGTAAGAGATCTTCAACCATTAAGGGAGTGTTCATTCTATCATGAGCCATGTTTCTCCAAATCAACCCTTATATGATACTCCTCTACCAGCATCCAGACATCGGCAGAGCCATTCCCACAATCGCTCCTCCTCCCCTCTTCATCAATGGGGGGTTGGAGTCTATCATCGTGTAGAAAATCCTTTGCTGGCCCATGCAGGGTGGCATTTTGGTAGGAATTGAAGCATCTTTGGCATCTTTTGAGACCACTCAAGATGGAAGGAATGGCACTTGATCTTCCTTCCGTTGAACCCACTTCTTGGAGTGCTCAACCTCCTAAGAATAATTCACCTCCACCATCCTCTACTGTGACATATGTTTAAATTACATAAACATTCAACCTCATTTGTGATATAATACTTTAATTTTACTTCTTTATAAATACCAACCGACCACCTTTTTATTATAACCATCTATGTATTATATTTTTTTATGCTTTAAATATATCGATAAATTCTAATAAATCATTTATAACCTACCTTATTACACATTGTATTTTTAAATTATCTTTTATGAACTATTTTTTTTTTAATTAATCAATTTGACATTTTTCCAAAAACTATTCTTAAATTTTACTTCAAAATATACATTAAAATTGTTAGATTTGCCCCCACACACACACAGATATATATAGATAAAATAATTATCAGTACTTAATTTTGTCAGATTACCACCATTTGATAATCACAAATAATTAGATGAAAGGCCTTGTCAATTCACAAATTACTAGATGATAGGCATAATTTGCCAATGCAATCTATCATCCTTTTGATGAATATAGTGCAAACTTGTGAAAGTCTATGGATGGCCAGTGCTCCACTAATTAAAAAGTAGATTCGTTTGGTCGGTATAAAGTGTCGTTTATGCTGTTTGTATTCTCCAAACGAGAAAGAGCTTTGAATTACTCAAATGTCTGTCCATGTCGAAGTACAGACTACGTTACTATGTCACTTTGAGTGGTACTAAATTGATGTATGCAAGTTGTATTAAATTGATGTCTGCAAGTAAATTAAACTTGAAATTGAAGTATTCTTTTCAAACAATGTTGGCTGAATAGTCAAAAATATAAAAGTATTCGGTTTTTTCTTAAATATAATTGAAGGGTTTGAATCTGTGAAGTTGTTATTATAATTTTTGCTTCTCAATAAATACAGTTAGAGTGAGGAAGTCGGTTTCAAATTACTGTCGCTAGATTGACATAGACTTGACAGAGATCGATCTACTTCCGTTACCCTAACATGACTTGTCTTTAAAATTTTGACCCCGAGTCTTCTTTTAATAAACACCAAAAACTTACCAATTTAAATATTTTTCTACTATTAAATGATATGTATTTTTCTTTTTATTATTTCATTTTTTAATTAAATATGTAATTTTTCACGATTTTAACGACTATTATTTTTTTGAAGTATAATTATGTCCACTCATTTTTATATAATATTTTATTATATATATATATATATAAAATCAATAACAATTAATAAATAATTTTATTCATTTTATCTTTTTATTAAATTAAGATGTTAGGTGAGGCCCTTGCTTTTTCAATTTTTAATATATATCTTTTATATCAAAAGATTTAACGATTAAAAAATACCTTCTATGAACTCAAATTCTTTGAGAATATTAATAAGATATTATTTAATCAACATAAACAACTCCTCACTATAAAATTTGACTTTGGAGAATCACTCTCTATTCGATAGGAGAATATAGATTCGGTCTAAGATTTTATAATTTATATAATGATAGATTCGGTCTAAGATTTTATAGTTTAGGTAATTATTAATATGATGATAAAATTATATAAACCAACAATTACCAATTTAAAGAAGGGTATAGGATTTTCTTATTTTTTAGAGATATATTTTTTTATGTCAAAGGCTTTTTTATTAATGTGATGAGATAAGATTGTTGTTATATGCATTTAAAATTGATCGTTTCGTTATCGTTATTAATATTCTTATTAATCGATATTAATTTTATTCATCTAATTTAATTTAATTCCTTCCATTAATTTATCCTCATTTTTTAATCATTTATCTAATATCCTCCTATTATCCTACATTCATTAACTTTATCCCATCCCACTCCATTAATTCTTCTTAATCCCTATTATCCTAAATTAATCCTAGTTATCTATTATATGAGCATTTTAAATTCCCATAACCCCACTTACCCACCTACTAACCTACACCCTAGTCTTTCCTACATCCCTAATCCCTAATCCCTAATCACCTACCTAATCCCTATCTAACTCTCATCTAATCCTCTATTATCCCTAAGCTAATCAAGAAGTCTCTAGAATTGAAGAAGCTCCTCCAAGTCTCTAGAAGTCTCTAAACTAGAGACTTATAAGGAATTTAATATTCCTTAAATAATCCATAGCCATTGGATCTCCTCATCCAACTTCAAATATCAACCCTTGATCTTCCCTCCCAAAATCTATATAACCAAAGCTCCTCTTTCATAGAAGCCAAAGAAAAATCTTGTAGGGAATCCATGCTAAATTAGTCCTTGAATCAATCCTTCATCCATCATCAAAATCCTTTTATCATGCCATCATTATGCCAAAAATCTGAGTCTAATATGCAATCACAAATCCATTAGAACATGCTGGAAGGAGGTGATATGAAGCAAGAAATTTGGTAAGGTCTATATCATTCTGATTTGTTTCATGAATCCTTCCTAATAGGTAGTTTGTGTTTCGAGTTTGAATTAGCTTGTTTAAAGCATAGTGTGCTCAAAATTCTACTACATTTTAGCGACCACGATAGGATTGCTCCCAAATTTAATCAATTTTGCTTGATAAAATATGTTTTCACAAGCCTTCAAGACCAATTGGTGAAAAAAAATCTTAAATAGTTTGAAATTTGGCGTGTATAGGGTGCAGTCATGACATTGCACTAGCAATCATGACATTGTGCTGTGTAGTCATGGTATTTCCCCCATAAGTCATGTTTTTGCCTTAACCACCTATTTGACCACTAATCATTTGTCTTGACCATGCAGGTTTTTAGCCATTTGATAATATTGTGACTTGATATTTACATTTTTTTTGGGTAAGTTGCGATATTGTCTATTCTAGTAGCAATTTTGTAAATTGTTAGTGGTTTGTTCTTTATCCCTAGACAAAACCATGACTCTCTCAGTCACGACATTGTCCTGCAAATTATGATATTATTGATGATAATCATGATATTGTAGTTTTCCATAAAATTATTGATTGTTGGCCTCTATCAATCAATAGGGTCTATCCTAACATTATGTGTCTCTACAGAGATTTTTCATTATCAATATAAGTCTTCCATCTACTCTTTTTGTGGTTTTTATGCTTTATATTCATATCCATTAACTAACCCCAATTTTTGAACCTAGGATTTTGTCTTTTGTATGATCTGTGTGTTGTGTAGGGCTAAAAGAGAAAGAATCCAAGGCAAGAGGAATCAATTGAAGATGCAAGAAAACATGAACTTTACCCCTTTCCTCATTTTTGACAAACTCACAAGTTTTGACCTTCTTAGAGTCACGATATGTCTTGGTAAACTATGGTATTGTAATCCTAGTCATCATTTTGCAAGTTTTGTCATTTCGACTCTTGATTTATCTATTGTTCATTCCCAGATCATATAGAATAGATATAAAATGATAGCTAACTAAGGTGATCTCTATATTTTATAAATTTGTTTTGGATTTATTCCATTTTCACTAATCATCTCGTCTTGAATCAAATTTTGTTATATCATAATAAAACTTTAATCTAACATTAATCATCATGTAATAGACATACTTAGTACCTAAATAATCTATCATAACCTGCATAAATCTATGTCTTTGTCATATATATAAATCTCAAAAAAATTTCATTTTTTACAATATTGTAACTATCAATTTTTTTACAGTCACGACTTTGTAGTCCTCAATCATGGTTTTGTAGTTTGTCATAAAAATATAACTTTAGATATTATAGCTAATAGCAATATTATTTTTTATAGTCATGATATTGTCCAACTAGCTATGGTGTTGTAGGAAACCATCACGGTCATCTCTCAATTACAATATCGCAACTTGAGACTTGTGATATTATACCCCCAAGTGTGACTTTACAATCTCTGGTTGTGGGATTACCCTATGTATTTGTGGGTTTATAGAGAGTCACAATTTTTTAGAAAGTCATTAGAACTACTAATCCTTTTGTTGCAGGGCCCCTCTCTTTTGAGTACCAATTAAACTACTAACTTGTGTGCTTGCATGCCACCCATCAAAGATCTATTTTGGCACTCTTAAAAGTCATTTTTGGTCATTTTTGTCTTGTATATATATTTTTAAATCATATTTTTATGTGCTTGTACATTCTTGTATATAATCACACATAAAAAATCTAATTGATAAATTAATCTTTTTATTTGTTTAACTATTTCTCGAGGCTACAGTTGGCATATGCTCTCTCCCTTACATCTTTATGGTGATTCTTAGAAGATCAAAAACTATCTATAAACCTTTTCCTTTTTTTATTTTTCTAGGGGGTTGGTGACGTAAATTTAATCACCACACATTGCCCAAACTTTGTGTTCTGACAGATTCTAAAAATTAGGATAGTTGTCACTATGACCTAAGTAAAATTTCCTATAAAGGGTTCTATGGAGTGAGAGGAAGTTAAGCTCCAAGACCTAGGGCAATAAGACAACATCCTACAAAGACTTGGCCCGCAACATACCTTCATGTATATAGGGGACTCACCTAGATAACCTATGTAAACCTAGCATAAGAGCCTTTGACCATAATATGGGTACGTCTATAAGAGTTAGTATCTGCTCTAAAGAAGTCATCATATATGAGCAGAATTGAGAGGGTTTGATCGATACCATAATGGGTCAACAACCTATAACCTTATCTATGAAGCCATTAGATGGTGCAGAAATTGAGTTACACACCATCAATTTACTAATCATAGGTTGTGGCTTACTTACTTGGGTGTGTGTTGTACTAAAATCATATTGTTTATGAGTTGAGTTAGCCTCCACCCAAACCTATCTAAGCCTATTTAGGTCCCTCCTACATCCTTATCTCATCATTATCTTGTGTATACCATCATTCTATCACTTTCCCATAATCTTTTTATACATTTCACCCTATATTTCATCTACCATCTTGTCCCTATCCTATCCTAGTCTAACCATATCCACTTATCATTTGTCTTACCCCTTATCACCCCCATCTTATTTTGGCCATCCTTGATTCCATTCCTAATCATCACCCTACATCTTAATCACATCTTGTATATCCTCATCTTATCACTTGTACATAATTTGTTCTCTTGTACATCTTTTAGTCACCTCCTATCTTAGTCACACCTATCATCAATCATCATCACCATCACCATCACCTGCATATCCTCTCTTTTCATCCACCCCTTGATCTACGTCCATAACCAATTATTTATCTTAACCTTGCCTTTATCACCCTTCTAGTCTAGCCCCATCCTATCTCATCTTAGTTAGCTCTCTAGATCACATAAAGGTCTGCACCACCCCATCCCATTTACATTATCTCCTTCATCATCACTCATCATCATACTTGCCCTTGTCCTATTATCCATTCACCCTCATCGTATCATCATAACCCCATCCTATCTTGAACAAAATTAGTTTAAGGCCTTGATTTAGTCTTCTTATCATACACATCATCCCATCATCTTATTGATCTACTATCACTTATCATTTGGTCAGATATCATATCTAGTCAATATCCTGCTAGCATATTATCACTCTATTAGTTTTAATCTAGAAACATATCAACATCAATATAGCCTCTATCATCCTTGACTTATTCATAACTAGCACTCATCATATCATCCTCTTGCTAGTTTGAATCTAGGCACCATAAAATCTCCTAATCTTCTTTACTAGCTTGATAACTAGGCATTATTGATCGATCATTAGCACCTATTACATTATTGGTCTAAAATATGATCACTTGGTCTATTATCCATCCTATCCTCATCATCATACTAGCTCAGTCCCTTGACCTATATTGTTTAAGAATCCATATCCAATCCTTAATCTACCTCCTCTATCATCCATCTTTCATCATTCATTCCTCATGGATTTGAACCCAATCCATGTAAACCAATACATCTTGGCCAACAAGGATGATTCCCTCTTATGAACTCTAGAAATGTGTGCTTACCTACCCTCTGAACTTGATCCCATCCAACCCAAATGAACATCATGCATCCCTCCTCATCCACACACTCCTAGCCCATCAAAATCCATCTCAACATTCCTTGATGCAACCACCCTAATAAATCAATACATTAGAGAGAATAAAGACAAATTCCTCTTATGATTATGGAAGATGGCTACCCGCTTCCCCAATAATGTGGATCCCAAAATCCTAAGGTCATTCCCCAAACAATCTTCTTATCAATCCTCATCCCTATCCCATTATTTTTCACCATCCATTAGTCCTTGCCTTAGTCTTGGCCTTTTCGATTCACAAATTTCCTTATTTTATAAATATCTTGATGAAAACCCACATGTAATTTTATTATGACTTCTTGAGATGGGTGTCTAATTTATCAAAGACCTCTACCCATTTAATTCACATTACCCTTCATCCCAAACCATCCATGTCAATCTCCTTCTAATCCCCCATCCACTTATCATAGCTATTCATCTACCCCTTTCTCTACTAGCAAAAGGAAACCAATCTTAACCACTAGTCCATTGACCCAATTATGTTGACAACCATCTAATCAAAAGTCTAATGCTTCCACATCCACATCAAGAAGTGAAGTAGGTCCTTATACTCCCCTTCCTATGTCCTTAGAATCCCTCTTCTAATAACTAGTTACTACCAACATGATGGTCTATCTGCATATTCAACATCATGACCCTACCAGACGTAAGCCCTCTTGGTATAAAGCAAAATGATACTATCTCTACCATCGAACCTAGGGGTACTCCCTTAAATGATGTTGACCTTTCTGATATTATGTCCAAGTCCTCATCAACTATGGTGACATAATGATTGAGGATCAATCAGATTAATTTCTCTCCGTGGGTGAAAAAGAAGAGGAATGCCAAGATTCCATTCCTGATCATGATCAATCCCTTACCCTTCCAAGCCAAGGTCAAGACATCCTATCCCTCTTACATGATCCCCCATCGAACCCAAGTCCATTTCCCTTCCCCATCAACCTAGTCCTCCCATATCCCATAATTCCTTTCATGGGCTTATCTTTGCCCAATACATCATTCATCCATCGTCTCCCTCTCATCCATCATATCAAATACCCCATATTGAGAGGATAATTGTATTAAATCACTCCCCTACCAACAACATAACATCATGTACCCCAAAGTCAACATCAGAGTCACTATCAAGATCACATGCAACACTAGTATCTACATCAGATTCCTCATGAAAAACATCATCCCCAATTGATATTACAACAAATGCCTACTCTTTTGAAGATTCCCATAAGCTGAATGATCCTACTCAGGATGATGAAGTCATAATGGATTTCTTGAATGTTTTATCTATCAAATATTTCTAGAGTGGATCTGATCCTACCTTTGATACATGTCTTAATAATCCTTTTGATATTCTTGAGGACACTTTTTTTGACATTGAGGCTAGGGCTCCAAGTGACCTTTATGAGGACTATGATACCTATTATTCCCTTAATCCATCACACAACACTAATCATCCACCTCACCTCCATAATCCCTATATCCCACTCCATGAAGGGCATAAATAGGAACATGCATCATTGGATTCCCCTCTGCATTCAACATTATGTACCACAAATATAAAGATCTAAGACCATCATACATTAGTCATAAATCATGATCAAATCATCTTTGATCCCATAAATCAAATTCAAGTAAAGTAAAATCATTGGCCTAATCATAAATTGTCTTCCCCTAGTGAAGCCCAAAATCTAGCACTAGGGGCATATTAAAGTCAAAATAATCATATATCAAGTCAAAAGTCAATCTCCTCTAGTGAAGCCCAAAATTAAGCACTAGGGGGAAATCAAATTCAAATCCAATTAGCAATTCAAAAGAAAGACAAAATAATAATCACAAGGCCAATCATCCTCTTAATACTTGGGTCAAACAATTAAGAAGTTAAAAGGTCTTGGATCCCTTAATCTCATGGCATCAATCTAAAGAATCCTCTCCACCATATCCAATGGTGTATGTAACTATTGAAACCCATTTTCACTCCCTATCTTGTCATATCAACCATCATGATCATATCCCTCCTTTAAATCCTATATCCCATCATCCCAATCATAACAGGTTCCCATCCATACCATATCTCCCATCCCTGGCCATCATTATCCCTCATAGGGGATATAAGGAAACCTAGTCAAAATATTCAAAGGATGCTAAATCAAGAATCAACAAAGGCCACTAGGACATCCAAGCATCTAGCATCCATCATAGAATATGTGTTGTCTAACATCTCCATTTAACATCAGCATCCTACATCTCTCCCATCACCAATAAATTGAGATACCATCCACAAGTCAAAAATTAGTTTTATATATATATATATATATATATATATATACATATATATATACATATATATATATATATACATATATATATATACATATATATATATATACATATATATATACATATACATATATATATATATATATATCATTCATCCAATGGTGAAAACTAGTCTTCTAGTGCTTTGGGCAAGTACCATGATGAAAATTGATTTCTAGCATCATGGTAAAATAATCTATTATCTAAATTGTACCTCAACACTTGGGGGCACAATCCATCCCATCCATGTCATATCCCTTGGTCCCTTACTCTTACCCATGACCCAACATCATGTCTTCCATCATATCTCTCATTCCTTCTTGTCTTCACCTTTATAAGGAAGTGGAAAGTGTCTTGAGCAATGTTCTCAAATCATCTTAGCATATCCTCCAATGGACACTCATGTAACTAAACATCTAGTTCCTTCATGATGTGGTCATTGACAATCCCTATTCCATTCCTCCTTGGTCCCCATCACCCCCATACTTTTTTTATCCCATCCATCACTCCATCCATTTTTATCCTAGTTATTGGGCTTGGTATTCCCTTTAATAGTAACCCCATTTGTATAGTGTACATACATATTCCAAAAAATACTTATAAATTGAAATATGTCAAAAACCCTAAAAATCATAAAATTAAAAAAAATCCAAAAATAAGCCCATTGTGTCTTATCTTATACCTAATCCCTTAGTCATATCCATCTCCATCTATCTCATATTTTCTCATCTTTAGATACCACATTCCATCTTAGAACTAAATATGAGTGGTCACCTATCTTCCCATATCTTCTTCATCTATTTGATTAAGTGTTATTAACATACATCACCTCATCAAAGACTTTAATCTGGAACCCATTGCTTCCCTATCAGTGCCTTGTCACATCTAGCACCCATCCAAACACTCTTTTCTAGTGTGAATGGTATTTGACCCCATTACCTTCCTTATCATTGCATATTCATACCTAGCACCCATAAAATGACTTCTTTGCTAGTATGGAGGGTATTTTATCCCATTATTATCTCTTCTTCTTACTATGTTAAACTCTTACAAGGCCTTGTTTGTTGGTAATCCTTGGTCATCACTTTTCTAAATCACCTTCTTTGGTCACTTTTTAATTAGATGTTAAGACCAAATAAATATTCAAATATCTTCTCCTATCCTCCATCCTTCCATCCTAAACTAGGGGTAACATCTCATCTTAATCATCATATTCCAATCCAAATTCCCAATCACCATCATAACCAATTTAGTCTAATCACTTATCCCATCCTTAGAGAAGACATTATGACATTACATGTGGACACTTATCTACTGTTTGTCTATTATTTATTTGTTGTTTGTCTATTGTTTATTTTACATCATGTATATATCTTATTTATTTTATGTTTTTTTTACATCATATCTTTTTGGGCAATGAATGAAGATGCTATGAGGACACCAAAAGTGCCCTCGAGCATGAAGAGTTCACCATTTGCCCATGCACTTTGGCATAATGTCCTCTTAGATATCCTTATATCATGGGGCATATTGTCAAGTGTTATATTTATCTGATTACTTAGAATATGATGAGCTTTATGACATTTGTGATGGCTTGATCACCCACACCCTCATCATTCATCTAATCATCCTTATTCCCATCATTAATCTAATCCTCTCAACTCATCTAGTTAGCATCCCATATTTTATCCTTATCATATTCATTTCATAATCTAAATCATATCCTTTAATCAATAACAAGTATAATCATCCTCATCATCATCACTTTCTAATCACTAATCATCATCATCATATTCTAGTGAAAACTACATCAACCTGAGGTCTTTTCAGACTATATAGACAACACTTGGCCACTCTTTCATGCCCAAGGATAGCTTAGCCACTATCTCCTCTCTCACTCCATTGCATGTGTCTTTGCTAGGGACATCATTCCAATCCTTTTTGTCACTTGATCATATTGATTCTTCTCTATCATCAACAACATCTAAATTGATCAAATTTTACTTTGAGCTATGCCCATCATTAATATTATTAAGTCCTTGTCTTATCTTGGCCTATAGCTCTCCTTTGAATGTGTCCTTAGGATACATCTAAATATTGTGACCTTTTAATCTTATCATCATCATGTTATAGTTGATTCCCCTTTGGGATATGTTGACAACTGTGACACCCATAATCTTTACTCCCTGTGCATGTGTCCTTTCCATGGGTATCATCAATTTATAGCTCATTACTCAAGTTGACCTCATCTAATTCATCTTCTATCCCATATCTATCATCCCATCCCCTCATCTATCCATCACATCCCACCCCTCATTTCTTCTTTCGAATGGCCATCCATCTCATTCTTCCCCACATGTCCCCTTAAAGGGGCATCATATCCACTAACATCATTTAATAACATTCATCTATAGCATGGTTTTTATATGAAAGACCATTACTCCTTATACTTCACTCCACTCATAATGCCCTTTTAAATAGGGGCAAAATATATGCACCTAAAATTGGTTGCTTCATTATCGTCACTAGTATTCTTATTAGTCGACACTAATTTCACTCATCTAATTTAATCTAATTCATCCTGTTAATTTATCCCTTTTTCCTAACAATTTATCCAATAACCCCTTTTATTATCTTACATTCACTAACCTTATCCCATCCCACTCCTTCATTAATTATTCTTAATCTCTATTATCCTAAACTAATCCTAGTTATCTATTATATGGGAATTTTAAATTCCCATAACCTCACCTACCTACCTACTAACCTACACCCTAGCCTTTCCTACATCCCTAATCCATAATCACCTACCTAATCCATACCTAACCCCCACCTAATCCTCCATTATCCCTAATCTAATTAAGAAGTCTCTATAATTATATAAGTTCTTCCAAGTCTATAGAAGTATCTAAACTAGAGAATTTTAAGGAATTTAATGTTCCTTGAATAATCCATAGCCATTGGATCTCCTCATCCAACTTTAAATATCAACCCTTGATCTTCCCTTCTAAAATCTATATAATCAAGGTTCCTTCATAGAATCCAAGATAAAATCTTGTAGGGAATCCATGCTAAATTAGTTCTTGAATCAATATTTCATCCATCATCAAAATCTTTTTATCATGCCATCACTTTGCCAAAAATCTGAGTCTAATATACAATCAAAAATCCATTAGAACATCTTGAAAGGAGGTTGTATGAAGCAAGGAATTTGGTAAGGCATATATCATTCTAATTTGTTTCATTAATCCTTCCTAATAGGTAGTCTGTGTATACACATAATATTTTTAAATTTTATCAAATACTAATGCTTTACATCTTATAGAAACTTATCATGACTCAATCTCTCTGAGTGCATGCCTTAAAGGGTGCATCAAGAAAGGGGTGGGTAGACCTTTGGTGATTCATAAGATTGTTATTCCTTATTGCCACATTATTTCTAATCCATTCATCTCTTAAAACCTTTCCCTAAGCTATTTCTACTCCCTTGCACATTCCTCTAGTATTTTCTTCTTTCTATCCTTCTTCTCCTTGCTTGACACCCTTTTGACCTGTTCAGCAAACTAGGTCAGCCTAATCAACCTAGTGTAGTTTAGGGTCACTTTTGATCTTTAGGTTTAGTATCCTTCTAACTGATCTAGCACAAAATTTAGGCATTAGCTTGAAAATGTGCTAAGTTGACTGGGTTGACCTAACATAGTTGACATTTTTGGATGATTTTAGGGTTAGTTCCACCTATAAATACAAGTTCATTTCAGTCATTATTAGAAGATGCAAGAAAAGAGTTATTATTCGCTCATGCTTTTTGACAATCTACTCTTCCACCATTCTAATTGAGGAGTCTTAGCTTAGGTTTCTTATTTTAGAGAATATATTATTGTGGATAGGTCTTGGATGCTTTGGCCTAACAAAGTGATCCTTACGAACCACAACAACCTCTTGTAAAGCCCCATTGGCCAGAGAAGAGATTGAATCATGATGAGTTCATATTTAGGTAAGTATATTCTAACTTTGTTCTCCTTTTTTTAGTAGATAAAAGTAACATAAGTGTTGGCTCGAATAATATTACTCTTCATATTCTATGTATTAGGGTGTTACTCATACTTACATTATTTGAAGTTACCTATACATATTTGACTACTTTGCATCTAGCCCCTCACATTGTGACACAAGCTTTGACGTGCACTAGATTAGTTTAATTTTCTTGTTATTAAAATAGTTTACTCTCTTGTTTGTTAGTATAAGTGAATAATCAAATCATATAACTCTTTTAAGGTTTTTGTGTGATTGTGTTAGATTGTAAGCTTTAGAAACTTTCTTATCATGATATGTTGTGACAAGTGATACAAATAATCCCCTAATCGGGTCTAGTGGATCCCCATATTAGTTATGTTCCTTATTAATAAGTGTATACCTAATCAAAAATGTAGGCGTGATCTATCTTATCTAATCTAGGATTAATTCATGCACATCATGCAATTCCAATTACATACATTTTGGTGAACCTAATGTGAATCCTATCTCACTGCTAGTTGGATTATTTTCACATTTCCATTTTTGTTTCCTTTATTATTTATCCTTAGCTTTACTTTGGCTTCACCTTCATTAAATTCTGGTGAACCCAACATGAAACTAACCCTTGCAAGATTTATTTCACTTATTTTATTCTTTTTATCATCAGTTCTATCATATATTTTGACATACTAGTTTGATTCTGTTGACCTAATTATTTTTCTCTATGTAGAAACAGGCAACTAGATCGATCAACTCAACCTAGTACAAGTTTTCAACACTTTTTAGACTTCTAGTTCAACCTACTAGGTCAACTAGGTTGACCTAGTACACTTTTTCAGCTTCTGTAATAGGTTCCTATATAGCTCAATCAACCAATTTGATCTAGTTATACAGATTGGATCAGTTTTCTCTAAGGTTCTTGATTAGCAATCTCCTTCATTTTCATCTTTAAACCATCAAGGTCAGTATTTTAATCTCTATCTCTTTCTATTATGTAATTTCCTTTCAAGTTTGTAGTCTTAAAAACTACCCTCGCACAGCCAACTGGATCAACCTGGTTGATCTAGTTCTTTGTTCTGTGTGTTGTCTAAAACAACTAGGTCAACATGGTCGACCTAGTAGGTTTTCTAGACCTTGTCTTTATTAGTACTAGCTCGACCATGTCAACCTAGTTTTGTATGTTGTGCATATAATGTTTTCATGATACCTTGTTTCAAAGTTGGATCCATCTTGTATGTTAATCACATCTTTTATTTCAGTTATTTGCATGCTTAGAATAGTTCACATAGTCTAATTAGGAGGTTTTTAATTAACCACTTAGTTTCAATATTTCTATTTTTATGCACACATGGCCAAATAACATAACATCAATAATTATTTTAACATTTGACTACCCAAGCCAACCTACTTGGATTTTATCACCAAGGGGGAAGCCAACTTGATGTTCTAGTCAAGTATAAAGCATGGTTAATGGTATATTATGGTTAAGCATTGACACCCTTATCACTTTGGTGTGTATAATAAGGGGGTAGGCCCCAATACCAAGCCTATATCATTACTACTATAGTCCCTTTCATCTTAAACTCACCTAATACCATCCATAGATTGTTATCTACTACCTTGCTTATAGCTAACTCCCTATCATTTAAAATTATTCTTAATAATTGAATTAAAATTCTAGGTTGACCAATTAGCTAGCTTTACTTTCCAAATTCTCTTCTTACTCTTTTCTCAATTATGTGTGCAATAACTTATATTAGCCAGTGTTGGTGTAAGGTTTTGCTTTATGTGCATCAACTAGATTAGCCAACATCAATTCAATTGACTATTTGTTTACTTTTAACATTTACTTTCCTAGATTAGTTGCATAATTATCCTGTTCTATTTCCCATTTTATTATCAATCTTTTATTTTTTCTTGTCTCCTGTACTAGGTCAACCTGTTTGACCCTGTACTATCATAGACCCTTTTTTTTGTCCCTGTTCACTATGCTAGGTTGACTTGGTTGACCTAGTTCTATTTTTTGCTTTCCATATTTATCAACCTAATTCTTCACCTCTTCTAATTTGCATTATGTTCATTTTCCTTTGGTCAGAATGAGGTCTCTTATCATAATATTTTTGGATTGTCTTAATCCATTTAGATCCTATATAGGATGTTCATTTCTCCCTTTTTTTTCCTCTGAAGAACACCATCACTCTTGGAGAATTTATTCTCCTCCTTTATCTAAAAATTGTAACATGGTTCAAATAACACTTCAAGATGAAGTTGATGGATCCAATCCTTTCTACACCTACCAAGAAACCTCTCAAAATATTAAAACTAATGTGAGAGTGATTGACACAAGTTTACTTAACAATACCACTAACAATTTTTCTTCTAATAATCTTCCCCACAACACCAATGTGGGGAGTGATCCTTCTAACACCAATCCACCACTTGATACAACCCAATTATTATCCCAAGAGATTCAACAAATGAACATTATGTAAAACTCTAATACCAATCAAATGATGCAACTTCAACAACACTTGACCAATGTGGCTAATCAACCTCTAATCATGCATCCTCAAACTAATCCTAACTACATTCCTCCACCTCTTAGTGATGCCTTATTTAATGTTATTCTTCAACCAATAATTAATAAAAATATGCTTCAAACCATTAAAAATGAGATTTAACTCCCTTCATTGTATCTATTGACATCGGTAACATATCATCAACTATCAAATATGATGGGACTAAAGACCTCACCTCATTTCTTAAAGCCTTTGGTAATCTCTACAAAGAGTAGATCCAAACTAATACATTTTCCATTACTAAACTCTTAGTTAAAACTTTCACTAGTGATGTATTAGAATGATTTAATCAATTACCCCAACATTCTATTTGGCAACTTGAAGATTTGGTCAATCCTTTAGTTAAAGAGTTTCAACACAATGATATTCCTAAATATTGTCTTAGCCATTTAATAAATACTAAGCAATCTCCTAATGAATCGGCTCATGCCTTTATTAAAATATGGAAATACTTAGCTCATAAAGCTGATCATAATATGTCTGATGATAACCTATTCAAACTCTTTATCACTGCTTTAACTCCCACTCTTTAATACAAGCTTCAAACCTTTTCTTCTCAAAATCTTAGTGAATCTCTTGACAAAGATAAATGAAAAGACTTTCTTATGAATCAATTCAAACATAATTCTAAACTTCTTAAAGGATATTTTCAAACAACCATTACTATCACTAGTAACACTTCTTAAACCAAACCAGGAGTTGCCAAAAATGATATTTCTTTACCATCTCACATACCTCTTTTGGTACATCAAATGAGATAATTTTTACCACCCTGTAAACCTTTTATATATCCTAATGTTCCTCCTAAGTGGTATGATCCCAATATCTTTTGTTGGTTTCATGTTGACATTGTGCATTCTCATTAATATTATAGAGGGATTTCTAAATGTGTTGTTTCTTACATGCTTGGTGATTGATTTGACCATGAAACCATGATAAAAAATCATCATCAAGAATACAATAATGCTTCTAAAAAATAATAATCATCTAAATATTCTACATCTAATAGCCACAAATCTTCTTCCCATAATCAATCAACTTCTAACGATGTTTGCGCAATTGACACCAATTATGACCAATACTTTAATAACTCTCAATATGTCAATACGGATAAAGTCAATTAGCATTAGAAACCAACTCATAAAGATCATGTTACCAAGCCTAAAAAACCTTCTTTGGAGGAAAAATTGCTTAAAGATACTACCACCATCAATATTGAATCAGAAACACCTAAGGAATAACTTCTTCCTTCTGATCCGCCAACCACATCCATTCTTCCAAAGTCTAATTTGTCTTCTAAACCTTGTGGCTCTTCTTCTAAATCTCATTGGAATTTTATTGAAGAACTTAATTATATGCCATGTAATATTCCTATTATGGAGTTGGTTTACACTTCACCTTATCATCTTAAATTCCTTATGCAATAACTCCAAGTGATTGAAGATCTATCTTCTTTAGATGAAGAACCACCTTCTATTGATTTTCAACCAACATTAGTGCCATTAAATCTATGTGTCCCTCTTCTAATCCTCTTTTGTGTTAATGATCTGCCTCTCTTCATCAAAATAACCATTAATACCACCCTTATTCAAAAAGTTCTAGTTGACTAGGGTTATAGTATTAATGTGACCTCTTTATGGCTTCTATAAAAACTTGGTTATAACAAAGGTCATCTTAAACAAACCCATCTTACTTTTCATGTTTTTGATAAGACTAATAAGTCACTTGGTTATATATGACTTCCCTTAACCATTGTTCCTAAGACCATTCAGACCAAACTCATGGTTCTTGATCTTCCTTTATCTTATAACATACTCCTTGGTCATCCTTAGACTCATTGAATGATGGCCATTACTTCTTCTAGTAGTCAATACATTAAATTTCTACATAAAAAAAATGCTATAAGTACAAAGTTGATCCCAACCCATGGAGTATCCAATTACCTAATCCTGAATCACAATATCATGTCTATACCCCTAAAATTAATAATTATCCTTTACCCAAGTTCATTAAAATGAATCCTGATTTACAAGTCACTCATGTGGATTCTAATGATGATGATCCCAATGAATTATATCATACTTGCAACACCACCAAAGTACCTCCATATAATTTAGAGTGCCTTCCTCTTTATCTTTTCCCAAAGGATCGTACCATTCTTCTCATGTATGAGATTATTGATTTCTCCCCTCTATGTAATGATCAAGAGCCATCTTTACCTAAAGATGCTTTTACTTTCAATGATTTTGGAGTGGCTAAATTATTTCAAGATCCTCTCACCATGTCTTCTTGAACATTCAGTAATCTTGGGATTTTAACTTTTAAAGATCCTCTTGAATCTTAATCATACACAATTTCTCCCACATAAGATGACAACTATATCATGACCCAAGCTCAATCTAGAGACTTGGATGTCTTGCATTACCAAAATACCTTAGCCTAAATTCATAATTTTAATCAGGATGTGCATACCATTTCTATAGATAATAACTTAGAACCTAAGGGTTATGTACTTCCTATTAACCCTCCTCTTATCAATTATCCCTGGGTGGTAGAGAAAATCACACCTTCTAAACCTTTAGAAGTACTTTCATCTTCTTTACCTCCTTTGGATCCTTTCATTGAATCTAATCCTTCCCCTATCAAAGAAATCATTAACACTCCATCTACCTCTTCTACTCCATCTACTTCTTCTACTCCTAAAATCACACTTCATGCCAAGGCAACCGATATCTTCCAAATATATTTTGAATTTGATCGCCATGGTAACCAAATTTTAGATCTAGAATTAGATGTTGAGTATTGTGGTCCTATTCTTACTTTGCCTAGTGATAAATCTATTCTTGAGTTACTTTATGCCCGGGAACCTCAACTCCCTAAGAAACATCATAAACTTGGAACTTTTAAAACTAAGACTCCTCGCTTCAACAACTTTGTCGCTAGAATTTATCCCAAAACTAATCCAATTAAATCCTTACCCAATGCACCATACCACTTTCAAGATGTTAATTCCATAATTATTGAAGAAACAACTCATATCGAATATGGTACTCCCTTGTGCCCTCGACTAATCAAAGTTTTTAAATAACTTTCACCCTATGAACATGATAATTTCAGCCTATTTTTTGATAAGTATCAAGAGGCATTCACTTGGTCTTACCAAGACATGCTTGACATTAACCATAACATAGTGGTCCATAACATCATTACCTATCCTGATGCCAAACCTATGTGTTAGAAGAAACATAAATTTCCTCCTAAAGTTACCAACTTATGCCATAAGGAAATCATCAAACTACTCGATGCTAAATTTATTAAATCTATCGATTATTTTGAATGGGTTTCCAATATTATTCCTGTTCAAAAAAAGGTCACTATGGTTATTTGTATTTGCATTAATTTCCATAATATTAATCTTGATTGTCCTAAAGACAACTTTCCTTTGCCTTCAATAGATGCCATTATCGATTCCATGGCTAGATATGAAATGTAATCTCTTATGGATGGCTTTTCAAGATACAATCAAATTCATATAGCTCTTGAGGACCAACATAAGACTACTTTCACCATGAAATGGGGCACTTATTATTATGTTAAAATACCCTTCAGTCTCAAAAATGCTAGGGCCACTTACCAATGTGCAATGACTCATATATTTCATGACCTCATTCATAAAATTATCGAAACCTATGTGGATGATCCTATCACCAAATCCAAAGACCGTACAAATCATCTTTATGATTTTGCCATCATCTTTAACTATCTCATAAAATATAAAGTCCAACTTAATCCTTTAAAATGTGTCTTCAGAGTTACATCTGTTAAATTGTTAGGATTCGTAGTCTCTCTCCATGACATTGATGTTGATCCAACCAAGATTAATGTTATTATCAACATGCCTATTCCTCATTTTATTCTTTATATTCGTACCTATTTAGGAAAACTTGGGGCAATTAGATGATTCATTCCTGAGATGGCTTATTAAATTCACTCTATTAATCCCCTTCTCAAGAAAAATATAGCCTTGGAATGTATGGATCCATGTCAAAAATCATTTGAAATTATGAAAGAGTCATTAATTCATCAACCTACAATTTATCCTCCTTCCAATGATAGACCTTTGATTCTCTATACTTATCCACACCCATATCAGTCAGGGAAATGCTTGCCCAATAGGATGATACAAGGAAGGAGTATTCCATCTAATATATTAGTCGAGGCCACATTAATTATGAAAAATTTTATACCAAAGTTGAGCGTGATTGCCTCACCATCTATTTCATAGCTAAAAAGCTTCATCATTACATGATTTACCAAACCACTTATGTAGTTATTCATTTTGACCCCCTTCATCATTTCTTCTATAAATAATTTCTTCTAGGAGATAGAATTAGCAAATAGATGGCCTTACTTATGGAATTTGATCTCCACATCATCACTCAAATAGTTGTTAAAGGGCAAGTCATAGATGATCAACTTGTTGTAGCTCCTGTTCTGACCACTTCTCTGCTTTAAGATGATCTTCTCGATGACAATATCCTATTAATTTAAGGTCTTAATCAATCTATATCCCTTAAATACTATTTCATAGCTTTACTGCTAATCTTGAAGCCAATAATCTTAATGAATCTTCTCCTCCCTATGGTACTACTAAAACAAAGGTAGTTATCGAGGAACTCCTTAAAATTAATGTTGATTTGCATGAGGATACTTTGACCCTTTACTTTGATGGTGCTAAATGCCTTTAAGGAGTTGGGATAGGTTGCATTCTCAGTAGTTTTCTTGGCAAGATAATTCCTTTAGCTTTTTATTTTACATTTTATGTCACCAACAATATGGCTTAGAACGAAGCTCTTATCTTAGGTATGAGAGTTGCTCTTGACGTAGACATATAATATCTTCATGCTTTGGGTGATTCTTAACTCATTTTCCATCAAGTTAATAGTGCCTATCAATGTAAAAATGAAAACCTTATCACCTATCATCAAATTTCAATCACTCTTGCCAAGGATTTTATCTCTTTTACAATTGAGCCTATTCCTAGAGATCAAAATTCCATTGTTGAATCTCTTGCCTCTTTAACTTCTCTTTTTCATTCACAACAATTTATTTCTGATCCTTATTTTATCATACAAATAATCAAATATTTGTCATCTACCCACCCTCCTGATTCACTTATCTACCACATCATGGTTGTCACCATCCAATAATGCTAGTGGTATCAAGATATCATCAAAATTTTAGAACATCAAACTTATCCTCCTGACTTGGATTCCTATGAAAATACACATCTTCAAAAACAAGCTTTCAAGTATATATTTAGACATAACATCCTTTATTATCATAATGCCAAAGGTACCATGCTCCATTGTGTCATGAAAGATGAGGTCCCTCCTCTACTTGAACAAGCACATGGGGGCATTTGCGGTGGTCACTGTAGTGGACATGATATAACCCATAAATGTCTATGTATGGGTTACTATTGGCCTACTCTAGAAAAGGATGCTATTGAATATGTTAAAAAGTGTAATCCTTGTTAGCATCATGATGATCTCATTCATTCACAACTAGATAAACTTTAAATTATCAAATCTCCATGGCCATTTTATATATGGGTATTTGATCTCATTGGTAAACTTCCTCGCTCCCAAGATGGGCACGTCTTTATTATCACCGCTACTGAGTACTTGACTAAGTGGGTTGAAGCCATGCCCCTTGTCAATCTCACTAGTCATACTATATCTAAATTCATTCTAAACCAAATCATTTGCTATTTTTTCATTCCTCACACTGTCATTTTTGATAATGGTGGTAATTTCAAAAATAAACATATCAAACAATTTCCCACCAAATTCAAAATCAATCATAAGTTTTCCACTCCTTATCATCCATAGTGAAATAGTCAATATGAAGCCACTAATAAGATTCTCAATAAAATTCTTCAAAAAATAATTCATGAAACCTACATGGATTGGCATCTTCATATTTATCTCGTACTTTAGGCCTATCAGACTAGCATTCATACTGCCACTAGAGCAACTCCATTTTCTCTATTTTATGGTTCTGAGTCAGTTCTTCCTCTTGAAGTTGAGCTTCTTTCTCTTCACATATCTCTTCATGGCATCATTATTGATGAATAATTACATTAGGATCACCTTCATGCCCTTGATATACTTGATGAACATCATCTCTTTGCCTTATAACATAATTGCTAATGTAAGGCTTGCATTGCCTAACAACATAACAAACATGTTAAAGTTCACACATTTAATGTTGGTGATCTTATCCTTAAATTATAATACACCCATGACAAAGAAGGTAAATATGCCCAAAAATGGTGGAGGCCATACTTAGTTAAATATATCATTGGTCCAAGTAGTTACCACCTTCAAACCCATGACGGTCATGTTTTCAAAGAACCCACCAATGCTCAATTCTTAAAAAATACTTTGTCTAATAATTTCCTTATTATCATGTTTTCTATCTATATCCATCTAATACTTTTTATACATTACTTAAGCATGGGTCTCTCCCTCTGTAGCAGTTCCCTCTTGTTCACAAACCTTTAGTCCTCCCTTTTTAGGCTTTTAGTTTCTTGATATAGCATAGTCTTCATTATCTTATTTTTCACACTCCTATTTACCAATTTTGATTTTTTGCTTCTTGGGATTTTTATTTTGTGAGTTACTTCGTAAAATTGTGGATAAGACCCAACACTCCTCATAAAATTACCATCTCTCTTTTTACTTATAGCTTATTTTCCTTCTTTTTTTACTACTTACCAATGTTGTTTTGGCATCCTTTGGGTTTTTATTTTGTGAGGTGATTTATAAAAAGGCTCCCTTACTTTGTTTTTCTCTTGCTTATTCTTAGCCTCATGGGTTTTTATTTTGTGAGTTACTTTGTAAGATCACAAATAAGACCTGACCCTCATAAAATTACCATTCTTTTCTTGTTCTTGATTCTTGTTCTTAAACTTTAGCTTTTGCTTCTTTTACTAGATGGAATTTGCATAAAAATCTATGTTATCATGTTTTCCTCCACTTCCCTCAGTCTTATGATAAGGAATCACACTTTTTTTTTATCATTTTATCCCTTCTTTTTTCTGTTTGTGACATTTTTTTCAATTTAAAGCAATTCAAATTGTTCCATGTCATTTCCTCTTGATTTCCCCCTTTCTTTCACCTCCACATTGGATAAACAAGGTCAAAGTCAAGATAGCACTTTTATTTCACCTAGATTTACAAGACTCTTAGACTCCATGCTCTTTAAAGTTTCTCTCTCTTAGCAACCTTGTCCCATGTTTTCAAATGAAATCATCTTTAGCACCCATGTTTGGTTTTCCAAATCCGTATAGAGGAGGAACACAAAAGAAAAAAGCCATCAAAAAATTTAAAAGACAAATAATTTGAAATAAAAGGCAATGATATCTAAAAGGTAACATACAAATCTCAAAAGTCATTTACTATCTCTAATCAAAGCTCAAACTCTATAGTCAGCTTCACATAGAGTCAAAGTCCTTTGGGGTGTGGTAGGCTAGTAGATTAGAATAGGGGAATTCAAAAAAAACTATGGTGATACCTACTTTCTCATGCAAGTACCCAATATTCATAGTAGATCGACAACTCTAGAAGGGGTCTTGAAGAACGGGGAACACATTGTGGAGAGGTAGGTCCATTTTAATTTTCATTCATATAGCCTTCATGGGATGATGTATATACTCCATTTGTTGACCTAAAACTTTTGTATTTGAGAGAAGTTCTTCAAAGACCCTAAGGTTGACATTCCTCTTGTTTTGACAAAACCAAATTTGAGTGTCTTGACTTCCATAAAGAGTTCTCTCTACCTTGGTTTTTCCTTCATTATCCCCTCCACCCATTTCATTCCCCCCCTTGATAGCCAAATTGTGATTCCAAATCTATTTTCCCTCTTCTTTAAATTCCTTATTCATTTCTTAAAAATATGCTAGCACTATTTTGTTTCAGTTTTATCTATCTTTAGACGTAAAATAACATGTTTGAGAAACTATGGATCACCTTTTTATTTTACACCATAAAATTTCCATTTTTATACTTGTTTTACTTAGCATTTACCAATTTTTTTATTGTCCTTCTATTATGGACACCTGAGTTCATACCATTTTTCCATTATTGAGTGATATGTGGATTGTTACTGCTCACTCATCAATGTTGTTTTCCATTCTATGCACTTTTTTTCCATTGTTGAGTGAGATGTGGATTGTTATTGCTCACTCATCAATGTTATTTTACCATTTTGTTTTTATTTTTACCATTGATTTATCTTTCTTATCATTCCCTTTTAAACATGTATCCTTAGTTTGAATTGGTGAGTTTGCCTTTTCTTACTTGAGGTTTACTTGTTTGTATTTTTTGGTCTTTAGTAGCCTTGAATTTTTGGTTACCCAATTTACTCTTGTTTGACTTGGTCATTTGGTCTAATATAGTACTTTTCACCCAGCTTGCCAAATTCCCAAGTATGTCCCATCCACATAGCACTAATTATCTTGGATTTTATTGCATTTGTTTGTTTTTGCTCTTTAGTTTTGCATTCTTGGGTTTATTGAAAGTAGTCTTTGTGCCCTACACAATCAAAACTAAAAACACAATTGACAATCATCTCGTGATAAAGGTAAGTCAAGGTATGCATGAGTTTTATTTTTTAGTTATTTAACTTTTAGTTAGTTTACTTTTTTGTCATTTACTTTCAATTATTTTGTGCTTTTTAAAATACTACATTTTTTTTTTTAGCTTCAACATTATATGTGTCCTTACGTTCTTTTTCAAAGCACCATCCCTTGTTACACCTTAGTGACATGTGATGAGAATTGAGTGGGGAATATGTATACACATATTATTTTTATTTTTTATCAAATAATAATGTTTTACATTTTGCAGGAACCCATTGCAACTCAATATCTCTGAGTGCATGCCTGAAAGGGTACAATAGGAAAGGGATGGGTAGACCTTTAGTGTTTTGCAATATTTTTGTCCCTTATTGCCACATTATTTCCAATCTATTCATCTCCTAAAACCTTTACCTAAGCTATTTATCTTCCCTTACACATTCCTCTAGTCTTTCCCTCTTTATATACTTCTTATCCTTGCTTGACACCCTTTTGAGCTGTTTAGCTAAGTATGTTGACTTGGTCGACCTAGTGCAAGTTAGGGTCACTTTAGATCTTTAGGTTTGTTAACCTTATAGGTGACCTAGCACATACTTTAGGCATTATCTTGAAAATGTGCTAGGTTGACTGGGTTAACATAGCATAATTGACATTTTTAGATGATTTTATGGTTAATTTTGCCTATAAATATAGGGTCATTTCGATCATTATTAGAAGATACAAGAAATGAGTTATTATTCACTCATGATTCTTCAACATCTACTCTTTGACCATTCTACTTAAGGAGTCTTAGCTTAGGTTTATTATTTTGTAGAATATAGTCTTGTGGATAGGTCTTGGATGCTTTGGCCTAACAAAGTGATCCTTACAAACCACAAAAACCTCTTGAAAATCCCCATTGGCCAAGGGAGAGATTGAATCACGATGGGTTCATATTCAAGTAAGTATATTCCAAATTTGTTCTCCTCTCTTTTAGTAGATAAAAGTAGCATAAGTGTTGGCTTGAATAATATTACTCTTCATCTTATATGTATTAGTGTGTTACTCATACTTACTTTATTTGAAGTTCCCTATACATATTTGACTGCTTTGAATTTAACCCCTCACATTGTGCCACAAGCTTTGGTGCACACTAAATTAATTTACTTTTTTTGTTATTAGAATAGTTTACTCTCTTGTTTATTAGTATTAGTGAAATATCAAATCATAGGACTTTTTAGGGTTGTTTTTTTATTGGGTTAGACTGTAGGATTTGAAACCCTTCCTAACATGATATGTTGTGACAAATGATACAAGTGATCCTCTAATTAGGTCTAGTGGATCCCCATATTAGTCATGCTCCTGATTAACAAGTGTATACCCAATTAGAAGTGTAGGTGTGCTCTATCATATCCAATCTAGGATTAATTTATGTACATCATGTAATTATGAATGCATACAATTTGCATTTTGAGTTTAAATTAGCTTGTTTAAATCATAGTGTGCTCAAAATCATACTATAGTTGTATATCATTGTGATTGGATAAATATGTTATGGATAATGTATCAAAAGAGGATTAATAAATATTAAAACAGTTGTAATAGTAATAAACATAATTTGATTATCAACTTTTAGGTTATAGTTCACTTTGTCTTGGTAGTTTTTATAGATATTTATGGTTATGGGTTCAACTCTCATCTCACCTTGCAATGTAGAGTGAGCACCTATGCCACACCATCCAAATATTATAGAGGATCTTAATGTCTATTAGAGTAATAAAATCCAAGTAGTGGATTAAACACCTCGATTTCCCTTGACAAAATAAAATAATAAAAATAAACATAATCTCATTATTACCAAATTAGATAATAAGTACCCAACACAACAATATCAATGTAAAGATCTTATTATTTGAAGAAAACAAAGGGCCAATTCATTCTAATATTTCTTGATCATGACATACAAGTGTGAATTATTGTTATAAGTCTTTAATTTTAAGAATGACTTTTTAATTAAAAGTCAATGCTTAACCCCTTTCCTTCAATGCATAAATTGCCTAATTTTGACTATCTTGACTTTGAAGAAGAAGAAGATGGTGATCCTCTACAACCATCAACCTCAACATTGGCTCATTTTATTCTTCAAAAATAGGTCTAAAATTTAAGATAAGATGTTAAACATTATACAAGTGATCTAAATTAAATTTATTAGATATAATTATCGCTTCGTGGTCACAATTTGGTCTACTTTGATGCAAATTTAGATCTGACAATCTTGGAACACACTAGTTGGAAAGAATAATGGGATTTAACAATGGATGATGAGTATTATTATTTGATAAAGAATAACATTTGTAACTAACTCCATATTCAAAAAGGAATAAAGTTATTTTGATTTGAAGATAAGTTTCTTCATAGTGTACTAGTGATTAATATTTTTTTGAAATTAACCATGCAAATATCTATTTTATGATGTTTTACGTCTCATTAATAGATCCATATTACATGAATAGAATATTGAAGCTAATGATTGAGTTTATTGGACCAAATGAATTAACTTGTTTAGGGTTTATGGAGTGTAAGCACTAGGTTATTAAAGGGGCTAAGTACAATAAAACAGGTTATAAAATATGTAATAAATATAGCCACTAATTTATAATAGAATTGACCTAGCTTGACCTTTCTAAAAATAACAATAAATGATACAAATAATTACTTATCTAGAAATTGATTGAGATAGAAGATCTAGAGGCTACAAAGTGGGACAAGAGTTGATTTGAGTGTCATGAACATGTTCCAAGTGTCATAACCCTTCTTAGATTGTATCACCCTAATTGGATAGTAGCACCAATGGTTTTAGTGTCCTCCTTTTGGCACTAGTGTTCTCTATGCAGAATTGTTCTAAGGTTTTTGGTTCACCTATGTCAGAGTTTGACAAGCCTATTCATGTGTGCACAAGTTATGATTCCCTATTAGTGACCTATTTTGATTGATTTTGCATGTAAAACCCTAGACCTCCATGATTTTAGGCATTTGATTGGCATAATTATCAAAGTTTGATGTTAGTGGGGTAGGCTAGACTTACTCAACACCTTGTTGTGATGAGATTTGCCTACATACTAATACTTTGAGGAGGCATTAATCACGATGTAGTTCTCCCCACCTAAGTGCTAGTGCAAGTGCAAGTGAAGCTAGTATGAATGTTGGTTTAAATGCTTTGAGTGATGTTGGAGAATGGAAATCTATGTATTTTAAACTTGGGATGGATATAGATGATTGTATGCATAAGTAGTCTTGGTAGAATAAGAATTGATAACCTTGATTATGCATAACTTGTTATGAGCTAGTTTATGTTATTTGCATCTGATTTCCATCTAGTGAATAAAGGGATAAAAGTCATGTACATATTTAGTTCTAGTGATTATGAACGTCTTGAAAGAGGTATAAGCTAACCCTAGGTGGTTTTTGATTCAAAATATATCCATTAGTGACAAAAGGTGGGAAGAACACATTAACACCCAAACTAAGACACTAACACCATTGACTCTACTGTCCAAGTTATGACATTAGTGTCTAAGTGACATACCCTAAGGCACTAAGGGATAGGATGTTAAAGTGAGTATCTAGGACTACTTTATGTATGCTTAGGGATGCATATGTCTCGTATGAAGGTTCGATAGGTGTCTAAATAAGCTCTAAGATAGGTCTTGGGCTAAGTTATGGATATTTGGTCTCAAGCAACATTATTAGCACTCAAATGATATTTTAGATTAATACATTCCACTCCCCTTTATTATATAAATAAAATAAATAAAAAAATAGGATAAATTAAAATAAATGTACCTGGACTTATGTAAGAGGTGAAGCCCATGAATCTATATTTGATTGTGTGAAGCATGCTCCATTGCATGTCCTATAAATGAAACATAAATAGATTAGTCCTCACTTAAGAGATATCAAAAGTAAAATATAAAATTGAGTAAAGAGATAAGAGAGAGGAAAATAATAAATAAACCTCAATGGGTATGTGAACTAATTCATTAACCAGGTGAAATCATGGGTGGATGTAACTAGTGATCAATTAGTGAATAACTTGGATTGAGTTGAATTACTTGCTCAATCCCCATGTGTGGGTGGATCAAGAACTCAAACTAGACTTGACTCCATCATTTCCCACCCCTATTTAGTAGATCATGACATGTGAATAACTTGGATTGGACTAATGGTGTGTCCAACCCTGTCATGTAGGTAACTTAAGAACTCAAGTAGACTATGAATCTATCATTACCTACCCATATTTATTAGATTTATCTGTAACTATATTGCATAATGTAAATAAATATGTTTAATTTTGATTGTAATTAGAATTGAAATGTCAACTCTGTGGCCACTTGGGAACTTTGGAATGAAAATCGGCTAAGGAACCACTCAAGTATGTATCTCAGGGACAACATTGTAATACCAACTACTGCAAATGGATTAAGGCATCAGATATAGATTTTGATAATGTAATTGGTGTATGGATTAATAACATAGATATTGACATGAAGTTTTCCATTCCATTTGATCAACTAGAGCAAAAGTGAACATATGGAAATAATGTGTTATGCACATACCCCCAAATATCATATATGTGCATATAGATTCTAGTCAAGTTGTAATAATCTATATCTAAGTATCCAAAAATGAAATGATAATTTTAATGTCGCACATGAGCCCCTAGTCTGAGAAAAATGGTATGAATCTATGATAAATTAAGGAAAAACTAGTAATTTATAATTGAACCTGTGCAAACCTAGACTATACCTACTGTACACTTTTTTGGCCAATCCAAAATTTCCTAAAACTAAGGATACTAGATAGTAGTACTATATATATATATATATATATATATATATATATAGTAGCACTAGTGGTGTTAGTGTCCCACTTTGGGCGCTAATATCCAACTGTATCAATTTCTATGCAACTGAAACTAGTCTCTATATGATTGTTTCCCATTGTGTTTTCTAGAAACTTATTTTTGTATTTTATGCTTATGTGTTAAAAACTATACTCTAAGTGCATTCAGATAGCTTGATCTCTATGAAAAACCTCTATGAATTCCCTCTCTTTTAAGGGGAGTTATTGAACCTATGAATGAACTATCCTCAAAATAAAAATCTTTGCAATATGTGTGTTAGCTGGAGCATATACAATATCTATGTAATAAATCAATATAATGTGCACACATGACATCAGAATGTAATATAATCTAAACATAAGTTTGTAATATATGATGTCTATTATATTTAACATTCAAAAGATTGAAAAGATAGATATAATAATTTAAGACGTGTATGAATAACAAATATGAGAAATAAACTAACTACCTAGGGGGATGGGACATGATGTACATCAAGGCACCTAAGGATTAAGGGGAGATGCATGAGGTCCCTCATGGAATCTAAAATTGGAGTGTGTAATAAGAATGAGACAAGTGTCATGGCCATGATACATACATGAAATCATACATACAAAACACACAAGGCACAAAAAGTAGGCTAAGGGGACACAATATAAGGGACATGGGCACTGGTCACTAAATTTGAGAAAGCAAGACATACAAAGACATGTTTAAATGTCTACATAAGAAAAAAAAACATGTTGGCATAGAGCCACATGGAAGGACATGTTCAAATGTCTATATACACAATCAATAAGGTACACACAAGGACATGAGCACATGTCAAAAGCATACATACAATGAAAGGAAGTGACATAAAGCTATAAGATAATGACATATGCAAATTCTCTCAAATAGAAGAAGCATAAAGTCACAATGAAGTCTAAACTAGGAAAGCTAGAAATGAAAATATGCATAAACATGTGGTACAAGTCTTATAAGAGCAAAGATATACATAAATTGAGTCGAGAGTAGTATTAGTCGATAATAAATATGAGTAGTGTAGGACCATCAATATCAAGGTATAACAACATTAAATATGTGATATAGATTTAATAAAGATGTAACCTGGTAATCAAAACTATGTACATGATACCCCCAAATGGGCAAATGTATTAAATGAGGAATTTATGTATCTATGTATATGCACCTAGTGGGTATATAGTAGTAAATTTGGATCTGTGTAGTGAAACTGAGGCCTATAAGTATCTAAAAAAACTCAAAAAGAACAAGTGAATCATGCGTGTGATCAAACTAAGTACACTAAGATAACTATTATATTTAGTAACTAGAAAGTACAATAAATGTAAACATGGAAATGCATACTATCTATAATTTTTATTTTTTAAGAAAATATTTGAATGTTTTTATGTTTTGAGCATATTACATTATTTTTGTGTTTTCTAAGTATAATCTATGTACAAGTAATATGAAAATGAAACTATGTACAAGTAGGGAGGAACATACTAACCAATGGGTCTTGAAAGAGACTCACTATCAAGTTGTCATGTATTAAGCAATGTAATAATGATCGTGCATGCTATGTGAAAAGGTATATGAGGTCTAAGAACTAGTTGTATTGAGTGATCTATAGCTAATAGTGTCTATGGAATAGGGATAGGAATCTATGAAGTTGAATCAACTAGATTATGGCTTATAACATGCACTATCTGAATCCTACTAGAAGAGTAAACAAGTGATTATATTGATCATGCTATGTAGGTATAGGAATAACCTCTATAACTTAAATTGCTCATGGTATAAAACTGGTAAATAGATATGTATACTTTGTAATAAACATCTTAATTTTTTTTCATACTAAGACTGTGATCTATTGTGTTTTATGTATTATAAATATCTTAATTGGTTTTTGTACTAATGCCATGTTCTAATCTCTATCAAATATCTTAATTGGTTGTCATAATGAGACTATGTTTTAATCACTATAATCTTTGCCAAATATCTTAATCAGTTGTCATACTAAGGCTATGTTTTGATCGATGTAATCATTGTCAAATATATTGATTGATGGTCAAACTGAAACAATGTTTTGAGCTCTATGATTATTGCCAAATATCTTAAATGGTGGTCAAACTATAAATGTGTGCTGATCTCTATGAGTTGGTTGCCATATTTATTAAATCTATGGTGCATGAGATCTCACATAAATAGGTTTCCTAGAAACCACATGGATCATACAATGAGTAACCAATGGTTCCTTATAAGTAAAATCCTAGGATAAATCACTCATAGAAGAGTGTGATCTTAGATAGTGTGGAGAAGGAGATCTCAATGATCCCTATGTGAATGTTATCAGGCCTCTGTCAACACAATGGCCAATATGATTTATGGGTGCACAATAATTATTGTCCCAATATCCATTGATTTTTTAATAATTACAATATGGTTTATTTCTTATTCTTTTCAATTGATGTGATAGATGATGTTGAGTAGGGATAAGGGTGATCATCCCACAATTTAGTAATGTGTATAATATATCATGAGGCCTATCTATGTCTAAAAATTGTATGGCCTCACTGTTGGTGTCTTGTGATCTATCCACTATAAGAGATGCTTTATAAAGTGGCTCTTTGCCTTTATTGAGTATCTTGATTTGTTGTTCTTATTTAATTTTTTCCTTATTCATAGGTGGATTAGGTGCTTTTACCATATTAGATGACTGTGACTGTGAGAGATTGAAATCCAAATCTATCTATGAATGTGTATTAACTAGTCCCTAATTCTTCTCTAATGCCATAGTTTTGTAACATAGATTCCAAAATGATTTGGATGTCTCATATAATTTTTTTCTATTTAATAGGAAAAATGAGGCCTCTAGCAAAGATGTACTTTACCTCTAAATATGTTGGTTGGTAGATCAATTGTTACATATACGATTTGAATCGTAAAATACATAATCATTTACTATTTTTGAATTACATTGGTTTAGTCAAGGAAAACTCTCATATGTGATTTGAGGTCCCTTGTTCTGAATATAATGCGTGATAAAAACTTATTCTGACTCATCGTATGTGTATAGTGAACCACTAGGGAGTGAATAATGGATATAATTTAATGCCTTATCATCTAGAGTCTATGGTAATAACTATAAGAGAATAAAAATTCAAGTGACATGTGCCATAGCCTTTCTTTGTGATTTAAGGTGTAAGTATGGATCTCCATGTCCATTAAACTTTGGTAATGTTGGTATCTAAAATTTTGGTGGTAACTTTGTATTGAATATTCTATGCGAGATAGGATTGCCATGGATGGAATTAGAATCAACCCAAGAGTAGTATGTTTTAATTTACAAAGTGAGTTGGTGTACTTGTTTTAAATCACCCACATCATGCATTAATGAGATTATCTCTTGTAAAGGTATATTAACATCATCAAGAGGTTCATTTAATTATTGAATATTGTTATTAATTTTAGCCATTGGTACACTGTATCAAGGACTTTTGGTTTTGTTCACCATAAAATTTGGAGGGGTGATAACTTATACCTAGTGAGGGGTAAAAGGGATATCATCCTAATGGAGGTTAGGATGAGAAACATATTTTGCTATAGTAAGGGAGGTTGAGGTAGATTCATTGGTAACTCTTATTTTGTTAATTTGCAAAAAAAGTATCACATAATAATGGACTAAAATATGCATTATTATCATGTGAATGTAAATTGTGTAAATGATGAACATAAGTATAAGTTTTTTTATGTTTATTCTAAGGAATATTATCATTTAAACTAAAATTTACTAAGCAATCAATTTTAACATGAGACATGGGTGAATTAGGGAGAAAACTAGAAGGTTTAGACTCAATGTCATCTTCACCAAAATCAGAGTAATCATCATTATTCTAAGGTTCATGAAAATTAGAGTTTAATTCACTTATATAAGTAAGAGTACACAAATTATCATTTGCATGCTCACTGAGAGAGAGAGAGTAGAAGAATATTTTAAATTTTTACTACTATGTAATTTATCATCATGTGTGGGTGCAATGCAATGCATGTCTTCACTAGCTATGAGTGCAATGCATGTACGATCATTATTTTAAATCTTGGAGTCAAGGATAAAAAAATTAACAATAATATTTTAATTTGGCACAATATGACATGTAAGAGAAGAGTTAGAGATATTTGAACTATCTACATTTTGCATAAAATCATTGTGTTGAGCTTGAAATGTAAAAGAAGGTGATAAAATAATATCATCCACTTTTGTTTGTGCATCAATAAAAGGTGAAATATAATTTTTACATGAATTTTAAAATTGAATTGAGAAGGGTAAATAATGTGCATTTTGATTTTCTATGCTAGGAATGATCTGGGAAACAATCTGGGTGACAGTTCTACCCCAATTGATGATGGAACTTTCGGGAGCCATAACTTTTGCACCATAGCTCTGATTAACTCCCCATTTGAACTGTTAAAAAGCTAAGAACAAGGAGAATGTCTTGAGATGGCATTGAGATACACTTAGTGGGGTTTTAACCTAGAAAACCCAATAGAAGTGCCCCAAATTTCAATTTTAGTAGTGTAGTCTAAAAATAGTAAGTTTCTAAAAATAGTAATTCCTTGAATTTTGTATTGTTGTAAATCATGGAAGTCAGACCACTTAATCTCCCTTAAGATTGGTGACCTTCCACATCCTCTTCCTACCTTAAAAATGTGTATAACTAAATATTTAACCCAAAATGAAAATTAGACATCTCTTCTCAGAGATAAGCATATGGTTATATTTGCAAATCTTGAGTAATAAAACATCTCTTCTTAGAGAAATCATTGTTACTATGATATTTTCATGTTCTTAAAATATCTGTTAATCAAAACTTATGAGGTTTGGATTAGTGGTATCATATTAGTTTATCTTGAGAGTGTATGATCTTGAGGATGAGGTTAGGCTATAAGAACCTTGGGTGGAAAACAATAGAGCTTCCAAACTATCCACCTATTCACTCCAAATGACCTCAAATGGTAGATGACATTGAGAGATCCGATCCTTTGAAGAAATGGTGAAAGAATCCCTCCAATGGCAAAAAGCATAGATACTACAACAATTATCCCAAATTCCCCGATAAATCTTGATGGGAAATTATGGCTCCTCATCTACACTTCTTGGCTCCTCATCCATGGAAGATCCTTTTAGAGCCCTAACACCCTTCAAGGTTTAGGTGAATTTTGATATCCCTGCATTTGAAGGCAAAATCAATGCTGATGTAGTAGAAAATTGGTTGGATCAATTATTTTCCTACTTTTTTGTAAATAAATTCACTGATGGAGAAAAGATCACTTTTGCTCTTTTAAAAGCATCATTGCCCACGAAAAATTGGTGAGAAGTGTACAAAAAGAGGTTTATTATAGATGATATTGGCCTTGATGTGGAACCTACCTAGGATGATATGAAAGTGATAAAGGAATAATACTATTCCATTGAAGCATATGATGATTTGTACATATAGTGGCAATAGCTTCACCATGGTAAGGATCAATCTGTTTAAGATTACACTACAATTTTTCATTCTCTATTTGCGAGATTGGGCATCCAAGAAAGTGAGAAACATAAGACTCTCAAATATCATGGTGGAATACAATGGTAAATATGTGGGAAAATGGAACACTTTAATTTGGAAACCCTCAATGAGGCATACAAATTCATAGTGAAGATTGAGTAGAAGCATGGAAGAAAGAATACGAAGAGTTAGCCTTTGAAATGGAAAAGTGACAAGGAAGGTCAAACATGAGGCCAAAATTGGAAGTAAAAGGAGAAACCCCAGAAGGGCAAGACTAAAAAATGGTATGATTAGCATAAAATTAGAACTCACTCTAAATAAGAATGTTGAGCCATCAAGTCACTTCTTTTTGATTCATAATACTCAACATCTACTACTCTATCTCATACATACTCTGCAGTCAAAGAGGATGAAAAAGAGATTGTAGATGCTGAGCCTAATGCCATCATTTCTTCATCACAGACCCATGAGAAAAGGCCAAATGACAAGAAAAGGTTGTTTCACTCCAAATTATGGGTAAAAGGTAAGCCTTTGCATTTCATTCTTGATAGTGGGAGCCAAAAGAATTTAATCTCTACTAAAGTTGTGAAAAATATAAATATATCCATGAAGCCTCACCCAAAGCCATACAATATTAGATGGTTGAGCTTAAGGAGAGACCTCTGTGTCACCCATCAATTTCTTCTTTCATATGCAATAAAACCTTTCCAAGATGAAGTCTTGTGTGATGTGGTCAATCTAGCTGTTTATGATGTACTCCTTGGTTATCCATTCATGTATGATCAACATGGCATCTATGAATCATGAACCTAAAGAATCACACTCACTCTTAGAACATGGTGCTATAGGGTACTAAAGGTACCACCTCCCACATCTATCTCCTTGATTAGTGCCAAGTAATGTAAGAGATTGGTGGAGAAGACAAAGCAATTCGTTCTCATGATTGTCAAACCACAAAAATCTAAGAAGGCTGATGTTGTAGAATACATAATCAACACAACAACAAAATTAGATGGGACAAATAATAGGAGAATATAATGATTTATTCAAGTCACCCATGGGAGTTTCACTTCACTAGCAGGTAAAACATTCTATCAATTTTATCCTAGGATCACCTTTGCATAGCATTCCTATGTATCGCAAATTAGTTTTGAAGAATGATGAGATAAAAAGGTAGATTCAAGAATTGATTCAAAAGGGTCACATCATGCCAAGATCTTCACCCTATGGTAGCCTAATTATCCTAGTGCCAAAGAAAGATGGAACATGGAGGATTTGCATTGACTATCAAGCCCTAAATAAAATCACTATGAAGAATCGCTACACCCTCCCTAGGATTGATGACCTATTGGACCAACTCCATGGTGCAAAGTTCTTCACCAAAATTGATCTCAAATCTAGCTATCACCAAATTCCCATTGATCCCACTAATGTCTAGAAGACTGCATTCAAATCTAAGGAGGGCCTCTTTCAATGGTTGGTTATGCCTTATGGTTTGAATAACACAATTGTAAACTTCATGAGGATGATGGATGACATCCTATGACCCTTTACCAAATCATTAATGGTTGTCTACTTGGTGTTTCTCTATATTTTCAATAATTGCATTCAAATGAGGAAGAAACTAAGGTTAAGAGGTTAGGTTTGATGTTACCCAGATTAAGTGCGCATCGTATCCAAGCTTTGTGGGAGCTCCTCTTTGGCTGTGGAGGAAACACTTGTAGTAATAAATAAACTTAAACAAAGAAGATGTTAGAAGAGGATATGGTGGACTGCCAAGTTACGCGCTCGGTCCCTAAAGCATAAAGCTCCCTAAGGGATGACAGTCCACTATTTAAAGAAAAAAGTTTTGTAAGGAAGAAATGATAAATGACTAAGAAAGAGAAAAATAGATAGTGCATACCTATTCTCTACAGTCTGTGTGTCACAGTCACCGATGTTGATAGGTCTATCGAGGTCAGTGGGGAAAATGGTGCCGACGTTGGTTAGGTTGCCGATGTCAGTAGGGGTTGTTGGCTTAGAGTATTTCTAGGGTACACAGGGGGTTTCTGGAAGTTTAGAGGTTGGTGCAGGGTTACGAGAAGGTGAATGAGGTCTGAGGAAGGGTAGGTGGAGGATTAGTGTGAGAAGGGGGTGAGAATAAGAGGAAGGCCTTTCAGCCCCTCCATGGAAGAAGTCAGGCCACTTGATAGTATTTTAGAAATATCAAATGGAAACTAATTAACAATGTATTCTAAAACACTGAATTGAGAACTAGAATACTTAGCTCTATTAGGTGAAGAACCAGAGGTGTCAGAATGCTTATTCTCATTGTGGCTAATGTTGAGGTCCTTATACAATGTTTCAATCCAGTCTGTGGAATGACTTGTGTAGAGCTTCGGTAGCCAGGAGAATGATAGTCAAATTTTGGTGGTTGAGGTCTCAGAGTGTGTGCATCAATGTGCAAAAAGGTGGGGGGAAGCTCGATGTTAGAGCTAGGCTTATGTAACTGATGTCGGTGATCCTGTCGGTGTCAACTCAGGGTTGACTGACGTTAGTGGAGAGAGAATAGGTAAAAGGGCTATTTTTAGCTCTTTGCCTATTTCTCCACCCACCAAGTACCTTTTCCATTGGAGAACGGTCAAAACACGGGTTTATGAGGCATTGGAGTTGGTTAGGGAGTTAAGATGGAGTGAGAATAGGTCAAAGGTAGTTAGGATTTGGAAGACCTAGTCTCAGGGTGACTCATAGACTAAGAAATGGTCGTAGGGTGAGGTGTCCAAGGTGAGGTAATTAATTTAAAATAAGTAGTTTATTTTAAATTAATAAAGTGTGCAAGTGTGGGTTAGGAGTGTTAATGTTTAGAAGGGGACCAAGGGGGGTTGACACAATATTGGTGTCTACATTTGCCCTTTTTTGTCTTGTGGTTTGTTCTGACAAACTGCAAGACAAAAATAGGTGTAGGTTGCCCCAGGTATGGGATGAGGTATTCCCCCTCAAAGTGGGAATCGAGAGAAGGTAATCCAAAATCGGGTGCCGATTTGATAGGTAGTGGATGGGTAGGATGAGGTTGGAGTGTGAATGCTATAATAGTTGAGATTACATGTATACCACTTCACTTGATAGGCAGGTCAAATTGTCATAGGCAAAGTCAAGGAGGACTAAAATCAAAGTAACCAGTCCCTAGCTTATTAGTGGTAGTTGATTGGGTTAGAACGATCAAAGATATAGCTCTAATGGTCGAAGAGGACTAAAATTAAAGTAATCGATCCCTAGATTATTAGTGGTAGCTGATTGGGTTAGATCAATCAAAGTTGTAGCTCTAATGGGCATCATGTTCTAAGTATCTGGGCTAGGAAGTGCTCTTGAAAAACATGAAAATGTCACAGATATTGGGGATCAATTTGGTCGTGATCTGACAATAGGTGAAAGGGGCACGTATAATTTGCTAACTATTCGTGAGGTAGCATATGCAATCAAAACAACCAAGGCAAAGTTGTCTTGAAAGTGGTCGTAGTTTGAGGAGATAATCACAATCTCTGAGGTCATTTGTCGAGTTGGGCTAAGATATAAGTGATCTCAAGGGTTGTTTGTTATGGTTAGGGAGATGTATGTGATCTCCAATGTGCCCCATGAGAAGTCTAAGATGACTTCTACAATGTCAGGGCTAGTTGCTTGGTCATGATTTTGGGTAGTTTGAGAGAAGACCTATGTTGTTAGGTCGGTCGGTGAGCCTAGGGTTTAGATAGTTGGTCCATTAGGTAGATGAACGAATGAATGGCTGAGCTAACCTTAGAAGACACCATGTCAACTGAGTGCTACCTACATAGCCCCTATTTTAAGGGCCTTAGGCCAATGTAGTTCTCCCAAAAAGGGAAGAAGAGTCAATGTGGTTGATAGTTGTTTTGGTTATGTTAGTATTGTTAGTATTTCCCATATGTTTGATGGTACATGCTTGAAATGATTAGTGTATGATGATGTTATAGCCTTTTCCATATTTTGTAATGGTGTATGCTGTAACATAGGTTATGTAGTTTTTCATCCTTAATTTTCCATATTGGTGATGGTGTATGCTAAAAAATGAGTTTATTTATGCTTTAGTAGATTTCCATATTGGTAATGGTATATGCTTGACATAAATTGTGTTTGGTTGATAGTTTCCATGTGTATTATTTTCCATAGAAACTAATGTGAATGGGCTATGATAATTTATATAACACAAATTGGTATTTGTATTAAATAAATCATGATGTTATGTTAGCAGTTAGAAAATGTTTTGGTTGCATGTGACGAAGGTGTGTAAGAAGTGAAAGGCGTGTTTCTCTTTCATTGACAAGGACCATAATGATAGCATAGATAAGGCTTTTGCAAATAAAAGCCTCGTTCATGCATTATGTCATTGACCATTAGTTTTTGTTAGAGAAGTATTCTAATCACTTGACGTTAAGTAAGCTCAAAATCCCTTGGGTATTTTGGGGTAATAGGTATGAGTATGTGATATGTGAGGATAGTGTAACCCTTTTTAGTAAGGATAACTTTTCCCCTTTTATAGGTGACCCTAAGAATGACTATAGGCAAGTCCATGACTTAATAGTTTGTCAGTCATTTTTTTTTGGTAGACTGATCAATGCAGGAAGTCTACTTGGGGATGTTATTTTGTTTTGTGGTCATGTGAAGCTGATCGATATGGGAAGCTTCTAAGAGGGTTCTATTTTTGTAGCAAAATTTGGTCATATCCATCCTTTGAGGGAGTGGTCTATTTTTTATTTTGTATGTGTTAATTTCTTTGCATAGTTGTCCTTCAAGGGAGCAGTCTAGTAATTAGAGCAATAATGCAACTGTCCTTCAAGGGAGCAGTTTACATTTATAGTTTATGACCTTTTAATATTTTGTTAGGCATCCCAATTTTATGTTTTTTTTATTGACTAAACTTTTAGTCATGGACTAGACTATAGAGGTTTAGGGTTTTCCCTTTTATTAGGACAAAGCATTAATGCTTAAAAAAGAGTTAACTAATTTTTATAGGGAAAAAATGTTGAAAGGAATAGGAATGATGATGACGGGGGTTGCTCAAGGGATGAGCTCAAGTTAAACATCAAGTGAATGATTACTTGGTTAAAAGTAGAATGGTTGCAGATGCAAGGCATTAAGGGGCTCAAGTTTTGGCCAGCCTTCGAGAGAAGATAGATGATAAGTGCCTGATCCATACTTGTGTGTTATTATATAAGATCTGAGCCAATTAGGAGCAAACTTACCTTGTTTGCTTCTTTCCATATTGGTCACTTGTTGGTTTTCTTTAAGGATGAGATCTTTGATTTTGAAATCTTGCTCTTTCAGTTTTTTTTTTGTAGGCACACTTGATGCGATGTAGGTTAGCATGTTGTTGGCATTTGATACAATGCCAAACATAGTCACTACAGTCTTGGTTAAGAGTGGGCCAATAATAGCCCAGGTGGAGGATGCACTTTGCAACTGAGTTACTACTGAAATGTCCTCCACAAATCTCATCATGGACTTATTTAATGGCATGAGATGTCTCAGTGGTGGTTAGGCATCGGAGAAGGAGGCCGTCAAAACCTCAATTGTAGAAAAGACCCCCTAGCATGGTGTATCAAGTAGAACTCTTGATAAAAGCCCACCATCCATTGCTAGAGAGGTTAGGAGGAATGATAGAATAAGTCAAGTAGTCAATGAGTTGTTTAAACCAAACATCATGTGGACTATAATCGATATTGCCCATAAAGTTGATGTCAGTTGATGTTATAGAAATCTTGGGCTTTGGTGATGGAGAAGGCTTGATAAATGGATATGTCCAAGGGATAAAAACCTGCTCTTTTCCTTTATCCTTTAGGGTTTGGGACTTGGTGGCCACATTAATAGTGTTGATTTCAAATAAATGGGGAAAAGGTGATAGAGGGACCATAATCTCGCATTGGGATCCTGATTCAAGTGAGGAGGTTTAGGAGGCATGGGATGGTGTCGATATTTTGTCAAAAGAATCCTTAAAAAGAAGAGTGTCCTTTTCTAGGTGTTGGTGAATGACAACCTTAAGAGCACAACAAATCTTAGTATCATGCCCAAGGGTGCGATGATATAATCAAATTTGAGTGTCATCGAACCAAGATGGTTTTGATTTGAGAGGTTGGTATGGCTTAATAGGTGGGAGAACGATGCTAAAAGACTACAACAATTGACATAACAGTGAAGCATAGGAACCCACTAATGGGTCTGCACTTGTTATTGCAGTAGGGGTTGACAACTTCTATTTAGGAGTTGTAGGGGGAGTTTTTTGTACCACCTTTTTGGTTGATGGTGTGGCCACATGCATAGATGGCACTTTCTTGATGAGAAGTGTCAAATTTCTTGAAGGAAATATGTTTTTGACTGGTAGAATGGAGGTAGTTTGTCTTTGTGAGGTGTTGGAATAGGAAGCACTCTTGTTAAAGTGGAAGGATGTGGACCCAAGATAGAGGGCAATGGTGAAGATGGGGGAGGAGTAGACTGATGTGGTTTAGCATCCTTCTTTAGTATGGTGCGAGGACCACTACTATGTGGGGTGATGTTCAAATCTAACTTCACTTGTGGGTGAGTGAGGTTTGATACAAGGTGAACACCAAGAGGTTTAATCTATTTCAGCATGGTGGATGCCTGTGAGGGTTTGGATTCAGATGTGAAAGGCTAATCTTTTGATGATTTAGAAGTGAAAACCTGATCCTCATTAGAGATTTTGGGGTAAATCATCATAAAAGGGCTGGCAATATAAGGAGATGTGGGATGTGTAGGATAAGGAGCCTTAAGTCACTCCCATAATGCCTCATACTCTAGGTTCCTAGAATGGAAGAATCCTAAGTTTTCTACCAATCGAGAGAAGGGTTTAGATGACATCGTGAGAGGCCTTATAGTCAGTCCTTCAGAGGATTTGGGTAATTGTGAGAGTGGAAATGTGTTAGATGCAGTGATCATAGGCCAAAGGTGAGAGAGAATCATCACTGGATCTTCCTCAGCTGAAGTGGGTGAGGTGGCAAGTTCTTCTCTCGATGGAAAAGGGATTGAAGAATTTGGCTCTTCAAGCGGGTAGAGCGTAGGAATGATCATGCCTTCCATGTGTGGTCTAGGAGCATGGAAAGTATGATCCTCCATTGGTAATAATAAGGATAAGGGTGGGGTAGCTAGCGTTGGTGCCATCAAAGCATCCTCCAATATGGGAGAGGTCAAAGTGGACTCTCCTACATGTGAAAGGGGGGTGGATGGAGGATTATCCTCCATTGGTGGAGGAAAAATAGGAGAGGAAGGCTCCTCTAAAGGGTGAAGTAGAGGGATGATGGCCTCTTCTACATGAGGGCGTGGGGTATGAATGGTAAATTCTTCTAATGGTAGAGGAAGAGGGAAGGTAGGGGCAAGAGGAATAGGTAATATGAGATCCTCACGAGGTAGAAGAATGGGTAGAGGAGGTGTTTGATGTCGTGGGGGTGATACAAGTGAAACAGGTTCATCCATGTGAGGAAGAGGACAAGGCAAAGGGAGATCTTCATTACGTGGGGGTGGTATGGGTAAAATAGGCTCTTCTATCCATGGTGGAGAAATAGGTTGACCAACCTCTTTAGATTATGGGAGAGGTTGGATAGGAATGAAAGGAAAGACCATGTCGACTATGCGTATGTTTCATTCTTGAGGGTCATCGACCATGGTCTGAACATTATTTTGACTTGGGGGATGGTTAGGAAATGGTTGCCTAAAGACATCTATGTTTTGATTGGCCGATGCATTAGGGTTATCTAAAACAAGGTCCCCTTTGTCTAACATGTCTTGAATAATGTTTTTTAGAGTTTTACAATTATCTGTGTCATGACCCTTGACATGATGATAGTTACAAAAGTCATTTTCCCTATACCATGTAGGGGTGGCTCATGAGGGATCAAATTGGATAGGTGGTTGGATTTGAGGGAGGTTGAGGACTCCCTGCTTCACAAATTTATCTAATATAGAAGCATACGATTCTCCTATTGGAGTGTATCATCACTGTTCATACCATTGTTGGAATTGTCTTGTGATGTTTTGTGAAGTGGAGGGCTCAGATTGGTTGGTTGTGGTAGAAGATGGTGACCTAAGGACCACAACATTTGCCAATCCCTTAGACTTGGAGTGGGAAAAAGAAGGTTTGGAAGAAGAAGGGTCATTAGATTTTATGTTTTTATTTTTGTTACGTAATTTGACCCTGTCTTCTTCGATTGCATGGAGTTCAAGCTTTCAGGCCATAGTGAAAGCTTCATCGAATGTGTGGAAATTTTGAACCCACAGAGTGGATGAGATGTGCTTGGCACATGCTCTTGAAAAGAGCTCAATGAGCTCAGGTTGAGGTGGTGAGAAGGAGAGTTGGTTGATCAAACCTCTCCAATGGGCGATGAAGTCAGCTATTGACTCATCCTCAAATTGTCTAATGGAATAAAGGTCTGTGATGGAGACCTTCTTAGTAATATTGATTGAGAAATGATCGAGGAATAGCTGAGTGAGTTAAATGAAGGAGAAGAGAGAATGATTGGTAATGGAGCTATACCAGTCAAGCGCGGTGCCAGATAGTGACATAGGGAATGTGCGAAGTAATAACACATCATCATGTGCTATGAGGTAGAAAGCATGTCTAAATGCTCATAGATGTTGTTGTGGGTCCTCTTTACTCTAAAAGCGAGTAAATTGTGGGAGTTCCCACTGGCTAGGGTATAGTTGAATAGGAACTAAAGGGTGGATAGGTTCATTGCAAATTTGTTCATACAAAAGAACACTCCTCAAACCTAAAACAAATGTCTCAAGGTTGGACATCTTATCCATCAGCATCTTAATTAGATTGGCAAATGGACTGGCATGAGGGGCACCCCCTAAGTTAGAGGGTACCTAGAAAGCATTGAAAGGGGTGTATGACATACTTGGTTGCATTTGTCTAGGTGTAACATACTGATAGTTCATCATAGGGGCCAATGTTGAGGCCAAGGGGGCTTGTGCCGCGAAGTTGGAGGGCACAAATTGACTAGATGCTGCCAAGGTTGGTTGAATGGTGGCGACACTAGTTAAAGAATAAGTGGTCACTCTCGTGTTTATAGGCACAAGAATGGATGGAATAGAGACAATCAAGTTATGGAAAGGTGTCAAACTTGGTTGAATTGTTTACGGTTGAGGGGGTATGGAAACCCTGATGGAGGTAGGGCAAGAAAGGATAGAAGGGGAGGCCAAATCTTGAACATTGGCCATGATTAGGTTACTGGTCGAGGTAGTGGCCTGAGTGACCATAGGTTGGGTAGTGGATGTTGTTGATATCATTACCGCTTCAACCAAAGAAGTTGGCATCCCATAAATAGGGTTACTTGAAGGATCTCACATTTGGATTCTAGCAAGATGATGTTGGAGAGCCTTGACGTTGTGGTCAAGGAATCTCTCAAAATCTTGATCTCCTTCAGGAACAATAGCAGGTTGATTGGGGGTAGGTTGGATAGGAGTACGCTCGATGTCTGAAGTATACTCCATGAGATGACTTGGTATGAAGGGCAAAGGTGGGAGTGGCTATTGACTCACGTGGTCAACAAGAGATTTGGCTTGGCTGCGTGTCAAGACCATCCAAGGCAAAAAAAGTTTAGGTTCTAAAAACTATGTGTTTTAGTTTTAAAAAACTAGAATTTGTGTTTAAACAACAAGAAATTTGGGTTTAAAGCTTGTTATTTTGGAAATTTTATTTATTTATTTATTTATTGATAGTGACTGATGTCAGTTATTTAATCAATGTCGATGAATGTTTGATTGCTGACGTCGGTGGAGAAACCGATGTCGATTTCTGTGTAATTCCAAAAACACAAAAAATTGATAGTTTTTGGAAGAAGATATTCTGAGTTATTTTAGACTTCAAAATGGTACAACCTTACTAGCTCAAACACTTAGATAAAAATAGCAAAATAGATGATTAGGCAAGCAATGTCTAAAATGTTAAATTCCTAGGAATGAGTTTTAAAGTCGTGGTGGCTTAGGCCTTAAGAGAATGTGTTGGGAGTTGGGTTTGTAGAACAGGTCCTAGAGAGGAAGTCTATGGATAGTTTCAAGTTGTGTTATAGTGCTCAAAAATATCTGTGTTAGGGTTAGTATGTGGCCTGGTGCTGGGGCTTACTCCCTTCACTTCATAGACCCAGAGCCAAGTTGGGCTACTTAGCCAATATATACTTTCCCTATAGTTTATACTCTACTAGAGAATAGAGTGGGTCCTCCTCTTGGTGGTGAAGTCCAAGTAGGATTGCCAGGTGGGGTAAGGTATCTGCTAGGTGATGAAATCTTAGACGGGCCTTGTCTCAAGTAAGTTCATATGTTTGATTTGAAGTGATTGTGGTTTGGTTGTGTAACATTTGTGCACTACGATTCATTCATAATGCTTTAATTACTAAGTGGGCTAAGTATGCATTCAAGAAAGAATGAAATGCAGTAGTTTTTAACCCAAATCAAAATATGTTATTCAAATGCAAAAAAATGGAGAAGAGGTAAAGAGTATGATTTTTTCACTACTCTATGACGCAGGCAAGAAGTAACAAGAAGAAAAAGAGATGTTCTTTTTAACCTCTGCTAATGATTTCCTTTTGAAAAAAAAAGATAGAAGAGGGAAAAAGTAAGAGAAGCTAAGTTTTTTATTTCTCAAGAAATAAAGGCAAAGAAGAGGGGATGCAAGAAGTGAATATTTTTATAATGCATCTATATGAAAATTTGATTTTTTTTAAAAGAAGAAGAATGAACCCAAGGAAAAATCCAAGGGTCGCATCGGGCGTGCCAGAATGTTTCTCTATATTTTCAATAATTGCATTCAAAGGAGGAAGAAACTAAGGTTAAGAGGTTAGGTTTGATGTTACCCAGATTAAGTGTGCACCATATTTAAGCTTTGTGGGAGCTCCTCTTTGGCTATGGAGGAAACACCTACAATAAGAAAGAAACTTGAACAAAGAAGATGTTAGAAGAGGATATGGTGAACTACCAAGCTACGCACTTAGTCCCAAAAGTGTAAAGCTCCCTAAGGGATGATAGTCCACTATTTAAAGAAAAGAGTTTTGTAAGGAAGAAATGATAAATGACTGAGAAAGATAAAATAAGATAGCACATACCTATTCTCTACAGTCTTTGTGTCACAGTCGCCGACGTCGGTAGGTTTTCCAAGGTCAGTGGGGAAAATGGTGCCAATGTCGGTTAGGTTGCTGATGTCATTAGGGGTTGTTGGCTTAGAGTATTTCTGAGGTACACAAGGGGTTTTCAAAAGTTTAGAGGTTGGTGCAGGGTTGCGAGAAGGTGAATGAGGTCTGAGGAAGGGTAGGTGGAGAATTAGTGTGAGAAGGGGGTGAGAATCAAAGGAAGGCCTTTCAACCCCTCCATGGAAGAAGTCAGGCCTCTTGATAGTATTTTAGAAATATCAAATGGAAACTAATTAACAATGTATTCTAAAACACTAAATTGAGAACCAGAATACTTAGCTCTATTAGGTGAAGAACCAAAGGTGTCAAAATGCTTATTCTCATTGTGGCTAATGTTGAGGTCCTCGTACAATGTTTCAATCCAGTCTCTAGAATGACTTGTGTAGAGCTTCGATAGCTAGGAGAATGATAGTCAAATTCTGGTGGTTGAGGTCTCAGAGTGTGCACGTCAATGTGCAAAAAGGTGGGGGGAAGCTCAATGTTAGAGCAAGGCTTATGTAACTGATGTTAGCGATCTCACCAGTGTAGACCAAGGGTTGACCGACGTTGGCAGAGAGAGAATAGGTAAAATGGCTATTTCTAGCTCTTTGCCTATTTCTCCACCTGCCAAGTTCCTTTTCCATTGGAGAACGGTCAAAACATGGGTTTATGAGGCACGGGAGTTGGTTAGGGAGTTAAGATGGAGTGAGAATAGGTCAAAGGTAGATAAGATTTGGAAGACCTAGTCTCAGGGTGACTCATAGGCTAAGAAACGGTCTTAGGGTGAGGTGTCCAAGGTGAGGTAATTAATTTAAAATAAGTAGTTTATTTTAAATTAGTAAAGTGTGCAAGTGTGGGTTAGGAGTGTTAACGTTTAGAAGGGGACCAAGGGGGGTTGACACAATATTGGTGTCTACACTTGGATGACATACTCATATACACTAACATATGGGAGGAACATCTACAACATGTTTGTAAGGTGCTTCAAACTTTTTAGGATAACAAGTTGTATGTAAATCTTGACAAATGCACATTCAAGATGAAAATAATTTAGTACTTGGGGTACATTGTGAATGAGGAAGGGGTCCATGTTGATCCAGAGAAGATTTGGGTTATTCAAGAATGGCCTACACCAAGGACCCTCACAGAACTTCATAGCTTCTTGGGTCTTTCAAATTTCTATCATAGGTTTGTTCTTATTTTCTCACATGTTGCTTAGACACTAACTCAATTGACTAAAGGAGGAGATAAAGCTACATTTTAGTGGGGAAAATAAAACAAAGGAAATTTGAGAATTTTAAGAATAGACTTTGCTCAACTCCTATCTTACCTTGCCAGATTTGCATCAACCTTTTGAGTTGATGACAGATGCATCTGAATATGCCATGGGAGCTATCATCATACAACATGGCCACCTTGTTGCATATCACATTGAAATTTTCACTGATATAGTCAAGAAATACTTGATATATGACAATGAGCTCTATGCCATTGTGCAAGCCTATATATAATGGAAACACTATATCTTAGGGAAAGAAACGATCATCCACACTGACCATAGACCATTGGAATTCATCCAGACATAGAGAAAACTATGAAATGAGAGGCACCAAAAGTGGACCACATATATATAACAATTCCATCTGATAATAATAAAAAATAGGGAGCTCAAATATGGCCATATATTATTTGAGCCACCCACTAATTACTGCACTCATAATAGTTCTTGACCTATGTGGACATGAGACTACCACTTGGGGTGCTCTATATGAAGCAGATCCTACCTTTGGTAATACATATTAGGTGCTTTATGAAGGTAAACATGTTTCTAATTTCTATTTTCAAGATAATGTCCTCTATCACATGGGGCACATCTATGTTCTAGCTATAGAGCAATAGAAGATGATATGGAAAGCACATTTCAGTAGGACAATTGGACACTTTAGTGTAGAGAAGACATTGGCAGTTCTTTAAAAACACTCCTACTATCCCATATGCAGAAGGATGTGGAAATTTACCTTAAATATTTCACACCATGTGCAATAGCCATGCCAATAAATAAGAAGCAAGGATTGTACATGCCATTGTCAGAACCAACTAGGCCTTAAGAATCTGTCTCAATGGATTTTCTCTCAATTTTTTGCACTTCAAAACATGGCAAGGACTTTATTTTTGTTGTATTTGATCATTTTTCAAAAATGGCTATCATGATTTCTTGTAAAAAAAATATATCTAATGAAGAAACTACTCAACTATATTTTAGTCATGTATGGCTCCATTTTGGTCTCCCCAAGTCCATTGTCTTAGATAGAGATAGCATGTTCTTGAGCATCTTTTGGTCTACTCTATGAAAGATGATGGATACCAAGCTAATGAAGTCCATATCCTTCCATCCATAGACTGATGGTTAGACATAATTGGTGAACCACTTGATTGTTCACATGATTCAGATGTATCACTTCAAACATCCACACACATGCGATGAGGGGATTCTTTTCATACAACATGGATACAATTAGGCCCTGCATAGCTCGACTAAGCATAGTCCATTACAAGTATGCTTTGGGTTCTAACCCATGAAACCAATTGATATATCCATTCCATTCTTCACTATGGAACACACACCTCATGGAAGATCTAAGGTAGAAAAAGCAACAAAGTTCATAAAACAAATGCAACACATCTAGCAACAAGTTTCTAAAAATAATAATTCCTCAAATTCTGTATTGTTGTAAATTGTGGAAGTTGAACCACTTAATCTCCCTTGAGATTGGTGACCCTACACATCCTCCTCCTACCTTCAAAATGTGTATAAATGAATATGTAGTCCAAAATGGAAATTAGACATCTCTTCCCAGAGATAAGCATATGGTTGTGTTTGCAATCTTGAGTAATAAAAAATCTCTTCTTAGAGAAATCATTGTTACTGTGTTATTTTTCTATTCTTAAAATATCTGTCAATCAAAACTTTTGAGTTTTGGATCAAGGAACATCATGTATAATGTTTCTTAAACCATGCAAAGGCAAATTTTTTTTATTATTCTTATATTACTTTAATTTAAATAAGGATGTAGAAAAAGTGGTTGAAAATCTAGGATCACATTGAAACAAGGCACTATCAATAAGGCATTATTTTGGCCTTAAATTTTTGGTTTGATTTTGATAAGTAGGAGAAGAGAGAGAAGAAAGAAAACAATGTGCATCTAATCTATCCTCATCAATACTTTCATTATCATGCTCATAGTAATCATCATATCCATCATTGTAAAAATAATAATCATCATCATTATAAATGAAATCATGCTCATTATCATGTGGTAGTGTGCAATATTGAAAATTTGTCCATTCATTTGTATAATAATAGAAAAGTTTAGAAATTGATCAACTGGGTGAGGGGCAAGACATTTCTTGGAATTCATTTTAAACTTGCCAACAAAGAGAATGTGAAGAATGCACAATAAGTAAATAATATGGAGAATTAACTTTTGAGGATTTATGGAGTGTAATCCCTAGGTTTTTAAGGGGTTGAGTACAATAAATTAGAGTATAAAATATGCAATAAATATAACCACTAATTTGTAATAGAATTGACCTAGTTGACCCTTCTAAAAATAACAATAAATGTTACAAATAAGTACTTAGCTGGAAACTAACCAAGATAGAGGATCTAGATGCTAAAAAATGGGATAGGAAATAATCTAAGTGTCATGGACATGAGAAAAGTGTTATAACTCTTCATATATAGTAGCACCCTAATTGGATAGTAGCATTAATGGTGCTAGTGTCTTCTATGTAGAACTACTCTGCATTCTAGGTGCACCTTGTATACACATAATATTTTCAAATCAATTACTAATAATTTCTCTCTTATAGGAACCCACCAAATCTCAATCTCTCTAAGTGCATACCTTAAAGGATGCACCAGGAAAGGGGTGGATAGACCAATGGTGCTTCATAAGATTGTTGTCCCCTATACCACCACTTGTTATCTACATAACCTTCTATATATTTCCCTAAAACCTACCTCCTCTCTTTCACACACCAAGCATTTCACCACCTTCCTTAGCCTAAAACCCTTTTTGATAGTTTAAATTACATTTTTGACCTGTGCCAACTCTCTATTTAAAATGTTAAAAAACATGTTATGGGTCTAGGTTAGCTCTGACTGACTTAGACCAAGACCTAACTTGTTTTTATTAATTAATGATACATAGTAGATTGGGCTAACCTTATCGACTAAAATTTTGAAAATTTTTAGGGTAGGATCCAACTATATATACATATCCATTTTTGTCTTTTAAAAGAAGAGAAGAAGAATAATATTATAACATCTCCACTGAGATCTACTTAGAATAATGTGTTTTTAAACAAAATTAATAAACATATTCTTTCATTAGATTACGCCATGAGAATATAATTAGTTATTTAGATTAAAAAAAAATCTATGTTAACTATAAAATAAGCATGTGACATCTATTCATCAATGATCACTATCATCAGATGAAACACACCATAACTAAATATATAAATTAATTATAGATGTCTATCCACAACTGGTCTAAACATAAATCCACTATTATCAATATACAATGAGTAAATAATTGCATTTCATCAGGGTAAATGTTTCTATAATAATAAATACAAATACAAGATACAAGGTTCCATAGAGCAAGAGTTCCCAAACTCCATTATCTATGGTAATCTCAAGTGTAGTCTCCAAATAAGTACTGCTATGGGGAGGGAAAGCATCATCTAAGTGCTTTTACACAAAAACTATAGACCATCGATCCCATGCACAATCCCATATGAGGGAATGGCCCTACTTTCATGGATGAGTAGATAGTGATGGTGTGGGAATTCAAAGAGACAATCTAGTACCCATTTGCTATATGATTTATAAGAACTTGAAGTGTACCATAAGGAAATACATTCTAACATGATATTACACAAACATGTAAATCATACATATGAAATGACAATGTATAACTAAACATTACTTTTTTCAAAGTTTTTAATAGTTATTGATCTCTAAGATTAGTCAAATTCATACACACCACTTGATTGGATTACCTTCATCTGGTATTGGTGATGCTAGTAAGCTAGTGAAGTCCATCTCATTACTTAATTAGTACCAAAAATATGAGATTTGATTAATATAACCAAAAAATTTATATAGATTACTTCTTACTAATAGTCACAAAACATGCTAAACTCAAAAAATAATCAAAATACATACATTTAATCCATAAAATGTATGAATGAATCTACACTATATTATTCATCACATAAATAATAATAAGCATAACAAGTACAATTTATTCTAATTGGGTATTGTTGACCAAATTTGACCCCAATTAAAATTTGGGTCAACTCTTACTATTTTAAATTTTTAGAGAAAGTTTCATGTCCTATGGGGTCATCTATTGTCCTACATATCTCACTTACCCTTTCCCTAGTCCTTGCTGAAACCCATCCTCTTTGTACTAGCCTAGTCAACAAAAGTCAACATTGGTAAACTATTTTAAAACTTATTATAAGGATCAATTTATTTTTTAAATGTCTCAAAATGGTCTTTGATAGGTTTCAATGTGTTTACAAGTCATAAATTAACCACTTGCTAGGTTTCAAGTGTTAAAAGGGTCATTTGGCCACTTCTCTAACTAATTAATTGACTTATATGGATGGTGGGAGTTAAAAAATAAGTCATCAAGGTGAATATCAATGTGTATAAGGTCAAATCATGTCTTAATCATGTCAAGTGGTAGTTACAAGTCTATTATGATCATGAAATGGTAGTTTTTCCTCAAAAATAGGCCCTTTTGGGCACTTGTACAGACTTCTCAAGTCCATCATCAATTTAAAATGTGGTGGATTGTCTCTTAACCTCCCCATAGGTAATATTAATTTTTTATTTTCATAAAATTTCATAGAATATCCATTTTCAACTTCTTTTCCTTCATTTTCCATTATCAAACCAAGGAAGGGCAGATTCAATCAGTCACTATGGAAGCTACAGGTGGAATTGGAAAGAGTGTTTTTGGGGGTGGATTTTACTATAATTTTAATTAATTTTCATAATAATAAGTTTTAATTTTTTTCCTCCTAATTTATGAAAAATTATTTACACTCTAGGCAACTTTTTATGGAATTGCATTCAAAAGGGGTGTATGTTTGCATATGTTTCTTGTTTTCAAAAATCTAGGGAGCTATGTGAGTTTGATGAGGTATTTAAAAGTGTTAATAGTGTCCTATCCATGATGTTTCAAATACCCAACACTTCTCTCTTAATTCCCTTGAAGGAGGATTCCAAAATTTTGTGTGTTTCTCAAAGTTTGCATTCATGGGCATGTAACCTGAGTTTTCAACATGGGAGGAGTTCCATGAGATGTTTAATGCTTAGACTCATGTTTTCAAGGTTTTTTTAATTTAATTTATCTTGGGATAAATCAAACAAATTCCATTTCAAAGCAAATTATTCAAATTCCCTTGTTTATTGCCTTGTTTGCAAAATGTGCTCACAACTGCCTTCCATATGAGTTCAAGAGGTTGTACAGAGGTGTAAATCATGAAATTCATGGTGGAGTTCATCTTGAGGTCCTAAAATTCCTAAAAGGATCTTATATTTAATGCCATGGAGGTTAATATTCTATGCCAAATGGAGATTTTCCTTCAAAATAATGACTTGACTGTGTTTGGTCCCACAGTCCCTAAATCACCAAAACAAAGTTCTTAGGTGTTTTTGAGGTTTTCATATTGAGAGACAATGGTGTTTTTAAAGGATAATTATAGGTTCACCTTCTATTAATATCAAAACATAATAACCATGCTAATTTTAAGGGGAAGAGGGTGAGTGGAAGATGGATTTTACAAGGCCTAAAAGTGGCTAAAAACTACTAAAAAGGGACAGTGATGTCTACAAAAGGTTGATAGAAATGTGACATTGCACTTTAAAGTGGAAAGTTCTAGATATTATATCAAGTTTTAATGGTCCCAAAAAATCAAAATGGAAATAATGAGCCAATATAACAAGCCCAAGGTGAAATTTAATATTTTGAAACCTCTCATGCAAAACCCCTATCCGTACAGGTCTAGGAACACTCACCTAGAGCAGGTTGGAAAAAAGTTCATCTCAGTTTGGGATAACAATGAGCAAATTGAAAGGATTGAGGTGAAATGGAAGTTTTTAAGGTAATAGGCCTAGGGTGGAAGTTTTTATTTTAAATAAAATGACCTAATGGAACTCAAACATACATATAGGCCCCTAAATCCATGAAAATAGTCTTAAGGGCATATGGATAGTGAGGTAGAAGTTTGGAGTTTGAACTATGTTTGAAGCCTTAAAATGGATGCAAGTGAAAGGATTGAAAGGTGACCTCAAGGTGACCTAGGAAACACGGAGATAAGGTCCAAAACCATAAAAAAATCTCAAAACATGACCTACAACCAGGGATTTAAGGGCTTGTCTCAGTCCTTAAGGAGCATGGCCTAATTTGGAGAGAACTTGGTGTAAATGATTGAACCCCAACTTGGAAAAATGATGAATGATCACTAATTTGGGCTTGTAAACATAAATAATAGGTTTTTATGGTGTCTTAAAATCATGAAACTAGCTCAATTAACCTACAACCATGACTAAAATAGAGATCTCCCTATGGGTGGTCATAGACCAAGCAAGGTTTCCAAGAGTATGAGGGAGGGGTTAAGGGGCCAATAGGATATAAAATGGTTTTATTAGGATTTTATAATAATTAATAAACCTTAAATATCTCAATAAAACTCAAGGTAATCCCTAAATCATCCAAACATAGTCATACTCTACTTACCTTCATAGATTGCTTGGTTCATAAAGTTTGCCTTTGAAATATGTGAAGATGGAGGTCTAAATGGAAGAGTTAGTTTAAAAAAATTGGTAAATATTACCCTTAGGAACCATATGAAACTCTAAAATAATATTACTTGATCATTCAACATGTAAAACCCTCTCTGTTTTGTCTCAGAGTAGGGGTTATTTTAGCATGCATGAAGGGATAGTTTAAAGGAAAAGGAGTGAAATTAGTGACCAAAAAGAATGAAAAGATAAATTTAAGGTATTTTAAGCTGGTAAAAACCTAAAAAAAACTAATAAATCTTGATACAAATTTTGAAGGCAAATAGGGTACCCCATACCACAAAGGTTGTAGTCACCATGAAGTTTGTTGCTAGTGGAGAAATGAAGAAAAGGTGAATTAGAAGTTGTTTGAAAGGTAAATTGGTTATTATGAGGTGTATTTTTATTTTATAATATGTTACAGACCTTGTTAGACCATTTTAAAATCAATTTAAAGCTCAATACTCACCCAACATCCATTTTCCTTATCTAGCATGCAAAAAGACCTAGACTAGTCTTTTAGCCATTTCAGATTTTTCATACTTCCACAATGAAACAGAAGATAAAATTTGATATGTAACATGGTATGGGTCATTTTAAATTTATTAAAAAATTTCTAGGAGCTTTCACAAATGAAAAAGGCATTTTTGAGCATTTTTGGTCTTCTAGGCTAAAGAGGTCTAATTGGGAGGACTAATTGATCAACAAACACACTTGCCTTGGGTGTTGAACCATGAAACTTGGAAAAAATCACAATGAATAAAAAATGTGCTCAAAAATTGTCTCATTTATTCTTGGAATTCTATACATTCTCCTACATAAGTGGACTTGTGTAAAAATAGGCCTATAAGAGGACTAAGTGTAGTGAAGGCTGTATGAGGAAAATGGGGACTTGTAGAGATTTTGATGGTTATAGATGGATTTTTTAAGTAAAATATGATGAAAATAGGCATTCCATAAATAAATATTTAATAGCTTGAGCTAAATCCAAATTTTAGCCATTTTGGCCAAATTAGGCTTAGTGAGACAAAGAAGCCTTGTGACACCTAAGAGGAGAATTGATGATTTCAGGTAATGTAACTATTGGATATGATTTAAGAATCTTGAAAAGTTTAATTTATATTAAAATGTAACTATCCAAGATATCTCATTATCAAACTCTTTCCTTTGACTTGTCAAGAAGGAGTTTCAACACTCAAAGATGCTTGTGGAAGAGTTTCAACGCCACATCAAGGAAGGTGCTCAGTTTAGGATGGAAACATGTCCACATCAGTTACTTGATCTCTACTCCACCTCATTTACATGAAACACTTTTCTATAACCTACTTTGAAGTGCTCTTGAAATCCCATCATGAAGGCATTTTCACAAGGGAGAATGATTGAGAAGATTGTTACGCCACACTTGGAGAAAAGGCTAATTTGGGAAAGAATATTGTACAAATCAATTACATAAATCCTTTTCCACCTAATTTATATGATTTTAACTTATCCTCACATTTTTACACTTATCATTGTGCCTCTTCAACTTCTCCTCTCAATCTTTTCTTCCAAATTCTATAAATGTGAGCCATCTTGGTTATTGTAAAAGAGACCACAGCTAGTATGGTCAGGCCTTGCTGGGATGATATTGAATTTTGTCTTTCAACATTGAATACAAGTTTGATTCTGAGTTAAGAACATTTTTTCTATTTATGTGAGTGATGTATAGTGAAGTTAAGTGATGGTGTCATCCTTACTCTTCTTTATCCTTCATGTTTAAGCAAGAGTTATGATTTTAACAGGTCATGTGAAGTGTATCAATGTATTAGGCTCCTCTTCAAGTATTCAATTGTCTCTATGGTGTGAAATATGACCCTAGATCAGTTATCTTGTTGATTATCCTATGTAAGCCTACCTTCACATTGAAACACTATGTTAGGATCTTTCAATTCCTAGAATTAGTTTTGGAAGGATTTGATACTTAGTAGGAGTGTGATAATCTATGGGATATGTCTTGGAATATCATCTATTTAGTGTATTTTCATTTTCATGCAAAATCCTAAACCTTTTCCCATAAACAAGCATTAGATTAGGTGATAATCACTTAAATATAAATCTATGGAGCTAGCCGTCATAATCTAGAGATTCATCTCTCTTACAAGTTCCCATAAATTTGAGATGATTCCATGTTGCATTAATTTATAGGAACCTCATAGAATATACAAGGGTGCACAATTTGATGACAATGGTTCTAGCACACTCGATAGGACTGCTAGTCCTAATTGCTTCCATGTCAAGGTGAATGTTGGTCTTGACAAGCCCAAGGTTGCAAAAGTGTTTCTAATCTAGCATTTGGTGACTCCAAAAGGTGAGAATATCTGATTGTAGATCAAGTTTTCCAAATTATATTTCATTTTTAGGAAGATGAAGAAGAGATGGCTAGGCTACATCCTTTCCCAGCCTTCAATACCCAAAATCCAATCAATCTTCTTGCATATGATCCTATCCCTCCTAATGCCACCAAAAATCTCCATAACTTCAATGGAGAAGGTCCTATTAACCCATTTAAACACATTAGGGAAATCTCAATTTTTTGCAATTTCCACTATATCACTCAAGTCAACATAGCTATTAGGCTACTTGCCATGTCTCTAAAGGGTAAAGCACTTGATTGGTATAGGACATTAGGGGGTGGTTGCATTACTAGTTGGGATGGATTTGGAGAGTTGTTGGTGAATAGGTTTGAGAATAAGAGTGATCATGTTTCACTAATCCATTAGTTGAATGTGATAAGGAGAGGTTCTAATGAATCTATGGGAGATTTTAATGAAAGATTTCAAAGAACATGGCATAGGTTGCCACCTATCATGAGACCCCCTCCAAGATTTGTGTTCCCCACTTATCTCAAGGCTATTGGCATTGATGTGGCAAGAATGTTACAATAAATGGGAGGATTTACTCTACCTAATGCATATGAGATAGCTATTAAGGCTGAGAATAGTTTGATACTAGCTGGGAAATTGTCCCCAAGAGTTGTTATGCCTTTGTTATCTCATAATTAATTTGAAACCCCAAGTGTAGATAAAGTTCCCAATTCATATGCTAAGTATATAATCACTCCCAAGAAGATGGATAATGATATAGACAAAGATGAAATGATCAGGTCATTACAATCTCATCTCAAACAAGCTCAATTACAAGTAAGTACTCCACCCAATCCCCAATACAATCACCAAGGTCATCAAGTTTTTAAAAGGTAGCCTATTAGCTATAATATTAATTCCATTCAATCCACAAAGGCTATTGTTTAGTCTATGCCAACTTGATTCAAGGAGAGGAACATTTGGATCATTGGGGATAATCTCAAGGTCAATTTGTGTATGATGGTGGAGAAGGTTGTCAAGCCTTAGTAGCATAAGAAAGAGTTATTCCTTACCTCACATCAAAAGAACAAAATATCATACAAAGGGATACTCATGGAGGAGGTAGAAGCCAAGGTACAATTCTTGTGAACTTTAAAAGGGAAGTAAATAATGTGAACAAGGTTGACAAAGCACCTAAATAATTTCCATTTAGTACTTCTTCTCTATTGCCTTCACAAAATGAGAATCAACTGATTGTTCCTAAAAATCCATAAGAGTTGGAGGAAGATGATATCATAGATGAGTTCCTTAAACACACTAAATAATGAGATGATGATATGGAGTAGCCAACAAAGGTTTTTTGAGAAGAAGACACTTCAATGATAAGGCAAGATGAATTAGACTTTGAGTGGACTGATGAATTGCCATGCTTCATGGAAGATGATGATGATCTACTTACAACACAATATGAAGAAGTGGTATCCACTAGCCAACATGATGATTCAAAATAATTGGTAAGAATGTTGATAAAATTAAATCTCTTTATATTTACCATGAAGATTTGTAATTTTGGGATGACCTTGAAAAGTTTTGCTTAAAATTGGATGATTGATCTCCACTTTATGAAGATCTTGAGAAGAGTTTTGAAAGAGATGTTGTAGCTGAACCTATTGAAGATCATGAATCACCTCCAAAAGAAGAATAAGGTAAGAATGATTCATCTCAAGGAGATCAAATGCATAATATGGATGGAGAATACATGGTTCCAAGAGAGGTAGTGAGTTTTGAAGAACCTCTCCCATGCATTCATCTCCTAGAACCACCAAAGCTTGATGAATACCTTCCTTTTCAAAATGAATACAACCTTGATGATGAAAATACACTTGGGGTTGAGGTTGAATGTGAAGATCAAAATGGGTCTATAATAAATGGAATATCACTTGAATCAAGGACTATGGTTGCCATTCAAATCAATCAAGAGCAGTATATATCAATTGAACACATGTTCTTGGCTGTGGAACCAGATGAAGTCAATGCAAGCACCATGGGAAGTAAGCAAGGTGTTGAAAAAACAAGGACACAACCTAAGTGGCATATTGCACATTCTCCTAGTTAAATTCAAGAATATGGTATGAATAACTTTCCTTTTGATCTAGGAGGATCAGTTCCTTCTATCTAGTTTGTATACTTTAGAGTGTTTATTTCAGTTGTCTTGTGTTTCCTAAGTGCTTCATGGCACATGTGTGTTTCTTTCCTTTTGTTGGTGTGTGTATTTTTTTGTGTGTGTGTAAAACATATTGTTTCCCTTGATACAAAGGTCTGTTCAAGTCAATTATAGTGCTCATATACGTGACTCCATGTCCAGTGGAAGGATGAGGCAATTAGTTTTGGACATAGTAGGCATACCACCCCTAAGAATCATGAAGAATGTTGAACAAATTTGACCCAAATTAAAATTTGGGTCAAAAATACTATTATAAAATTTTATATAAAGTTTCATATGTCCTATGGGGTAATCTATTATCCTACATGTCTCACTTACCCTTTCCCTAGTCATTGCTGAAACCCATCCTCTTTGTACTAACCTAGTCAACAAATGTCAATGTTGGTCAACTATGGTAAAACTTAGTAAAAGTATTAATTTATTTTATAAATTTATTTAAATAGTATTTGATATGTTTCAATGTGTTTACAAGTCATAAATTGACCACTTGCTAGGTTTCAAGTGTTAAAAGGGTCATTTGGCCACTTCTCTAGCTAATTAATTGACTTGTATGGATGGTGAGAATTAAAAAATATATAATAAGAGTTAATATAGACATGGATAAGGTCAAATAATGTCATAATAATGTTAGGTTTCAGTTACAAGTTTGTTATGATCATGAAATGGTAGTTTTTCCTCAAAAATAGGCCCCTTTGGGTACGTGTATGGACTTGTCAAGTCCATCATTAGCTAAAAATGTGGTGGAGTGTATCTTCAAATTCCCATAGGTCATATTAATGTTATTTTTCATAAAATTTCATATAATATCCATTTCCAACCTATTTTCCTTCATTTTCCATTGGCAAACCAAGGAAGGGCAGATTCAATCACTCACTATGGAAGCTACAGGTGGAATTGGAAAGAGTTATTATGGGGGTGTATTTTAATATAATTTCACTTAATTTTAATAATAATAAGTTGAAATTTTGTGCCCAAACCATTTATGAATAATTATTTACAATCTAGGCAACGTTTTATGGAATTGCATTCAAGAGGGGTGTAAGTTTTCATCTGTTTCTTGTTTCCAAAAATATAGGGAGCTATGTGAGTTCAATGATGTTTTTTTAGGTGGTAATAGTGTCCTATAAATTATATTTAAATTACCCAACACTTTTCTCTTAATGCTCCTTAAATGAGGATTCCAAAATTGTGCTTGTTTTTCAAAGTTTGCATTCATGGGCATGTAACTTGAGTTTTCAACATGGGAGGCATTCCATGAGATGTTTAATGCTTGGAATCATGTTTTCAAGGATATTCAATTTAATTCCTCTTTGGATAAATCAAATCAATTCCATTTCAAATCAAAATTTTCAAATTCCCATGTTTACTACCTTGTTTGCAAAATGTGCTCACAACTGCCTTCTACAGGAGTTTAAGAGGTTGTATAGAGGTGTAAATCATGAAATACATGGTGGATTTCATATTGAGGTCCTAAAATTCCTAAAAGTGTCTTATATTTCATGCCATGGAGGTTAAGATGCTATGCCAAATGAAGATTTTCCTTCAAAATAATGACTTGACTATGTTTGGTCCCACAATCCCTAAATCACCAAAACAATGTTCTTAGGTGTTTTTGAGGTTTTCATATTGAGAGATAATGGTGGTTTTAAAGGATCCTTATAGATTCATATTGTATTAATATCCAACCACAATAACCATTCCTATTTTGAGGGGTAGAGGGTGAGTGTAAGATGGATTTTGCAAGGCCTAAAAGTGGCTAAAAATTACTAAAAAGGGGCAGTGATGTCTACATGAGGCTAATGGAAAGGTGACATTGCACTTAAAAGTGGAAAGTTCTAGCTATTATATCATAATTTAATGGTACAAATTATCCAAATGGAAATCATGAGCCAAGATAACAAGCCCAAGGTTAAATTTGATGTTTTGAAACCTCTCATGCAAACCCCCTATCCGTACAGGTCTGGGAACACTCACCTACAACATGTTGGCAAAAAATTCATCTCAAATTGGGATAAACATGACCAAATTTAAAGGATTGAGGTGAAGTGTAAATTTTTAAGGTACTATGCCTAGGGTGGAAGTGTTTCTTGTAAATAACATGAACTAATAGAACTCAAACATACCTACAAACCCCTAAATCCATGAAAACACAATCAGTCTTAAGGGCATATGGACAATGAGGTAGAAGTTTGGAGTTTGAACTATGTTTGAAGCCTTAAAATGGATTAAATTGAAATTATTGAAAGGTGACCTCAAAGGTGACATAGGAAACATGCAGATAAGGTCCAAAACCATCAAACAAGCTCAAAACATGACCTTAATGACCTGTCTTAGTCCTTAAGGAGCATGGCCTAATCTAGAGATAAATTGGTGCAAAAGATTGAAATAAAATTTGGAAAATTATTAATGATAAATAATTTTTGCTTGTAAACATCACTAAGAGGCTTTTATGGTGTCTTCAAAGCATGAACCTAGCTCAAGTAACCTATAACCAGGGCTAAAATAGAGATCTCCCTATCGGCAGTCATAGACCGAACAAGGTTTCCATGAGCATGAGGAAGATTTTAAGGGGGAAATAGGATAAAATATGGTTTTATTGGATTTTTAAATAATTTATAACCCTTATATATCATAATAAAACTCAATTCAATCCCTAAAACATCCAAACACACTCATACTTTACCTACCTTCAGAGATTGCTTAATTCATAAAGTCTACCTTAGAAATATTTGAAGATGGCAGTCTAAATGGAAGATTTAGGTGCATAAATTTGGTGAATATTATAATTATTATCCCTAGGAAACTATCCAATAATCATATTTTATCATATAACATGGAAAACTCTCTCTATTTTGTCTCAGAACAAGGGTTGTTTTAGCATGCATGAAGGGATAGTTTAAATTAAAAGGAGTAAAATTGGTGATCAAAAGGAAATAAAATATAAAGTGAAGGTTGTTTAATATGTTACACAACTAAAAAAACCTAATAAACCTTGATAGAAATTCTGAAGGAAAATAGAGTACCCCATACCACAAAGGTTGTTATCACCATGAACTTTGTTGCTAGTGGAGAAATGAAGAAAAGGTGAATTGGAAGTTTATTTAAAGGTAAATAGGTTTTTTTGAGGTGTATTTTTATTTTAAAATATTTTCCAGGCATTCATATATCATTTTAAAATAAATTTGAAGCTCAATACTCACCCAACATCCATTTTCCTTATTTAGCATGCAAAAAGACCTAGACTAGTCTTTTGGCCATTTCAGATTTTTCATACTTCCACAATGAACCATAAGCTAAAATTTGATATGGAACATGGTATGGGTAATTTTAAATTTAATAAAACATTTCAAGGACATTTCAAACATGCAAGATCCATTTTTGAGCATTTTTGGTCTTCTAGGCTAAAGAGGTCTAATTAGGCTAATTGGGAGGACTAATTGATCAACAACCATAATTTCCTTGGGTATTGAACCATGATACTTGGTAAATATCACAATTAATAAAAATGGAACTCAAAAATGGTCTCACTTAGTATTTAAATTTTGTACATTTTCCTGCACAAGTGGACTTGTGTAAAAATAGGGTTATATGAGGACTAAGCTTAGTGAAGGCTCTATGAGCAAAATGGGGACTTAAATAGATTTTTATGGTTATATATGGATTATTTTCAGTCTATTATGATGAAAATAGGCCTTACATGAATAAATATTTCATAACTTTATCTAAATCCAAATTTTAGCCATTTTGGCAAAATTGGGCCTAGTGAGACAAAGAAGCCTTGTGATACCTAAGAGGGGAATTTATGATTGTAGGTAGTTTAACTATTGGGTATGATTCAATAAGGTTTAAAAGTGTATTTTTGATGAAAATTTAACTATCCAATAGACCTCATGATCAAACTCTTTCCTTTTGCCACTTGTCAAGAAGGAGTTTCAACACTCAAAGATGCTTGTGGAAGAGTTTCAACACCACATCAAGGAACGTACTCAGTTTGGGATGGACACATGTGAAAATCAGTTAAATTTTTTCTCATCCATATAATTTCCATGCAAAAATTTTCCCTAACCTATTTTTAAGTGCTCTTGAAAACCCATCATGAAGGTAGTTTCACAAGGGAGAATGATTGAGAAGATTATTATGCCACACTTGGAGAAATGGATAATTTAGGAAAGAATGATGTGCATTTCAGTTTCATAATTCCTTATCCAAATAATTTATATGATTTTAACTGATCCTCACATTTGGAAACTTGTCCTTATTCCTCTTCAACTTCTTTTCTCTCTCTTTCCTTCTAAATTCTATAAATGTGAGCCATCTTGGCTATTGTAAAAGAGACCATAGCTAGTATGGCAAGGCCCTATTGGTATGCCATTGAGTTTTGTCCTTAAAAATTGAATAAAATTCTGATTATGAGTTAAGAACATTTTTTATAGGTGTATGAGTGATGTATAGTGGAGCGAAGTGATGGTGTCATCCTTACTCTTCTTTATCCTTCATGTTTAAGCAAGAGTTCTGATTTTAACAGGTCATGTGAAGTGTATGAATGTACTAGGATCCTCTTCAAGTATGTAATTGTATCTATGGTTTTCAATCTTCCCTAAGATAATTTATCTTTTTTATTATCTTATTTATGCCTACCTTCACATTGAAACACTATGTTAGGATCCTTCAATGCCTAGAATTGGTCGTGGAAGGCTTTGTTGATTAGTAAGAGTGTGATAGTCTGTGGGATATGTATTGGTATATCACATCTTTAGTGTATTTTTATTTTCATGTAAAATCCTAACCCTTTTCCCATAAACAATCATTAGATTAGGTGATAAGTACTTAAATATGAAATCTAGTGAGGTAGCCCTCACAATCTAAAGATTCATCTCTCTTACAAGTTCCCACAAACTTGAGAGATGATTCCATGTTGCATCAAATTGTAGGAACCTCATAGAGTATCCTGGGGTTCACAATTTGATGATAACAAGTATAATCTATATTTAGACTACATATTTATAAATTTTGTAAGTATATTAAAATATAATTCATTATATGATGAACATTAATATCATAGTCTATTGTTCATATGTACAATTACTCAATTACCTAGCCAATCATAAAATTTTAGAGAATCAAATAACTCATAACCCAAGTTACATCTCATATGAACATAATCTTTCATTTTTATGTCTTGCTATGTTTTTAGGAAATTGAAAAGACTTAAGTGTTATTCCAGAATATGATCATAAACATGCAACACTGATAAGAAACTCATAATTTTTTTTACAATTAATTGTTAAAAAGGCACTGAAAACATTAGATTGGATTTAAGGCTGCATTATCACATATCTTAAAAATGGTACTATGATAAGGATTTTAAATTATGTTGCATTCCCCTATCTTAAATATGCTACCATGATAATTATGATTGAAATAATCTTAGGAAATATCATAGGAAAGCCTTGAAATATTCTAAAATATTTTAAAAGGAAAAATAAATAGTTATTCACAAGGCACTGATTTAAAGTTGCACTCCCAAATGTTAATCATGTTACCATGATAATGAAGATATGAAAATTATTGGGGATGTTTGTAGAAAAGCCTTGAAATCCAAATTTGATGGTAAGACCTATGCTTAAGAAAAAATGGGAAGGGTAGGAGATCAATCCTAAGTCCCCAAAAAAGACAATAAGGAGATAGTAAACATTCTGATTGCATGGGCTACCTCTAAACATAGTAAAGGTCAGATTCTAGAGAAAGAACTTGCATGCCTATTATAAGACTACATGAATTGTCAATTAAGAGAGATTGAGGAATGAAAAAATGGTTTGCCTTTAGAGATCTTGACCTCAAAAAAATAGATATAAAAAAATAAAGATTGCATATAAGGTAACAGATGAGACATATTTCTTGGAACATGAATCATAAGACATTGGGATTTAGTTAGTATTTATTAGGAATTCAACAATAATACATATTACTTGTATAAATCTAAATCCATGAAGACTTAGATATGTTTCTTGGGCTAATTAAGGTGTAGACACCGCAAATGTGTCTGCACCTTGGTTCTCCACCTTGTCCACCTCAAACCCCTATCCTAACCCTTGGCCTCCATTTGATTAAAATAACCTAAATATTTTAATCAAGTGGCCCCCTTTTCACCCTACCCTTGCCACCTTGGATCCTCCCTTGAATCCCTCCACCTTCCCCCTAGCATTTATTAGGCCAAATCTCTTCATTATTTTCCCCCCACGCTCATTTTGGCATCCTCGTGATCGTTCTTCCCATAACCCCTCGCCCGACGGCGTGCAAGAATGGGCAGAGGCTATTTTTAGCCTCTGTCCCCATCCTGCGACTGCGGACGTTGGCGACCCTTCGGCCGACGTCGGCGAAACTGCCGGCGTCGGCAGCCTTCATTACCCCTTTCTGCATCCGTTGCAGGCCCTGGACCCTTGAGCTCGCAAACAGACTTCTCTTGGCGTTTTGGCATTTGTCTCTCCTCCGTCTGGACCTCGTGCAGCAGCAGCAACAGGTGTAAAGGCTCTAGATCAGGATTTTCTTCTTGCAACAAGTCTTTCGTGGCTCCAACAACAGCTCCTCCTTTCTTCAGTCAGCAAGCCAAAGGTAAGCACAATCTGGTGTTTCATTTTATTTCTTTTCTTTACTTTTCAGTTATCTATCCTATCCATTGCCTTCTACTCCCTCTGTTCTTCCCCCTGGGAGGCTGCAAAGCCTTCTCAGGTCCTATCCTCTGTGTATCTTCCTCTTCCTTGTCCCTCTTTTAATCCAATCCCAGACAACTCCCTCATCCCCCTGTCAACAAAGACCTTGCACAAGGCATCCAATCAGAACTAGACCATTCCTCAGTCCATCTAAATTTGTCCCTGAACTCTGTCTCGACCCCGTTCACGAACCAGACCCGTCCACAGTCCAAAAACCAACTCAGACCCGACTACAGGCCACAACCCCGACCGACGCCGGTCACTTCCCCAACCGACGTCGGCAGGATAGCCGACGCCGGCAGATCAGATAACCGACGCCGGTGACATTTCCGACCTCGGCGACTGTCTTCAGCCCAACAACTCCTTCAGGTAATCATTTTGTCTTTTCTTTCCTTTCTAATTTCTTTGTCACTTCTGTATTCTGGCATTCTGTATTTCCTTAATCTTTATCTGTCTGTTATCAGTGGGTTGACCTCCCTTGAGGAAGTTTTCACACTTCTGGGAACAAGCTTTTGCTTGGCAACCCACCGCCTATCTGTCTAACATTTTCTTGTCCAAGTTTCCTTTTTTTCTTGCAGGTGTCATTCCTCCACAGCCAAAGAGGAGTGCTCACAAGCATCTGGATTACGGTGCGCGATATTTATCCAGGTACTTCCCAAGCCTTGTCCATTACTTTCTTTTAGTTTCTTTTCTCTTAAATCTGAAAAGCGAATTTTGAATAGAAACATCTCTGGCACGCCCGGTGGGACCCTAGGTTTCTCCTGGGTTCCTTTTCCTTTTCATTCATTCAGGAGCATTAGGTTCTTACCTTTTCTCCTCCTTCTTTTCTTCTCAATGACACTATAAGCAGGACTAAAACGAATCTTTCTTCCTTGCATTCTAGACTAGTCTAAACATCATACTCTTAACCCTTTCTCAAACTTGTCTTCATAACAAACATCACATTTCGACTTGGGCATTAAAACGTATTGCACTTTCATTTCTGCTTGTGCTTGCATTAGTCCACATCTAGTAACTTAGATGCATATTGAATAAATCGTAGACACTTGATGTTACACTACCTGACCACATGCACTAAAACACACATAAAACTTACTTGAGACAAGGCCCGACTGGGATTTCATCCCCCAGTAGATACCTTACCCGTCCCGGTGACCCCACTTGGATTTCATCACCAAGGGGGAAGCCCACTCCGTTCTCTGGCGGAGTCTAAACTCTAGGCGAGGTATATCTTGGCTAAGCGAGACCAGCTAACCACTGGAATCGTGAAGTGAGGGGAGCTTGCTCCTTAGCACCAGGCCACGTACCAGACCCTAACACAGATCTTTGAGCACCTAAAACAACACCTGAAACCATCTTTAGACCGCCTTCTTCTAGGACCCATTTTTTAGCCAATCTCCCCCAAACATTCATCTAAGGCATAAGCCACAATTTCTAAGGTTAATTCCTAGGATTTATCGCTTAGGCTTGTCTGTCTTTCTCTGTTTTCCTCTTCTCATCTGTTTGTTTGAGTGAGTGAGGACGCTTTCTTCATTGTTTTCCAAGAATCTTTTGGTTCTCTGGAAGACACAGTCACCGGCATCGGTTCTGCCACCGACGTCAGCTTTCCCTGTCACCGGCATCGGTTCTGCTACCGACACCGGCTTTCTCTGTTACCGGCATCGGTTATCTGACCGACGTCGGCCACATTTCTTACCGACATCAGTTTTTCAACTGACGTCGGTCTCTGTCACTGTCTTTTTTTTTTTTTTTCAAAACCAGCAGCCTGAAACCTGTCCCTTCTCTATCAAAGACTCCATCCTGGTCTTCTGAAACTGAGCAACACAGTTTCTGAGACCTGAACCTTCTTTGCCTTGCATGGTTTTGACTCGTAGCCAAGCCAAGGCTCTTGTCGACCACGCTAGCCGTCAACCACTCCCGTCCACCCCATCCGTGACCAAGCCTACAATGGAGTTCAACTTGGAGACCGAAAGAACTCCTGCCCGTCCAACCCCGCCACAGACTCCCATTGTCCAAGAAGGGGACCAAGACTTCGAGCGATTCTTGGACCTCAACGTCAAGGCCTTGCAACACTATCTCGCGCATAGCCAAACGCGAGACTCCTTGGGCAATCCGATCTACGGAATGCCAACCTCCCTTGTCGCGACTACGGCTGTATCGACAGCATCCGTAGTTCAACCTTTGGACACTCAAGCCATCGCTTTGACCACTGACCAGACTTTGACCAATCCTCCAGGTGTGGCCTCTCCCTCTATCATTGGGCCCACTTCCACCGGGGTTCCGGCCCCTTGTCAACCCCAACCCGCTCAACCGCTATCCACTCCTTTTCAAAACCTTGTCGTCTCTATCCCGCCTACCCTGGCCCCTATCAACACCAGGGTGGCTTCTTACCCCTTGGCCCCCGTTACCACAGTCCAACCTCTCGTGGCAACAACGGGCCCAGCTATGTCTTCTAACCAACCACCTTTAGCCTCCACCAATGCCCCTGCGATTAGTCATCCGTACATTGTACAACCGACTATGTCGCACGCCTCCTCTAGCCTCTTCCAAGTGCCCTACAACTTAGGGGGCGCGCAACCCGTCAATCCGTCGGTAGACATCATCAAAATGCTGATGGACAAGATGACCAGTCTTGAGACCTCTATTTCCGGCTCATGCAACACTCTTTCATACAAGCAGATCTGCAACGAACCCATTCATCCTTCTGTCCCAATCAGACCATATCCTAGCCAGTGGGAGCTTCCAAAGTTTTCTCGCTTTCAAAACAAGGAAGACCCACAACAACACTTGCGGGCATTCAGACATGCCTGCTACCTCATTGGCCATGACGATGCGTTACTCTTACGCACGTTTCCTATGTCTCTCTCAGGTGCTGCACTTGACTGGTATAGCTCCCTTCCTAGCCATTCTCTCTTCTCATTCACACAATTGGCTCAGCTCTTCCTCGATCACTTTTCCATCAACATAACCAAGAAGGTCTCAATCACGGACCTCTATTCTATTCGGCAATTCGAGGACGAGTCCATAGCCGACTTCGTTGCTCGATGGAGAGGCCTTATCAATCAACTCTCCTTTTCCTTACCCCAGGCTGAGCTTATTGAACTCTTTTCCCAAGCCTGTGCCTGACATATCTCTTCCACCCTGAGGGTTCAAACCTTTCGCACTTTTGACGAGGCCTTCACGATGGCCCGCAAACTTGAGTTGCGTGCCATCGAGGAGAATAAAGTCAAGTTGCGGAGTAAGAATCCCAGCTCTAAGACCAATGACTCTTCTTCTGCTAAGCCATCATCGTCCAATTCTAAATCCAAGGCTTCAGCTAATGCCGTGGTTGTCAGACCTTCATCCTCTTCGACCAATCAGCCTGAGCCATCTACATCTCAGAGCGCTACTCAGCAATTCCAGCAAAGATACATGCAACGACGATATACTCCTCTCGGAGAATCATATGCGTCTGTGCTGGAAAAGCTTCTTAAACAAGGGGTCCTCAATCTCCCTCAAGCCTGACCTCCTCCACAATTCGATCCCTCACACGCCATCCCCGCGTGGTATAGGGAGCAAGACTTCTGCAGCTTCCACCGTGTTAAGGGCCATGACATGGAAAACTGCAAGACCTTTAAGAACATAATACAAGACATGCTTGAAAAGGGGGATCTCATCTTAGACAATCCAAATACACCCCCTAATCAGGCCATTGACATCTTCAAACAACCTTTCTCCAATCATTCGTCAACTCAGAACAATGTCCAGACCTTAATTGACGACAATCATGAGCACAATATTCGAACAGTCAATACGGTCTCTCCTTTCGTCCCCAATCAACCTCTTGAGGTTAGTCCATCAATCAGTCCGTCACATGTGGACGAGCCTCTCTCCCCGGCTAGTTCTCCATTGACCTCTCTCATCTTGGAGGACGCCTCGGCCTTACCAGCACCACCGGTCTCGCCATCCTCCTTTCTGCGGCCTATGGAGGACTCGACCCTTCCTACTCCTCAGCCGCAAGTGGAGGGCACCGTCATCCCTGCCCTTTACCCGATGGAGGAGCCTCGCTCCCCAGTCTCTTCTCCACCCGGGGAAGACCCTGTCTCCCCTTCGTCTTCATCTAAATCTGTCATGACTTCACCACACCATGCGTCTAAGACCACTACACCCATCTCATCTTCAACCTCGCAACCATCAACATCTTCCTCTCAGCCATTTTCCCGATTAGTGGAGAAGATCGAACTTCTCCCTCCGAGGAAAGTGACGCCTCAGGTGTTGTGGGAGCGTCTTAAAGCCCTTCAACATACCCGCGCCTTCTCATCACATGCCGCTAATCCTCCTAAGGCAGAATCTCGTCAGACTCTTGACAAAGACCAGACTCTCAAACCTCGACCAAACCCGTCCAAACCGAAGCCTGCATCTATCTCGTCTAAGCCCATCAAGTCATTTGGCATTCGTCCTATCTCCACCCTCACTCACCCGCAAGTGAAGGTGGACCTAGGCCAGACCTCGACCAGTAGTAGTCTTCCAACCAAGGCAAAGAAGACTGCCAGACCACAGAAACGAACGTCTCCTTCCCCGTCACCATTGCCATCCATTTTGGGCCCCCATCCTTCGACCTTGGCTAGCATCCTTCCCACTCTAGCCTTCAACCAAAACTCGTTGCCTCCTTTGCTTCCTCTGCCTACCTCCAGTCATCCCTCTCCTAAAAAGACGGTATCAATCATCAAGAAAGAGCCGTCTCCATCTGTCACCGCGCCATCAACCCATAAGGTGGTACGGAAACCTCTTCTAACCTCGCCTAAGCAAAAGTCACCAACCTCGCGCATATCAAATAGCACGGACCCTCTATTGGGCTCATACTCGTTGATATTGCGCCGACTTCTCCAGACTTCTGACATAACCCTTCCACCCATCAAGCCTTTCCAACCTCTCGGGTCCAAGCCCTCCTGGTTCGATGATACGAAAATTTGTTTATATCATCGTACACCAGGACACGACATCGAGACTTGTTGTGCCCTCAAGGCCATCATTCGCCGCCATATGGAGAAAGACACTCTTTTCCTTGAGGACACTCTTGACCAGACCCCGACTCCTTCCTGTCCAACTTCTTCAAACACATCAACATCTCACCAGCAAGACATGACCCCTTCCTCACCTCCTATTTTCGAAATCAATGCTATCCGTATAACCACTAGGTCGCAAAAGGACAAGGCCAAAGAAAAATCTGCCATTCCTTGGACCTATCCCTTCGTCAAGCCACCCCTTACGCCCAAGCCTAAAATTTCTATCCTTGGCGCGTCCCAACCTTCTTCGTCTTCCTCTTCTGGGCCAATTCACGACTCCATGCTGAAGCAGCTTCACCAGACACCTGTGAAGATGTCTCTTTATGACCTTGTCCAAACCTTGCCTCAGCACCGTTAAGCCCTTATCCAAGCCTTGCAGGCAGCGGAGGTCCAACCCGAGGACCCCCAACCACTCGCTGCCCTCATCCATTCTTTATCTCCTGTCGCCTCCATCACATTCAGCGATTCTGAGATTCCCACATCTAACACGAAAGATCAGGACGCCGCCCTCTTCATCACTGCCTATGTTGATCAGACACGCATTAAACATGTTATGATCGACGGCGGCGCTAGCATCAACATAATCTCTACCCATGCCTTTGATCAGCTGGCTCTTCCCAAGAACTGCGTCTCCAAAACTGACGCGATCTTATGCTCTTTCAACGACACCACCGCCACGACCATTGGCACAGTCATCCTCCACATTCGCATTGGTCCACGCACAGTCCCGAAGCTCTTCTATATCATTGAAGGAGAGTTTTAATACAACCTTCTACTGGGCTGACCTTGGATCCGTGCCATGGCCTGTATACCCTCCACCTTGCACCATTGTGTGAAGTTCGAACATGACGGGCAAGTCCACACCATCCCCGCTGACCCTTCACCCTTCAAGACTTGCAACACCACCTACTGTCCTAACGACGTCCTCATTCCCATCAAGCCGTCAACTCCGGCACCGCCTCCATCTGCGGAAGCTTCGACCAGTTCGCAATCGGCGGTTGCCCTCACCCCTCCTCTTCAAGCGCCGACCAAAGACCCCATGGAAGACATCTTCCAACGACTATCACTTGGGGAATATCGCTTGTTGACCCTCGACATGTTCCAAACTCCGCAAGAGTATGGACGCCTTCACCTCAGTCCTAATTACGACCATCGGATCGGGACGGTCGTACCTTATGGTCCTCCTCACTTCCGAACCAACTTTGTCTATGGGGGGCTTAATCAAGCTCCTACCAACGGCACTTCCCTCTCTTCACCCCAACCTTTCACATCTGATTTCTCGTTTCTTGGCAACCCCGCCTTTGCACACACTTACCTTCACAGGTGTGCATGGAAGGGTTTTGGTTTCGGACGTTATGAGCAGGGCTCCCATCAGCCCATCGAGCCGCTCAATGATCACGATGCCAAGAAACGGTATGGCCTGGGATATCATGACCCCACTCAGGCTCCTTCTGACCTTTGTCTCGAGCCAACCATTGACCAATCTCTTCCAGACTCGCCCATTTCTCCTTCGTCACCTACGGAGTCGGTGGTTTCCATCCCTCCTAGTTTTTTTTTTCCATAAACACCATCCGCCTGGAACCCCTGACCTATCAGCTCAATGGGGTGCCCAGGTCTCTCCCTCTCATCTTTCCTAGCATGGTAGAGGATGAGTCGGCAACCATTCACACTGTCCACTGCGTTGACGATGATGCCATCCTTTCCTACATGGGTGCCGATGACTCTTTCATCCAGCGTTTCCTCCCTTCCGAGACCCAGGTTATGTTAAACGAATCCACCATTGACATCAACCTCCCTTCTTCTTCGATGTTCCTCACGTCTTAAAGATTGGCCAATCTTTAGACGCTCAGGAGCAGCTTGACTATGCCCAGTTCCTTTCCAACCATAGCAAGGCCTTTGCCTGGACTTACAGCGACATGCCTGGCATCGACCCCACCATTGCTACCCATAACATTGTCACCAAACCAGAGGCTAAGCCTGTTAGGTAGAAGCTTCGAAAGATGCATCCTCGCGTTGCGCTCCTTGTCAAAGAGGAGCTTCAACGCCTTCTTTCTGTCTCCTTCATCCAACCCATCGATTATCCACAGTGGGTCTCTAACATCGTCCCAGTTACTAAAGCAACTGGGGGGATTCAGATCTGCACAGACTATCGCGACCTTAACCTAGCCTATCCCAAAGATGACTTTCCTCTTCCTAACATTGACCAGCTTGTTGATCTCACGGCCGGCCATGAGATGCTATCTCTTATGGACGGGTTTTCAGGATACAATCAAATCCTGATCGCACCGGAAGATCAGCACAAGACTACCTTTATCACCCCATGGGGGACTTTCTGCTATCGAGTCATGCCTTTCGGCCTGAAAAATGCTGGTGCCACATATCAGCACGCCATGACCTACATTTTCCACGATCTCCTCCACAAAATCATGGAGGACTATGTGGATGACCTTCTCGGCAAGTCCAAACTTCGCCGCGACCACTTGACCATTCTCACAATCATCTTCTCTCGTCTTCTGCAATACAATGTCCGCCTCAACCCCAAGAAGTGTGTCTTTGGGGTCCTCTCAGGCAAACTTCTCAGCTTCATCGTTTCCTTCCGTGGTATCGAGATAGATCCCGCCAAGATCCGCGCTATCCTCGAAATGCCACCCCCGACCAATCTCAAGCAGCTTCGCAGTCTACAAGGGAAGCTCCAGTCCATTCGCCGTTTCATCTCGCAGCTTTCAGACCGCTGCCAACCTTTTCATCACCTCCTTAAGAAGGACGTCTCCTTTAAATGGGATAAGGACTGTCAAGAGGCTTTTGAATCCCTCAAAGGCTATCTGGTCTCTCCACCAGTCCTCATTCCACCTAAGGACGACCAACCCTTCTACCTTTATATCTCTGCTACCAACCATTCGTTAGGTGCCATGATCGCGCACCGAGACGAGCATCATCACGAGCAAGCGGTTTACTACATCAGCCGAACACTGGTCGACTATGAAACTCGGTATACTCATACCGAGAAACTCTGTTTGGCATTAGTCTTTTCCGCTACCAAGCTCCGCCACTATCTTCTCAACCACAAAACCTTTGTCGTCACTCACACCGACCCTCTCAAGTACATGCACTCCAAGCCATACCAGAATCAACGTATGGCTCGGTGGCTCATGCTGCTTGCTGAGTTTGACTTCGAATTCATCCAACAGAAATCTATCAAGGGGCAAACCATCGCTGACCAACTGGCAGATGCCCCTCTTCCCGACAACCAACCTTCACACTGTGACTTCCCTGACGAGTCTATCGCCACACTTTCCACCGATGACACCGTCTACCAAATGACTATGTTCTTTGACGGCTCCAAATGTCAACTCGGTGGGGGTGCGGGGGTCATCCTCATCCCACTCGAAGGGGAGCCCATGCCTCTATCTTTTAAGCTTGACTTTGATTGTACCAATAATATGGCCGAATACGAGGCCTTAATTTTGGGACTTCAGACTGCCCTTTCCCTCCACATCAAGTCTATCAACATCTTCGGCGACTCGCAGCTCGTCGTTAATCAAGTTAACGGTTCATATCTCTGTAAAAATGAAGTTTTACAAAGGTATAAGAATCGTGCTGACCTTCTTTTGGCATCTTTCGACCATTACCTCTTGCAGACTGTTCCACGCTCTACGAACAAGTTTGCCGACACCATGGCCTCTCTTGCTTCGCATATCCCGTCTTCATCATCGTCATCTCGCCTTTTTGTCACAGTGCATCGTGTACCTTTGCCTTCATACATCTCTCCTCACATCGACCATATCAACACTGTCAATTCTAGCCCACAAGATGACTGGTATAAGCAACTCGTGGACTACTTGTCTCTTTCTGTCACTCCTCCCAACCTCTCTAGCAATGCGCGGCGAGCTTTCATCAAGTGCACAGCTCGCTATACCATGCTAGGGGGTCTTCTCTATAAGCGAGGCTTCGACGGCCTCCTTCTTCACTGTCTAACCGCCGCTGAAGCTTCTCATGCCGTAAAGCAAGTCCACGACGGGATTTGTGGTGGACACTTCAGTGGAAACTCGGTTGCCAAGCGCATCCTTCGCCTGGGTTATTATTGGCCCACCCTTCATCAAGACTGTAGCGATTATGTTCGGCGTTGCATCAAGTGTCAGCAGCACTCTAACCTGCTTCATCTCCCCAGCCACGCCTTGCAAGTCGCTCAGAATTTTTGGCCTTTCTCTCAGTGGGGCTTGGATCTCATCGGTGAGATCAACCCTCACTCGTCTCTTCGTCATCAGTCCATCATCACTGCCACTGAGTATTTCACCAAGTGGGTGGAAGCCATTCCTCTTGTCTCCACAAAAGCCGACAAAATTGTCGACTTCATCAGCAGCCACATCATCTGTCGTTTCGGTGTCCCTCACAAAATCATCACCGACAACGGCAAGTCCTTCAAAAACAAGACTGTCCAAAAACTATGCGACTCATTTGGCATCAAACTCAGCTTTTCTTCGCCTTACTACCCACAAGCAAATGGGCAGGCCGAGGCTTCCAACAAAATTCTCACCAAAATTCTCATGAAGGTGGTCGACGATACAGGAAGGGATTGGCACGTTCATATTCCCTTCGCTTTGTGGGCCTACCGCACTAGCATCCGAACCTCTACGGGTGCTACTCCCTTCTCTCTCGTGTACGGAACAGAGGCTGTCTTACCTCTCAAAGTACAGATCCCGTCTCTCCGCATCTCCCTGCATGACATTCTCTCCAACGACGACTTTCGTCAAGATCGCTTAGCTCAACTTGAGTTACTCGACGAGCGTTGTCTTGCTGCCCTTAATCATCTCCATGTCTACCAAAGTCGCATAAAGCGGGCCTACGACAAAAATCTGCGAGAACGAGATTTCAACATCGGAGACCTCGTCCTCAAAGAGAATCAGCACGTGACCAATATGGAGCGAAGTAAACGAGGCAAATTTTCCCCCAATTGGCTTGGACCTTTTATCATCACGCACAAGTATGGGTCAGGGACTTATCGTCTGTCTTCCCTCGATGGACGGCCAGAACCTGAGCCTCTTAATGCGTTGCATCTTCAACCATTCTTCTGTTAGTCGAGTACTCGTCTACTTGACACGTAACTTGAGCTCGTCCCTTGAGCACTCCTCATCCTCTTAATCCTCATCCCTTTCAACCCTATTCCCCTTTAACAAGTCCTCTACGACCCTTTTATGATGCATGGATGCTTTGTCCTAATAAAAGGGGTGTCCTTGAACTTCTACAGTCTTGTCCGTGACTCTAATTCCTATCAAATCAAAAATACAAATCAAGATGTCAAAACATATCCATGGTCACAAAATCAAATCAAATCAAAAAGACAGACTGATCCCTCGAAGGACAGCTGTACTATCATTGCTGTAGCTACTAGACTGATCCCTCGAAGGACAGCTACTCAAACATTATATCAAGCAAAAATATAGACCACTCCCTCGAAGGATGGCTATGACTAATCTTGCTACAAACAGCAACCTTTTCTTAGAAGCTTCCCGCATTGATCAGCTTCACAACCTGACCATACATCAAATGACATCTCTATGCAGGCTTCCCGCATTGATCAGTCTGCGCCCAAAAAAAAAAAAAAACGAGTCACGGACTTGGCTTGTAGCTGTCTCAGGGTCTCCTATAAAAAGGGGCAAGGTTATTCCTGCTCTTAAACTGGGTTACCCTATCCTCCTCCTATCACCTGCTCAAGGGACTTCGAGCTCACTTTAATGTCAAAGTGATTCGATTACCGTTCTAACTCAACACTGGTCAACGACGTAATGCATGAACGGGGCTTTTGTTCTTATAACCCCTATCTATGCTTCCTTTTTGGTCCTTGTCAATGAAAGAGCGATTCGCCTTTCACCTTTTCTCCACACTTTGGTCACATTTAACCACATCAATTGTCGACTTATCTCAAACCCAGCCATTTTCATCATCTTCAGCTGACACCAACCTCGACATTTCACATAGTTTCTATGGACACCAATACACATGGAAACTACCAACTAGACCCAATTTATGTTAAGCATAAACCAATACTTGCTAAAGCATAAATAGACCTCCATTCATTTTTAGCATACATCCATCGCGACTATGGAAATTTGCTAGGGATGAAAGACTCTCGACCAATTCTACACAATACACCATCTGTAGCATCATTTTCTCCTCATCTTAGCCTCATCATTTCAACGCTTGACCACATCCAATCATCGACCAATCTTCTCAATTCGTCCGAACTACATTGGTCTGAGGCCCTATGACCAGGGCTATGTAGGCAGCACTCAGATACCACATCTTCTGAGGTTAGCTCGACCACCCCCGTTTGTTCGTCTCTATGATGGACAAACCTTCTCTTCTTTGACTCTTATCACGACCAAGACCAATCATCGACTTTGACCAAGACCAATCAATCCCTCTGACCCTTCCTCCCTTTTAGGGAGAACTACATCGGCCTGAGGCCCCTACGACAGGGGCTATGTAGGCAGCACTCAGTTGACATGGGGTCTTCTGGGGTTAGCTCGGCCGCATCCTTTCGTCCATCCATCCTCTTGACCAATGACCATTGGAGATCATGCGTATCTTCTTTGACCTTCTTCCAAACCAATGTTGCCTTGGTTGTTTTTGCGTGTGTGCTACCTCACGGCTGGTTAGCAGAATTGTCCACAGACTATTTTTGACCCTTCGCAAGTATAGGATCGCGAGCCAGTTGATCCCTACTACTTGTGGCTTTTTCGTGTTTCTGGGAGCACTTCCTGAGCCCTGGATACCTGGAACACGATGACCATTTGGAGCTTCAGCTTAGATTGAGTGACCCGATCAGCAGACGACTAAATGCTGGGGCCCGGTTACTTCAATTTTGGCACTCCTTGACCCTCGACATGCGACAATTTGACCTGACCCTCTCGTGAAGTGGACTACGCGCAATCACGACTATGGCAGCGTTTTCACTCACTCTCTTCTATCCCTTTCTCTGTCAAATCGACACTCGATCTTCGGTTCCCTTCTCTCGACTATCGCTTTGAGGGGGGAACACCTCATCCTTTTTCTGGGCAACCAACTCCTGTTTTTGTCTTGCAGTTCGTCTAGAACAACCAACAAGACAAAAAGGGGCAAATGTAGACACCGCAAACGTGTCTGCACCTTGGTTCTCCCCCTTGTCCACCTCAAACCCCTATCCTAACCCTTGGCCTCCATTTGATTAAAATAACCTAAATATTTTAATCAAGTGGCCCCCTTTTCACCCTACCCTTGCCACCTTGGATCCTCCCTTGAATCCCTCCACCTTCCCCCTAGCATTTATTAGGCCAAATCTCTTCATTATCTTCCCCCCACGCCCATTTTGGCATCCTCGTGACCGTTCTTCCCATAACCCCTCGCCCGACGGCGTGCAAGAATGGGCAGAGGCTATTTTTAGCCTCTGTCCCCATCCTGCGACCGCCGACGTCGGTGACCCTTCGGCCGACATCAGCAAAACTGCCAGCGTCGGCAGCCTTCATTACCCCTTTCTGCATCCGTTGCAGCCCCTGGACCCTTGAGCTCGCAAACAGACTTCTCTTGGCGTTTTGGCATTTGTCTCTCCTCCGTCTGGACCTCGTGCAGCAGCAGCAACAGGTGCAAAGGCTCTAGATCAGGATTTTCTTCTTGCAACAAGTCTTCCGTGGCTCCAACAATAGCTCCTCCTTTCTTCAGTCAGCAAAAAGGTAAGCACAATCTGGTGTTTCATTTTATTTCTTTTCTTTACTTCAGTTATCTATCCTATCTATTGCCTTCTACTCCCTCTGTTCTTCCCCCTGAGAGGCTGCAAAGCCTTCTCAGGTCCTGTCCTCTGTGTATCTTCCTCTTCCCTGTCCCTCTTTTAATCCAATCCCAGACAACTCCCTCATCCCCCTGTCAACAAAGACCTTGCACAAGGCATCCAACCAGAACTAGACCACTCCCCAGTCCATCCAAATTTGTCCCTGAACTCTGTCTCGACCCCGTTCACGAACCAGACCCATCCACAGTCCAAAAACCAACTCAGACCCGACTACAGGCCACAACCCCAACCGACGCCGGTCACTTCCCCAACCGACGTCGGCAGGATAGCCGACGCCGGCAGATCAGATAACCGACGCCGGTGACATTTCCGACCTCGGCGACTGTCTTCAGCCCAACAACTCCTTCAGGTAATCATTTTGTCTTTTCTTTCCTTTCTAATTTCTTTGTCACTTCTGTATTCTGGCATTCTGTATTTTCTTGATCTTTTATCTGTCTGTTATCAGTGGGTTGACCTCCCTTGAGGAAGTTTTCACACTTCCGGGAACAAGCTTTTGCTTGGCAACCCACCGCCTATCTGTCTAACATTTTCTTGTCCAAGTTTCCTTTTTTTCTTGCAGGTGTCATTCCTCCACAGCCAAAGAGGAGTGCTCACAAGCATCTGGATTACGGTGCGCGATCTTTATCCAGGTACTTCCCAAGCCTTGTCCATTACTTTCTTTTAGTTTCTTTTCTCTTAAATCTGAAAAGCAAATTTTGAATAGAAACATAAGGCTTAAACCCATAACTACCATTTTGATTTAACTAGTACTCCCATTTGTAGGTTGGGGTTCCTTATCACTTAGCTATGACTTCCCATCTACAGTTTAGGGTGCTAGTCCATCTACGATCCAATGTGTGGATTATTCTTCCAAAACCCTTTTTGATAACCTCCCATTTATAATCTAGATAGCTATATCATTGTTTTAAATGTAAAAGCACATAATCCATACATATTCATTCATCAGTTTCATGATGGATGTTAAACACAAAGTCCATTCATATTCTTTTTCCAGTTTCATCATTAAACATATAGTTCATTTCATAAATATAGTTCATTTCTCTATATTGAATACAATAATCCCAATTCTTACTTATACCTATCACCATTTTTTTTTAGATGTCATATGCACACAATATATACATCATTATTTTTAGATGTTTTCTTTCTTTTTATGTATCACTATATATTTATATATGTTTTTCTATATTTGTATGATTAATATTCACATAGTTCATTATTTTAACTAACATTACCTACATAGTTTTGGACTTGTAAAATCTCAAGGTTTGATTTGCAAATACACACTGTTCACTGGTTAAATATAGTTTAACATACACAATTTTTTTGAGTTTAAAACAATTAACATCACTGACCTTAGCAACCAAATGCTGCCAGAGCTCCACACTTTCCTTTCTTTTATTCTACTTCTTCTCTTTTCTATTTTATTAGCTCCTGTTCTCTACTATCCACTACCCCTCTTACCCTTTTTCCTATACCACCAACTTTTCTTTCTATCCTTCTCTTATTAAATGACTTTTCTCTTTTTTTAAATCTCACTTTATTTTAACTTGCCATTATTATTATTTTTAAAAATCCTTAATTCCTACTTTATTCACTTTATTTCATAATTATAATACAATATAATCCAATTGCTAAGTATAACATAATTACTAACTATAATATAATACCATTGCTTTATTTGTTTTACTCCTTGTATGATGCTTTTCCTATTTATATACTTTTATAACGAGTTAATAATAATATGAATTAATAATAAATAACTACTTAGTATAAATAAATAATCATATTAACTTAATATCAACATGACTAATATAAAGTCATTTACATTTTATTATAAAAAATGGTAAATCACACATTATTATACCAATCTAAATTATAACAACGTAATTGTTGTGTCATATAGATTATCTATGGCTTTTATTATCTATATATATTAAGGAATTAAGACACATAATGGTATTTCCCTATGTCATAAAGATAATAATCTAGGAAATTGACTCAATAGAGAATGGTTAGTATCATGTTAGTTCTAAAATGAAAACAAAATGAAAGAAACCCACTAACTAGCATAACATCTCTAGGCCTAGACACTAGGGAGAGCTTAGTTAACAAACATGAATAAAACACACAACTAAAATGCAAAAGAAACCCTATTTTACCTTCCTTGGATCCTCCAAAATTCTTTTTGTAGTGGCTTACTAAGCTTGTAATCATGAAGTCTTTGGTAATGGAAGCCTGGCTACCTCCATCTCTCCTTGGCACCTTTGGCTTGGCTTGGAATTAATTTGGAATGGTAACACTAATTGCAATGGCTTTTGGAATCATTTGTGCATTATAAATTTGCATTATCAAAACTTTTTGGAAGATATTTGATCATAATAAATTTTCACCAAAATAGCTTAGAAATGATGTTCATGGCCTCTCTATTTATAGATTTTTGAGAATGTCTAGAATCAACTTGAACTATCCATCCTAAGATGAAGAGGTGTGGTTGAGGATTAATTCAATTTTTAGATTAAGTTTATAATTATCCTCATGATGACATTGGAAGAAGCAGCCACTAAGAGGCATGGAGGGAATCATGGAAGGCATTGATGAGGCATGGAGGGCATGAATCTTGATATTTGTGGCATTTATGGCCTAGGGATGCCCTCCCAAGAAATGAGGTCACTTGATGATGTATATATTCTATATTCATTTCCAAAACAAATTATTCCATAAGTTTCCATAGAATTCTTAATTAGTCCCTAATTTTGTTTAATTAGCTCTTAAGCATGTTTAAGCACTTTATGCACAAACTACTCAAATTGATCAGAATGTCTTGTTATTGGTCCAAAATTTGACTGGATTGGGCTTAGATGGTAATGTTAGATGCATTAGAACTGTATTACCATTTAGGAATTTATCAACAACAAATAAAAAATGCATGCATCTCATGCAAGAGATTTGATAGGAAAGAGCAATCTAGAGCACTCAAGTATAAAATTAGAATTTTGACTCAAAATGATTTGATCAAAGTTAGCTAGCCCATAAATTGCATTGCCCCATTTACGGATACCCTAACCAAAATTAGCACTTGAATATGTCATTTTCATATCATGTAGCGTGTTTTAGTGTATTTAGGCCAAATTGTGCATTTTGGGTGGAAATTGGTCAAAAGCTTGATTGGGGGTTATCAATGGCTAGTTTTAGGTGTCTACAGTTTGCCCCTATTTGGGAAGGCATTACAAGCTATAAGCACAGTAACATCTTCTCAAAGAATGAAAAGGTCTTGTATGCCTACAAATGTAATAATGATAAACTAACTTTATGATGCCCCCTCGAGGGAATGGTTAGCACAAGCAGGTTGGCAAATGGTCCCTCAAAAAGAAAGAAGAAAAACAAGGGGACCAAATAAAGGAAAGATGGGGTGAAAAAACAATGATACTAAAAAGTTAGTCAAAGTCATTGAGAATGCAAGTGGGATGGTACACAATGGTTTTCCCAAAGGTAGTTATAAACATTGTACCCTGATAGTGGCAACATGGTATGATAACACAATGATTTTCCCAAAGGTGGTTATAATCATTGAGAAATTTAGGTGGGATGGTGTGCAATGATTTGCCCATAGGTGGTTATAATCATTGGACCCCGATTATGGAAAACATGATAAAATTGGTTGAAGATGATGATGACTTAACATAGAGGGTAATGATGAATTGGAACAACCTTCTAGTAGGGAGATGCCCATCCAAACTAATAAAGGTTGAAATTTTTTCATGTTTAATTACTTTGTTTAGGATATGATTAGGATTGAATCGGGATGTTAGTGCTAAAGATATTCCACCATTAATGAATAGACTTCTTGAAGCTGAGATTTGTTGTATCACTTGTTGGTAGGCATCATGGTATAACATCATGAGGACTTGGCCAAAATATGCATGAGGACTAACTCCCGTAATCTAATACTCAATAGAAAACAATGCACCAATGATAGAAACCATGATGACAATTTAAACATCTGAATATGGATGGATTTAAGTATAAGTGTGGGCAAGGAATCACCTAATAAACACACATAAACTGAATCAAGGCAATGGTGATGAAAGCAGACAAACAAACCAAATAAGGAAAAATAAAAAAATAACACAATAGAAGCCCTATGAACATTGCCCCTAGAAAATAGGTGATAACTTAAAAATGAACAAAATAGGGGAATAGAAGAAAAGGAAGGGGGTGGCTGAGCTATCTCCATATGCACTAGGCAAGTGGATGCAACCTGTATAGTTTCATGCATGTAATATCCAATAGAAAAATTTAGGGCAAATATAGTTCTCCCAAGGAATGGAAAGAATATGATAACTGATAAAAAAATAGAATGGATGTGATGGAAGAAGAGGAATGGTCTTGCAAAATGGTAAGTGTGTGAGAGAAAAAGGCCAAAAACGATGGGGAAACTAAATGACAAGTGATTTGCTTGTAACTTAGTAAGGGTTTCCAGAATCCTTAAGGCAAAGAAGTGGTCAAATATTTTGGTTTTTTCTAGCAATTTTACAATTGTTTTTGGAATTTTGGAAGTATCTTAACTCGATCAAGAATGACAAGATGCCAAATGGTTCAAGCTCATAATATGACGAGAGCATTTAAACTTAGGTTGCTCATAAAATAGTGAGAGTGTGGCTTAAGTTACTCATAAAATGGGGAGAGTGTGGGAAGGGGGTGACTGAGCTGACCTCAATAAGTATCGAGCATTGCCTACATAGTCCTAGAGTAGGACCTCAAGTCATTATAGTTCCTCCCTTATAGTAGAGGAATTCGATGAGTGTAGTAGTCAATTCAAATAAAATAGGCACAATTGCTAAAAAAAGATAGTATGACATAGGAAGTGGCAAGTTGGTATGTCAAGGCTTAATGTTGCCCCTAGTTTGCCTATAGGTGGTTATAAATAAGACACAATGGCATAGATCAATGGTACTAATTTTCCAAAAGGTGATTATAATTAGTAGCAAGACTAGTGGTAAGAAAGGAATAACAAATGAAGGATGTAATTGTTAAAACTTTTATCACACTATTCCAAAATATGATCTCTATCTGAAGTACTTGAACCAACTAATGAAATTGATTAGATACCTTGATTCTGAAATTGTGTAATGAATGGAAAAAATGAAGGTAAAATGGGCTAAGCTTTAAAACACACTGGGTTGATAGAATGGAATGGTAAAATGGTTACGGCTAATAGAATGATATTTGTACAAAGAAGAATAGTGATAAAATGGCATAACTAAAATGGTCCTTACAGATAATACATCTTAGTGCTCAAGCATAGTACTACTTGAGATGAATAATATTCATTGGCTTAGGAATTTCATCTATGTTTGGTGTGGTAAGCCAATATGCTAATGATTTATAATTTTTAGTAATGATAAAAGGCCCTATCTAGTTTGATTTGAATTTTCATTTATGCTTCTTCTTAGTCATGGTATTCTTTTGGTTTTATTTAAGAACAAGATCACTAAGTTCAAATGTTTTATACTTAACATGTAGATTATAGTGGTTTTTGAGTTAGTTCTTATATGCTTAAAGATTTTTGAGCATGGTTGTGTGTTTTTCATCAAGTAAGTCTAGCTCTTGCAGGTGAGCTACTCGATAGTCATGATCATCTAGGACATGCTTGAAAGAGATGCATAGTGAAGGCAATTTGACCTCAATGGGAAGGATGGATTTAGTACCATAAACAAGTGAGTATGGAGTGGATCCTATAGGGGTATGATTATTGGTATGATATGCCCAAATGGTGGAGAATATTTTCAAGTGTTAATCATGACTAGCATCATTGACAATATTTTTGAGAATATTGACAATGGTTTTGTTGGATGCCTCAATTTGGGCATTACCTTGAGGGTAATATGCTATATAAAAATGTTGTGTGATGTTATATTTAGTACATATCTGGTCTACATCCTTGTTCTTGAAACATCCTCCATTATCAAATATTATGTTAGAGGGGATACTATAGCAGCAAATTAGATGGTCAAAGATGAATTTGGAAATTTGTTTTCTAGTCACGTGAGGGGTATAGCTTCAACCCACTTAGTGAAATACTTAGTGGTGGTAAATATATGTTTATGGCCATCAAATGAAGGGTTAATCTTCCCAATGAGGTCAAGTCCTCATGTAGAAAATGGCCATGGTGTCAACATCGGTTTTAGAGTTATTGCTAGGGCATGTATCAGATTAGCATACCATTGACATTTGTCACACTTTTTTACATACGTAGTGGCATCTACATCCATTGTGGGCCAATAATAACTAGTATGCAAGAGATTTTTGGATAAGATTTACCCACTATAATGAGTGCCACATACTCCATGAACTTCTCTTAATGCTAGTGTAGACTCTACTAAAGTTAAACAATGAAGTAGAGTTCCATCCAAATTGTGATGGTAAAGGGTGGATACAAGTAGAGTATAATGAGTGGAATGATGAATGAAGGCTTTGGTTTGATTTTGAGATAGGTTAGGTGGAATAACTTGGTCATGAAGGCAGTTGTAAAGGTTTGAGCACTAGATATAATTAGGACCAAAAATATCACAAATCATGGCAATGATTGAAGATTCATGAGCTGGTGATGACAAATTCTTGATGAGGAATTGTTACTCTCTAGATTTATCTATTTTTAAAATTAGAGAGCCAATAGTAGCCATGGCATCTGCAGTTCTATTACTAGCCCTTGGTATGTACTCAAACTAAATATTGGCAATTTATTGCTTAAGTGTGTTGACCATGGCTTTATATGGAGCTAGATTGTCATCTTTGGTCTGAAAATGATCTATGACCTAATTGATGATTAATTGAAACTCACCATAAAATTGGAGATGAGATAAATTCCAATGCACTACTTATTGAAGTCTTGTAAAAAGTGCTTCATATTCAGCCATGTTGTTTGTATAAGGAAAGCTGATTTTGAATGATTTAGGGATTAGTTCCCCCTATGGTGTAATAAACAATAGGCAGACCCCTGATCTATGTGTAGTAAATGAACCATTAGAATATAGCTTCTAAGGCTGATCCTCAAGGGGTGTGTTAATGATGGTAATTAGGGATTCATTAGGAAATTGAAACATGAGTGGTTGTGTGTCCATGAAAGGTGCTTTAGCGAGTTGATCCACAAGAAATTGTCCCTTGATTACCTTCTGCATAGCATACTCTATGTCAAACTCACTGAGAAGCATGATTCATTTAGCCATTCTACCTTGAAAAGTTGTTTTAGATAGTAGATACTTGAGCAGATCTACTTTTAAAATGACTATGGTCTTATTATTCAACATGTAATGGCATAGTTTTTGAGCTATGAAGACCATGGCTAGACAAGATTTTTCAATAGGTGCATAGTTATGTTCATATGTATCCAAAGTGTGACTTAGGTAGTATACAACATGATCATTTCAACTATCATCATGTCGAGCCAAGAGTGCCCCTAGAGCATGGTTGATAGCTGATAGGTATAACAAAAATGGCTTTCTTGACATAGGAGGTAATAAAATAGGTAGATTAATAAGATAGTCTTTGAGTTATGGAAAATCTATTTGGCAGTGATCATCCTAATGAAATGTAACTCCCTTCTTCAAAAGGTGTGTAGATGGATGGCACTTGTTTGCTAGCTAAGAGATGAAGCATCGAATTGACTGGGTCTTACCTTAAAAACTATAGAGTTGCTTTAAATTGGTTGGTGGTGACATCTCGGTTATAGTATGGAATTTAGCTAAATCAACTTCAATACCTCTATGAGACATGATGAAGCCAAGCAATTTACCTTAAGTTACATTGAACACATATTTCTTTGGATTGAATCTGACTTTGTACTCCCATAATCTTTTGAATATCTTATGCAACACTATTGAATGGTTGGCCCTAGTTTTGGATTTTCCTAATATGTCATCGATATAATATTCAAAAATATCATGCATCTCATCATGGAATATGATAGTCATGGCCCTTTGATATGTATCTCCAACATTATTAAGGCCAAATGGCATTACCTAATAATAAAATGTTCCCCATGGAGTGGTGGATGCTATTTTATGTTGGTCTTTTAGTGCTATTTTGATTTGGCTGTAACTTGAAATCCATCCATGAGTGAAAGAATTTCATAACCTATCGTGGAGCCAATGATCATGTGGATATTAGGCATGGTAAAATCATCTTTAGGACAAGCTTTGTTGATGTCTCAAAAATCAATACAAATTCTGATTCCTTTAGGATTTTTACTAACAGGTACCATATTAGAGATCCATTTTGAGTAATCAATGGATCAAATACATCCAAATTATAAGAGTCTTTCAAACTCTTTATTTACCAATACAAAAATGTAAGGATACATCTTACATAAATTTTGTTTTATTGGTTTGGCATCAAGATTAACCACAAGGTGGTGCAGAACCAAGGTGGGGTCTAAACTTGGCATGTCAGAATAGGCCCATGCAAATATATCTATAAATTATCTCAAGATACCTATAAAGACATCATATTCCTCTTTAGTGAGGGATGCTCCTAATTTTATCCATTTTAGGTCTGATGGAGTCCTAATATTTACCTCTATTTTATCTTTGACTAGAAGGGTCAAACCATCTTCTATGATAGTAGGCAATGCCTTGAATTATTGAATTATGTCATTGTCCTCCATTAGGAATTGCTCTTAAAATCCTCCTAATCATGATGAATCTGAGTCCCCTAATGGGAGATTTGGCCATGTAAAAAAAATAGTTGGAAATTCTTGAAAATTTTGATCAAATACTTGTTATTTCTCAAAGCTGAGCTTAGATCCACAGGTGAGTTCATCATTGGTGGTCTCCTAGTCTAAATTTGAAGAATAATTAACACCCCCATATAATGGTGCCTAAAAGAGGTTTTCATCACAAGAATAGCCTTTATCTTTACTTTTTCCCTGGTCAGAAAGTGCCTCAAAGAGGTTTTCACTTTAGGACCTCAATGTATTCACTCGCTCTAAAAAATAGGTTGTAGGATCCAGTGTGATTGAGAATCTTGATTTGTGATTTCACAATGGAATGTTGTCTCTAAGGCCTAAAATTTCATAGAATGCCTCATCATTCTATAACTCACTAATTGGTAGACTGGATTCTTGTTATTCTCAATCTATTAGTTGGGGATAATATAATGGCAAAGGGTTACAATGAATGGATAGGGTAAGGGTAAAAATGGCATTGTTATCCAACATATTAGTTTCAACTAAGTTATCAAAGGTGAGGCTATGATCAAAATCTACTTCACTATTTGCATCATCATCACTAGTCACTGGTGATGGAGTTTGAATAAGATATATGGGGTCACCACCAGTCGGTTTAAATCTAAGTCCATAAGGTCTTTCATACTTAGTCATGTAAATTGGCTTGATAGTTCCTTACTAATTCAGTCTGAGGCCTCTTTCTTCATAATTGTGATGCTCCATGATCCTATTAGGAATATGATACTTTGAATTTTTACAACGATCAGCTTGGTTGTCATTGTATAGCCATGATTCATCCCCTTCAAGAGGGTCAGATTCTAGGCTAGATGCTAGTATAAATGTCATAGGTCCCTTATCTTTATTCTTTTGTTGCCAATGCATATGTGGGGTGAATTTAGGTTGCCCAAAGGTTTTTAGATTCTAAGGAAGATTAGCAATATGAAATGTATCATGGGTCACATACTCTCTCGATACATTATCTAAAATGGTGAAATGATTGAAAGCTTCAAGAGGTGGCATGTGGGGAATGGAATCCAAGGTATTAGGATCTATGCAATTATCCAGTGAAGGATCAATGAATATAGCCTTTCCTTTATCCTATTTGGAACTTAGATTCATACTGTACTGATAATTATAGCTTTGAAACTTGACCTTAAGATGCTTGTAGTGTTCATATGGGTGTAAATCTCCTAGAATATTCACTTCCATCCCTAAGGGAGAAAACTTGATACATTGGTGTAGCGTTGATGGGACTACATGAATCTCATGTAACCAAGGCCTTCTTAGAAGCATATTGTATGATAACTCAAGATCAAGCACATGACAAAGTGTATCATGGGTCTAAGGCCTAATGATAACTGGCAAACTAATGGTGTCTTGTGATTCTCTTTCTTGATTATCATAGGCTTTGATGGTTATTGTTTCTAGATGGAGATCTACCATTGTATACCCAAAAATCTTGATGAGCTTTAGAGACACTATGTCGAGGCTAGATCCATTATCTATAAGGACACATTTTACTTTATGCCATATTTTATAAACTTCTATGTATAATGGATTATTATGGAGTGGGCCAAGGGAAGACATATCACTTTGGTTGAATGTGACTTGTTGGGATGGATCTAGGTGTCCAACCAAAGATTAAAATTTATCAGGGGATATGTCACTAGGAATATTTAATTAGGTTAAAAACTCACTCGAGATGTTCTTTTGGATTATTGATGTTTGTAGCAAATCTAAAATATAAATTTGTGCTGGTGTCTTCTATAGTTTTTACACAATATCAAACTTCTTGTCTTGGTCAGTAGCGAATGGTTTATTCTAAGGTTGAATGATTGGTTGGATGATAGGCAAAGTGGTAGATGGTTCTAGGCATAGGATGGTAATATTCAACCTTTGAGTTATGATTACATAATCAAGATTAAATACTGGACCATTATTGCTAACCAATGTTGGGAATGGTGTGGGATCAGATAGGATAATTCTCAGTTATTGGTGCACTCGTATGTGGTTACATGGCAAGGACAAGTTATCGATATAAGGTCCAAAATGAGAATTCCTAGTTTATTGGTTTACGTGTATGAATTCTTAGGTCAAAGAAAGATTATTTATGTAATTTGATTGAATGTTGTTATTTAGTAGTAGTCTAGGCTAATTAGTGCTTGGTCTAGGATTAATAGAGATGGTATTAATGTTACCCCCTACAATATGACCTATAACCCTATTGTAGTCATGTGCAACTGCATGGTAGGTTTGTTGATTATTACCATTATAACCTTGGTTTTGTCCACTATTCTATTGTTATGGGTTTTGCTGTTGATCTTATATATTTTGTTGGTTCAACCTTTGATTTTGATACTATTGATGTTGTTGTTGCTGATTATTTTGCTACTATGGATTGTTATGTCAGGGAAAGGAGTTTTGATAAATCTTAAGAGTTTGATTGGAAGTGTAAGAACCATTATCCAATGTTATCTCCCCATTCTCCAACATATTCTCAATTAAATGCTTGATTTGTACACATCGTCATAGATTATGCCTATTGACCCAATGATAGTCATAATATTTATTTTCATGATACCAATCACGATAAGGAATGCCTTGTGAATAATGCTTTGGTATAGGCCAACTAATTAGATTTGTATCAGTAAGCTTATGAAATACAAACTCAATAGGTTCTCTTAGGTCACTAAAGATATGACATGCAAGCACGGTTCTCCTAGGTGGAGGGGTTTGCAATGGTAAAGGTTGTTGTATTTGTTGTGTAAGTCTTGATTGTTGTGCTTGTGGCATCAATTGGAGAGGTTGTTGGGTAGGAATACGCTAAAAAGGTAGTGCAAATGATGTTTTCACCATTTGGATATGATGAGAATTGTTTACTCTATTTCCCACAACATTCCTATTATAGTTGAATTACTTCAATCTTTCTTAGTTATTGGCCTGTGCTAGTTGTGATGCTAGCATTTGAATGGGATGTTGGTCATTTTACTAATTGGTACCTTGATTTTGATTAGTGGAATTAATCTTGATAACTATTTTGATGATTTCCTTGAAAGCATGTGTACATTGTAGTTTGAAATGATAAGCTATCTCACTATGCAAATTTTTGGTAAACACAATGGCTAATTGTTTATTCGGTAAACTATGGGTGAAATAACTTGTAAGGTCTCTCCATCACTATAAATAACTTGTAAAACCCTCACTAGATTTTTGCTTTACTTGCATTAAGTCTACTAATGAAATCTCATGCTCGAGATTATAGGAAAAGTGCTGCACAAATTTATCATAAAGATCATCAAAATTTGTTACTAAATTTTTAGGTAACTTTAAAAATCACTCCAAGGTTTGTCTAGCCAAGCTCCTTAGAAATAAAAACAAAAGGTAAATGTCACTATATGCCACTAGTTGACATGCGATAAATAATTTGGTCAAATGAGCCTTAGGGTCACCTTTTCCTTTGTATTTGTCAAATTTCGGTGGTTCGTATCCTAGAGAAAATAGTATCTAAAAATATTCCATATTGAATGGATAGGAACATACATCATCCATTTTGAACTTTTTAGTTTATTTAGCGCCTTGAATGGCAACAATTGCATCCTTCATCTATTGCAATTCTTAGGATAAGAAACTAGAAGTAACATTGGTTTAAGGGAGAATATTGGTTTGGGTAGATGGTTTGGAGGTCATAAGTGGGACACTTTGACCATGGTATGATGAAAATACCTATTAGGTATTGGTTTGGTCAGGGAATGGACCAAGAATACACATACATGGATTAAGATGTACTTAGAATTGCACAATTAGTTGCATGATGTTATGATTTGGGTTGGTGATAAAGGTTTGACTTGGAGGATTTTGTGGTTGGGATGGAGGGATATAACTATACTATACCTACTATGGTAAAAAAGGGACATGCTACTGACTAATCAAATCTTACCGTTGAGTTGGAACTTGTGGTCTAAGACCTTGTCTCTAAATGTGTGGCACATTATGAACCAATGATTGTCCAGTAGGTACTTAAGAAACATAGGGACCTCCTTATTAAATGAATCCCTATGGAGAAGTGGAAACATGGATTAGATTTGGCATCTATCGCTGACCAATATTTTCATGTTATTGACTAGTCATTACTTGGTTTTAAATTGGCATATTAGTTTATGACTAAAGAGGTATGTTTGTCATTACCTGACAAGGTGGAACAGTTATTGCTCCTGACTAAGGTGGCAATGTATTTTTCCTTTGTTGCATTGATATACTAGATTGTATTTACTATTATGGAATACTACTCATTATTTTTTGAGGAGTAGGGTTCATCACATTCTATCATTGAGGTGTAACATTAGCGATTGTTTGATTACCTAATATCATAGGTTATACACTTGAGGAAGCATCTGGTTCAAGTTGGGATGTATAAAATCTTATTCCTTATTATGATGATCTACTCATGGGATTAACTATAGGCACATGTTGTTTGTACATTAGTACCACTTTGATCGAGATTGGATGTTATTTACACATTATCCACTATGTTTGGCTCACTATTCTATGTAGAGGTTGAAGACATTTATTTAATAATGGGAATATGCATTAAGTTATCTATCAAATCAATTATATGAATGGGTTGGAATTCAAATTCTCTTGTCTAGTTAACTATATCAACACTCCTATTGAAGGAACTAGGTCAATGAGAGGCTTACTCACCATGTTCATCTGATTGAAATCATGTGCTAGATTTAGGTAGGTTTGATATGCTATCTACATTTGGTTAAAGTGATCTTCCATGATGTTTTTTCCTTGATTAGATATATTAGGGTCTTGATATGTTGTTTGGACTAGAGCCATAGGATTGTTAGAAGAGTCCTGTTGATCATAAATGATATTGTGGGGCACTCTTACTAGACTTCATAAATTTTCATGGAGAAAGTATATTGGAAATTTGGCCCCTACCTCTATGGCTCTAACCAAAATCTCATCTTTGTTCTCTAGCAAATATCACTCAAAAAAAAATGGATCATACGTGGAAGCCATATTAGTAGAATATGACTATTGAAGAATTGGCTCATCCACTATGGGTATTGTAGTTAGGTGTGTTAACCAGATAGTTAGCCAATGGATCTTGGATTTGTGCCCTTGAATGAGTATTATAGGAGGGATAATAATCCATTTTATAAACAATATTATCTGCATAGGGGTCTTTCACCATTTCTGCCTGTGTAACTACATTACTAATCCCTGGATTGTACATGAGTCTACTGTGAGTATAGGAATACATGTTGGGATCCATAGTTAAAGCTTTATAATAAATGTTTAAAGAGTTCTATAAAATTTAAAAAGGACAATGTCTAAAATAGATGATGTTCCAACTTGGTCTAGATTCATCAAAAGGAAAAAAGGTTTATGCAAATATCTATGAGGAAATAAGCTAGTGTGAAGTATCTAACGTTTCACTATTCACACAAAGATAAGCAAGTAAATGGTTCAAAAATCAAAATGTTAAACTCTAAGGTTGAAGTGTTTCAAATTAGTCTATTCTAGAAATTTAAAAATTTGTTAGGTCTTTTGGCCAAATGCGATGTCAAAATCTAGGCTCAAATAAAGCATGCGCTAGGACTCTTGGCCAAACAAAGTCAAAAGCTAGACTTTGAAATAGATGAAAGTTTTAATCTAACATATTTAAAACACTTCTAAAAAACACTAGGCATTTTATTCTTGGACATGAACTTGATCAACTAGGTATAAAGTATGAAATAAAAGGCACTTTGGAAATAGTTTATTTTCTCACAAAGAATGGTATAAAACTTGGTTCTTTTGACAAACAAGCTAGACAAAAGTGAACAATATAACTATTTTTAGACAAAAGATCACAAAAGTACACTTGGATTAGTTTGAAAATGTAGGAACAAATTTGAACTCTATGCAAGAGGGTCTATGAAACAATATTTGAAATATTTTGGGTAGCACAATGATGCTATACTACCCAAAAGGTGTGACAAAAAGGTTTGTTTCAAAAACTCTCAGGCAGATACATTTTCCTACAATTTTGACAACATAACACTACTTTTCTTAACTCAAAATGTCGTGGTGCATAAACTTAAAGTGTAAGTGTTTAGCACAAAATGGATTAAGTCTATCAAGTGATGATAATTATTATGAGTCTCAAATGGCATTCAACCCAAATTTGGAATTAAACCTAAATTACCTCAAGTTTAGTGCAAATGGTGAATCCACTTAACACATCAACCTTATAAACTTGTAAAGGTGAAATTATAAATTGAGATTATAGGTGGACTTAAAACAATTTTGGTAAAAGTTTAGACTCAAATGGGTAGCATAACTATGAGAAAGTGGATGATATGACTCTTAAGCTTTTGATGAACTTTGAACAAGGAAAATTGATGATCTCACATGGCCAGCGTAATGCCTTCTTGTTCAAAGGAAAACTAGGAATATGTGTTTGGTTTGAATTTTTTGTTTACATCAAGTTTTGACTTCAAATAAGACTTTAATCTAGGACAAGATAAACTAATTAATCTCTCTTAGAATGTGAAATGATAAGGTTGCTTGGTATTATTAGAATCTATCAATATACATCATTAGAGAGGATTTTAAGTATTCATCCAAAAGTAAACGTGCATTATATAGTAGGGTTTTACACCCCACTTCTCTCAAATGACAATACTATGACATGGACCTTGAGGTGCACCTTGCACCAACAATACTTCCATGGCAAGTGGGGATTTGTCTAAGATCTAACAAGTTTTTGAATGATTTAGGGGAATATATTGCACAATGATTTTCATGCCAAACAATGCAAAAGAAAAGTGTGGATTTTGGGTCCATATCACTTGGCTTGTTACAAAAAGGTCTAGTCCTTTTTGTAACCACTACATCTTATTTTTTGCTTAGTGTAGTGTGATGTCTAAATTGTAACTATGTTCCATGTGAAACTCTGATTAGGATCCAAATGAAGTCAATGCTAGGAGGTGAAACCCTGGGTCAAAGCTTCCCTAAAGAACTCATGGGAGGTGATGAAGTCCCCCTTATAAGCCAAATTTGCATAAAAATAAAGAAAGGATAAAAGTAGAAAGACTTTAGGGTCATTTTAAAGGTCACCCAATCTTTGACAATTTTTTGGGTAGTGATTTAGATGAATTTACTTCTAATCCTTGGACTAGGCTACTTGCAATAGGAATGACACTTTTGATTCCAAGGGTTCCCTAAAGGGGACAAATGAAAGAGCATACATGCAACATTCCTTCTTTTTCCAAATAAAATTTGATTAAACAACTATTGCAAATAATAATTGATAAGTGTGTTCAATTTTAAGCTCAAATGAAAGATTTGGTGGTGTTCATTTGACCCCTTGGTCTTAAGATTGTGAAATTTGAAAACATTCATTTAAGCATCTAATTTTTTTTTATTAAACACCAAAACAAAGTTCCTAATTGATTTTAAACCCTCAAAAGGTGATCTAAACATGTTTTTAGCAAATTTCAAGCTTGGTCCTACAATAAAAATGTTAACATGTCCTTTAGCCTTGAAGCTCTTTTGGGTTTGAAATAATGAACTTTAGAAAAAGAGCTCTTGGGTCTGTGTTTTAATAAAAAATAGTAATTGATGTTGGTTTATATAACCAGCAATGGTTATATTTTCTAACCGATGTCGGTTATCTAACCAACATTAGTTATACTAATGTGATCAATGATAGGTATACAACTAATGTTATTTTTGATAACTAACATTAGTTAATCTATTCCACTGATGTCAGTCTTACTAGCTGATGTCAGTTACTGTGTAAAATCGTGGCAAACAAAAATGGAAAAAAAAGTTAGAAAATCAATTTGTAAGAGTTTTAAAGGTCTAAATGAATATTTTAAAGCTATAAAATGATCTTCTTTAGGTGTAGGATGCATCTATTCCCATCGGGTGTGCCATATGTGATCTAGAGAATTGACTCAAGAGAGGATGGTTAGTATCATGTTAGTTCCAAAATGAAAACAAAATGAAAGAAACACACTAACTAGCATAACATCTCTAGGCTTAGACACTAAAGATAGCTTCATTGATAAACATGAATAAAACACATAACTAAAATGAAAAATAAGCTCTCTTTTACCTTCCTTGGATGCTCCAAAATGCTTGTTTTAGTGGCTTTCTCGGCTTGTGCTCATGAAGTCTTTGGCAATGGAAGCTTGGCTACTTGCATCTCTCCTTGGCACCTTTGGCTTGGCTTAGAATCAATTTGGCATGGTTAAACTAATTTAAATGACTTTTGGAATCATTTTTGCATTATAAATTTACATTATCAAGACTTTTTTGAAGATATTTAAGCATAATAACTTTTCACCAAAATAGTTAGAAATGATGTTCATGGCCTCTCTATTTATAGATTTTTTAGAATGTCTAGAATCAACTTGAACCATCCATTATGAGATGAAGATGTATGGTTGAGGATTAATTAAATTTTAAGGACTAAGTTTATAATTATCCTCATCATGACATTGGAAGAAGGGGCAATTAAGAGGCATGGAAGGTATGAATCTTGATATTTGTGGCATTTGTGGCCTAGAGATGTCTTCCCAAGAAATGAGGTCACTTGATGATGCAAATATTACATATTCATTTTTAAAATAATTTATTCAACAAGTTTCCATGGAATTATTAATTAGGACCTAATTTGGTTTAATTAGCTCTTAAGCATGTTTAAGCACTTTGCACACATATTACTCAAATTGATTAGAATGTCTTGTTATTGGTCCAACATTCAATTAGATTGGAATTAGAAGGAAATGCCAGATCCATTGGAATTGTATTCCCATTTATGAATTTACCAACAAAAAATAATAAAGGCATGCATCTCGTGTAAGAGATTTGATAGGAAAGAGCAATTTAGAGCACCTAGGTGCAAAATTGACAATTTGACTCAGATTGATCTAATCAAAGTTAGCTAGCCCATAAATTGGATTGCCTCATTTAAGAATACCCTAGCTAAAATTGGCATGTTTTAGTTTTTTTAGGCCAAATTATGCATTTTGGGTGGAAATTGGTCAAAATCCTAATTAGGGGTTATTAGTGGCCAGTTTTAGGTGTCTACAGTGTCATATATATTCCCTATGGATTTTGTTATCTATAAATATTAAGGCATTAAGACACATAATGCTATTTCTTGATATCATAAAGATAATCCTCTCATGTTCTCAAATATTATTAAGACATGATGGTTAGGCTATATGTGGTAGTAATCAAATCATACAAATTTACATACAATCATAAATTCCATAACATGATATAATCATGACATAAATACATAGTACTAAAATGAAATCACACGAGATTAATTTTACATAAGCATTAAACTAAGCTAGCACAACTAACATACACAAACAATTATCTAAATTTAGACAACATAAAAAACTCACTAACACTAATAATTCAAACTATGCATATAATGAGTGCCATTAATATGGTGTGCATGGTTTCTAGCTATTCCTCTTTCATCTCCCAACACCTACATCTATGCCACCCTCTCTGATGATGTTCTCCCTCCATCATGATTTGAGGGATGAATCTCTCTTATGTCAAACTCATGACAAGAAGGTAGTTAGTCCATAACATTGTGACATATATAATAAAACATTGTTATAATAACAAATCAACATGATTATAATGTAAAGAGTATACAATACAGGTAACTCATAAAAATGAAATAATATAATCAAGCAACATCCAATTGTCTCATAATGGCATATGGCTTACAACTTAGTTAATAATAATCCAAATAAATTACCAAGCATAAAAATCCATGGATATTCAAGTAAGTTTTCTTAGTGAGGAATTAAGATGTAACATCCTTCCCCCATAAAGCTGGTCATCATCCTGAAAACACTTATTCAAACATTATTTCTGAATTAGAAACATAATTAAACAAAAGGATAACATAGTATGAAGTAACAAATCAAGCAAAAAAATATGGAAATCATGTATAGAACTTCTCATAGTCTTCCCAAGTAGCACTATCTTCAGAGTATTGGTCCCATAAGACCTTACACCGTGACATCTATCTATTATGCAAATAAAGTTTGTGAATGTCAATTAATGTGATTGGTTCTACCTTGACCACCTTGAGATTCAGAACCTACAAAACATTCTAATCTAACACATGTGAAGGATTAGCTACATAGTTTTTTAAGATAAGAAATATGGAAGACATTCTACAATAGAGATAGGTCTAGTGTAAATGCAAGCCTATACACTACCATATTGACCACTTCTAAAACCTCAAAGTGTCCCACATATATTGGTGAAAGTTTTTCCTGACTTCTCAAATTTAATCAAGATTTTCTGTAGCTTAACATGCAAGAACACTTCATCACCTAGTAAAAAATACTTGTTTATTCTCTTTAGATTGACATAACTCTTCTACCTATCATTAGTCTCAACCAATCTCTATCTAATTAATTTGACTTGATTTTCTATTTCTAAGAGCATCTCAGGTCTAAAGACTACCCTATCTTCCAACCTATCTTAACTGATTGGTATCTATCCATTATTCTATACAATGATTCAAATGATGCCATATTTAAAGTTGATTGGTTTGAGTTATTACAAGCAAACTCAACCAATAAATCCTTTAACACTTGATTAACTCATTTAGTCTGGCCATCAATCTCTTGGTGATATGTAGTGGTGAAGCTTAATTGTGTACCCAATGTTGAATTTAAAGTTACCCAAAACCTAGAAGTCATCTTTAGATTATGATCTAAAATTATCTTCTCTATAAATCCATGAAATTAATATACTTCTTTTACTAATCTCTTCACAAGAGTAGGTATATCATCTATCAAATTTCCTAGTATAAAATGATCCACCTTGGTTAGTTTGTCAACTACTACCAAGATTGCATCATACCCATTCTATGATAATGGTAACCCTAGGATAAAGTCCATAATGTTCACCTATCACTTCCATTATGGTATATCATGTGGATATAAAAATTGAGCTAGATGCACATGTTCAAATTTCACTCGTTGACATTCCAAACACTGTGACAGAAAGTCCACTACATCTTTATTGATTACCTTATAGAAATAAAGTGGTCTAACCTTTTCCATAAGCTTAGTTACTCCTAGATGTCCTAAATATGGAGAACTATGTAGTTCCTTTAGCACTGTGCTCCTTAGATTCTTCTTATTTGGTATATACATCCTTCCATTATATCACAAAAGACCATCATTGTCTTATTTGAATCCTTTATGCCTAGGATTTTGAGCATTCCTAGATGATGCTTTTCTAACCTGATCATATAATTCATCTCTTGGAAAAAATTCAATCACTTGATCCTTGAAAGTATTCTTAAAATTAGCCATGGTTGCTATGTACCTCCTATGACTTAGGACATTAGCTACTTTTTTTTATTTACCTTTGATGTAGTTGATATCAAAATCATAATTAGACAAGAACTCTAGCAAACATCTTTGATGAGTATTCATATTTGGTTGGATGAAGATGTACCTTAGTCCCAAGTTATCAGTCTCTAGCTAAAATTATTTTACCAAAAAACAGTGTTTCCAAACTTTCAAAGCATGCATAATTGTTGTAAGTTTTAGGTCATGAGGGGCATAGTTCACCTCATAAAACTTCAATTTCTTTGATTCATAATCTACCACTACACCATCCTACATAAGGAATCTTCCTATTCCATCCCTAAACACATCTTTGATAATTGAAAATTAACCATTAGGTTCAAGAAATCTTAGTACTAGTGTTGAAGTGAGACTTCTTTTCAATTCTTGAAAAGCTAATTCACACTTATCTAACCAAATAAAACTTTGGTTCTTTCACTATAGATATGTAATTAAATTAGCTATCTTAAAAAAAATTGGAAAAAAATTCCTATAATAACTCACTAATTCTATGAAACTTATTATCAAATGGACATTATTTATCACTAGCTATTATAAAATGGCCCTTATCTTTGTCATATCTACTAAAATACCATCCATAGAGATAATATGTCCTAGATATTACACTCTCTCCTAAAAAAATACACACTTAATTAATTTTCCATACAATGTATGATTTTGTAAATGTTGTAAAACCAATACCAGATGTTGAAGATGTTCCTCTTCATTTTTAACGTATATAAGAATGTCATAAAGAAAAAAAATGATCTAGATAATCTTTGAACACACTGTTCATGAGATTCATGAATGTTGTTAGAGCATTTGTGAACCTAAATTAAAACACTATGAACTCATAGTGCCCATAACAAATTCTAAACACTATCTTTGGAATATCTTCATTCCTTATCCTTAGCAGATGATATCCTTCTCTAAGGTCAATCTTAGAAAAGCTCATTGGCTCTTGCATTTAGTCTAAAAGATCATCTATACGAGGTAGTAGATACCTATTTTAGATAGTTATCTTGTTCAACATTCTATAATCAATACAAAGTCAAAGAGTAACATCATTCTTCTTAACAAAGACAACTAGTACACCCCAAGGTGATAAAGTTGGCCTAATCAATCAAATAATTATTGGATTTGAGCCTTTAATTCAACCAATTTAGTGGTTGTCATCCTATAAGGTGCCTTAGATTATGGTTTTGATCCAGGTATGATATCAATAGAGGAATCAAACTCATGTTTAAGAGGCAATATTGGTAATTCTTCTAGAAACACATCATGAAAATTATTAAGAAATGGATAATCTTCAAGGGATGGTTCCTTATATTCATCCATTTCATTTATCTTGACAATAAATGATTGGCATCCTTTTCCTTGATCCTTCTTGATTTGAATTATAGAAATATGCCTAAGTCTCAACTCTCTCTTTTTCCCCTAAATTTGTGACTGATTCACAAAATCATCCAAACACTCAACCTTATTCAAGTAGCAATCAACCATGGCCTTATGCTTCATAAGCCTATTGACTCTTACAATCACATCATATGACCCTAATGGTGCTACATAAATATCCACTTATATTGTGTATTCAAGTAGCCTAATCTCTATTTCAAATAAACACTTTTTAACTTTGAATTTAAAATCATTCTCATATTGTACCAACCATGCATTTCCATTACTCCATCTCTTATAGATAAATTACTAGGCATTTTAAGAGCTATAAAACATTATTTATCCACTATATCTATCAAAATGAATGATGTATGTTCAAACAAAATACCTGACAGTACTATGGGTGAAGCTTGGAATTTGGCTTGCTGATTATCAACTATTACATGAATATGTTGCTAAAAAATTACCTCTTGAGGAATAAAACCTTTATTCTTTGACTTATCCTAGGTACATTCATGATCATAATGGTCACCTCCATAAATGAATCAACCTTTAGGTAGTCATTTCTTTTTAGACTATTGGTTTCCCTTGAAACCACCTTTGAAACCATTTCTAAATTTCTTGTTACCTAAACCATTGTTAAATCTAGCATTCTAAAATTTGAAGTGAATCCTAGAGTCTCTAATCTTCTGCTTCTAGTTATTTTTTTAAAAATTTGGTTTATAACTTCCAAAAAAATTCTTAAACTTGTCCCTGACCTAAGCAAGAGATTTCAACTTTTGTTTTAAATTAACTACCTTCTTGAAGACCTGGTCCATGGTAGATGGTCCATGAACATCCACTTCTCCACCAATCTAGGGTTTTAATCCTATGATAAACTTTTTAATTTTGAACCTCTCATCTACCTGGTACTAATGTACATAATTCAAAAGTTTAGTGAACTACTCCCAGTTATTATTCACTAATAATCTTCCTTGTTTTCAATTTTAAATTTTGATAAGCTTCTAGTCAAAATATAACTGTAAAAGCCACCATGATCTGAACAATGTCACAAACTACTCCTATATAGTGGTGGTTGAGTTAAGATTCATTTCCAACTTATTGTTGGATCACCATGTAGATGCTTTACCATCTAACTAGTATGTTCTCCAAACTACTTTATTGACCTTGAAGTAGTTTTGAATCTCAAAATACTTTTCCATCTCAGTCAACCATGCTTTAGCTCCATCACTCAAAATAGTTCCATCAAACTTAGTTGGATTCACCTTTTTCATATATCTAAAAAAGTTGGATTCATGGCTATGAGAATTTGATCCAACATTGTTACTTTCTGAATGACAAATTGATTAGGATCAAATGAAGGGTTATTATCATTGACATTTGAAGGACCCTCTCTAGATACTCTATCTTTCATAATTATCCTTTCTGGTAACTATAAGGATATAAAAATATTAATGGACTCATTAAGTTCTGGAGTTTAAACCATAGCTCTGAAACTACATGTAACATCCCCAATGGGATCTACTTAAAATAACATGATTTTTTTAAATTTAATCAACATATTATTTCATTATATTTCAGCACAAGAGCCTAATTAGTGATCTAGATAAAACGCACTAAGTATGTTAAATGAAAAATAAGAATATGACATTTATCCATCACTTATCACTATTATTAGATGAAACACAAAATAATTAAATGTAAAAAGTTATTACATATGCTCAACTAGGGTTGGTACAAACATAAAACCACTGTCAATACATAATGAATAATAATTACATGTCATCAGGAATAGTGTTTCAATAATAATAAATATAAATATAAAACACAAGATATAAGGCTCCATAGAGCAAGAGTTCTCAAACTCTAGTATCTATGGTAATATCAAGTGTAGTCTTCAAATAAGTATTGTTGTGAGAAGGGAAAGTATCATCTGAGCATTTTTACACACGAACCATAGATCATTGATCCCCTACATAATCCTTTAATAAATAATATACATCCCTTCATAGATGAGTAGATAGTGATGGTGCAATAATCTAGAGAGATAAGCTAGTACCCATGTGCTAAGAACATGAAGTGTACCATAAAGAAATACATTATAACATAACACACAAATATGTAAATCATAGATATGAAATGAAAATATCTAGCTAAAAATTACTTTGGCCAAAATTTTTAATAGTTATTGATCTCTATGATCAGTTAAATTCATACACACCACTTGATCAGATTACCTTCTTCTAGTATTGATGATGTTAGTAAGCTAGTGAAGTCCATCTCACTACTTACTTAGTAATAGCAATATGAGATTTTGTTAATATAACAAATTATTGAGAATGTGTTATAAAATATGCATGGAGTTTTCATTGATGTCATTCTATGTTTTTTTGTTATTCTTGAGGTTTATTTCATAAGCTATGCACTTGAGAGATGTAGTGGGAAGGCATAGGCTTGGTTGCATGATGATGTGAGTAGTATGAGGCTTGTGAGAAGAATATTGGTAGTGTATGAGTATGATATGAATTTTTATGACATGATTATGAGGTGTTTATATTAGTTAAAAATGTTTTAAGATATATTTAAGGTCTAAGTAGGACTAGAAGTTCAAGGCCTAATGTGCAAAGAGACCTAGTGTTGCTTAATGAGGGGTCAAGTTAAATTTTCAAGGTTCCAGAGCTCATGAGAGAATTTTAATAGATGTGATAGGTTTTTTCAAGTGTGTTAAACAAGTATAAGATCATATACTATATAATAAAGCATGAAAAGTGGGTCTTAAGGTCTTTCGAGTGCTAGAATGAGGTTTTATAGACCTAAAAAGTTTTTGTTATCATGCTTATTGGCACATAAAACACTTGCATGAGATCTTAATAAGTTCATGGAAGTTTTGGAAGGTTCCTAGATCAAAATTCCTATAATTGGTTTTAGATTTTAGGGTCAATCCTTTATGAATGATTGCTAAAAATAAAAACTTGTTTTTAGTGCCTTAAATCAATAACTGTGACCTGATATGGAAGATTTTGTAAGTGTCTTAGAATGATTTTTATGAAATATTTTGGTGATTGGAACATGTATATGACTCTCCTAGGTACCTCTAGGTGACATTGTTTTGTTAGAAGAGTGATTAGAAGCTACAAGAAATCCCTTGTTTCTTAGATTTTTGATGTAGTAGATAGGGTTGACCAGGTCAAAGCATGAAAAATGATTGAAGGATGATGTGTGAAAATTTTAGTTTTTTTCCATGTAATTTTATTATTAGGTTATATAATTTATATATTCTAAACTAGTCGTGGAAGTTGGCCTATCATTAAAAGGTTTAGTGAGGAAGACAGTGAGAAAAATAGGCATAAGTGGGAATGAGATTAGGGATGTGTTGTAGTAGATTAGGGATGGATCCAATTGAATAGGGTTTTTTTTTCAAGACATGAAATACATATAAATATTGTACATAAGTTTTAGACATGGGTGTATATGGTATAAAATTTCTTTCAATCTGGATTGTCTAACACAATGAGATCTGTGTATAATGAAGACATGAGATTGGTCTGTAAGATCAATATTGATATTTTAACTTATAACATATTTATTTAAATATGTTATAATTATTATTAATGATAATATAAAACTATTTTAAATTCATAAAAGTGTTCACATATGTGTTTTAAGTTATTATTTCCATGACTATGTTTTGGAGCATTTAGGCAGTTTTTTGTGTGTTAGTAATATTGATGTTCTTGAGTCATTATTCAAAAATTTTAAAAATATAATGCATATTTATTTGTTTTATAGTTCTCATATGTTAATTTTAATTTATTTTTATTCATGATATATTCCTATTAATGGGTGAAAAGTCAAAGGTTCTTGACTAGGTTTTGAAGCCTATTTGTAGTTCTGAGTGAGCATATGGAAGCAGTCAGTTTGAGGTCTTTTGATTGTATGGTGAAGTATAATGGATATGGTGATAAAATTTAAATAATGGAGGTTATATAAAAATGATTTTTTAATATGTTTATGTGTCAGATTTTATTGTATACTTCATATATTCAAAGCAGACCTTCTAGTAGTGAGAAAGCCTAATTGTGAGTAGGCCTAATGGTTTAGTTCAAGGAGTGAAATGAGTTAAATGGTGTTGGTTAAATAAGGTAGGATTATCATGGGTATAATTTAATTTTTTTTAAGTGTTTCATCTATTTATTTAGGCTCAATATTTTCCAAGATGGTCAAGGTGAAACATGTGCTTTGAGAAGGCCTAATTGCATTAGGTCTCCTTTAAACCTAATGGTGGTTTTAGTCCTTATGAGTGGTGAATGAAATGTTTAATGGTTGATTATTATTTTATTTTTTTAAATTATATATTAAATTTTTTATAAAATTATGGATATAGTTTTTTATAACTAAGATATGTGAAAGCAAGAGTCAATTATAAAAAGGTCTAATAGGCCTATTTTGACTAGTGAGAATATTGAGGATATGAAAAAATGAAATAAAAGTTTGGAAACTAGGTAGAGGGATTGAATATCATAATAAAGGTGTGTTTAATATTTCATGAATTTATAATATTAATTATATAGATTATAATCAAGGCTATATGACCTAAATCTGCTAAGAAGAAGGCTAGTTGAACAAAGAGTCCTAATAGGCTGTTTGAGAGAGATAGAAGAGTGTGAAGAGAAAAATAAGGTGATAATAATTATTTGGGTAATAAATAGGTGTAAAAAGGTGATTATAGGTTCTATGTGTCTTATTTTGTGTTGAGCCACCTAGGGGATTGGTGCCTCCTTGTAAATTGGTGCTTACTAAAGGACTAGTTGAGTTGGTGCTTGACTAGTGAGGGGTTGGTGTTCCTTGTGGGGTTGGTGCCTCAGTAAATATTGATTAATTGATTATAGGAATATAGTCAAATATATGTTTTAGTTGGTTTTATACCCCATTATGGTTTGTCACATATCTCTTATATTTATGTGTTATGTTTTCACTTCATGCTCATATGAATGGTTGATTATGCATTGCTATATCTCTTTATTAGTTTGAATGATTAATGAATGATATATGGAATTGAAATAATTTTTTTATACTAATTAACTCCCAATATTAGTGGTTATGCTTCCAATAATTATTATTAGATCAAGGTTCCTTGTGCTAGCCTAATAGTCTAAGGGAGATCTTTAGAGAACAGGTATGGATTGCGATAATGAAAGTGTTTATTATGATTGCAATGAATATCTATCCATAATAATTGAAATAGCTTGTAAATGTTGTTCAAAAGATAATAATATGGAATAGTGAACCTAGCTTAGAATGAAAGTAAATTCTTTATAGGCATAAGTAAATCAAGATGAATACATATCCGAAACTTAAGAAGAGTACCATAAAACTTAATAATATTTTGGATAGTCAAAGGTCCTTTCATGATAATATAGGTCTGGGTTTCAAATAAGACCAAAAGGATTTCAATGAGATTTAGTTTCCAAAATTCAATGATCTATCAAGGAGTGATAATTCTAGTAGAATAAAGACTTATGCAGAAATGGTCAAATTTGAATTCAATCATCAAGCTAAGAAGGGTTTTTTTCCATCAAAGGATATCAAAAGTAGTGGTGTATCATCTAATGATCATAAAAATACAAATGAGGTTAGACAGTCAAATTATGTGGATTATTTCAATGGCTATTATTTCTCTTGTGGTTAATTTGGACATAGAGCTATTAACTATAGATGGAGAAGTAGAATCCTATGTTATAACTAAAACCAAAGAAGACATATTATAAGAGATTGTAAGATAAGACATATGAGGAAGACTAGTCAAGTTAAGAAGATATTTATTCATGATACTAAAGAATGGATCAAGAAAGCAGACCCTATGGGTAAGATGAAGGAGATGCAAGAATCTAGAGGAGAAAAATTTATGATAGCTCAAAATTCCTTTCATACTTATAATGAAGATTTTAAATGGTACATAGGTAGTGGTTGTTCAAGTCATATGACAAGAGATAATAAAAAATTCATCAATTTGAAAAATAATTCCATAAAATCAGTAAGGTTTTGAGATAATACATTTGTAGATATAGTTGGCAAAGATGACTTAAGCTTGGATAACGGGAAGACCAAAATAGAAAATGTATAGTATGTAGATGGGTTGAAACAAGACATGTTGAGTGGAAGTCAAACATGCACCCAAGGACATACCATAAATTTTCATGATAAAGGATGTGAGAGAAGCAGAGAAAAATTAAGTAGGTTGATTTAAAAAGCTAAGAGAATCAAGAAAAATCTATATATATTGAATAAGATCACAAAATAGAAGTGATTTATGAGTAAGGTAGATGAAATTTGGATATGACATAGGAGGTTAGGTCATTTGACCTTTGACAATCTGGTCAAGATCAGCTCCAAGGGGTCCATGAAGAACATGCCCAAAATTTCCAAACCTACAGATGCTTGTTACAAGGCATGTCAACATGGTAAGCAAACTAAGAGGAGATTAAAGTCTAAAGAATACTCAACTACTATACCTTTATAAATAATTCATACTAATCTATGTGGTCCTAAGAATATTCAAGGCATTCAAGGTGATAACTAATTCATGTTACTTATAGATGACTTTAAAAGAATGACTTGGGTAGCATTCTTGAAAGAGAAGTTAGAAGCTCTGAGTAAGTTCAAAACTTTCAAAGATTTAGTTGAAAATGAGATGAATGTGAAGATCAAGTGCCTTAGGTCTGATAAAGGAGGAGAATTTTGGTCAAATGAGTTTGATGAGTTATATGAGGTAAATGGAATAAGAATAATGTTCTTAGCTATTAGAACACCTCAATAGAATGGGGTAGTTGAAATAAAGAATAAAATAGTTGAAGAAATGGCAAGGACCATGTTGAATGAGTCAAAGTTGTATGATGGATATTGGATAAAATCTATGGGTACTGTAGTCCACACCTTGAATAGAGAACATATCAAAATTAATGGTGATAAGACTCCATATGAATAATGGAATATAAAAACTACTAGTGTTGAACATTTTAATGTGTTTAGAAGTGTTATGACAATAGAGATGAGGAGGACTTATGAAAGTTTGACTCAAGGTCTGATGAATGTATTTTTTTTGGATATTCATCAGTTAGTGTTGCTTATAGATGATACAACAAGAGGTTGCAAAAAATAATGGAGAGCACAAATGTTAAAGGTTGATAAGACAAAGCAATCATACTCTCAGTCAAACAATGATGAAGGAGAAATAGATATAAATGAGGATAAATATTAAATTAAGGAGAGAAAGGACTCAAAAGGTCCTTTTAGGAAGATTCAAAAGGACCATCTTGAATTTGAAATCATTGGCAACAAGAGTGTAGATATTCAAATAAGAAGAAGACTAGTGAGTATTGTTAATCAAGAGAATAATGCCTTACTATCTAAATTTGAACCTAAAAGCTATGTAGAATAAGTGAAGATAGGTTTTAGATAGATGTCATGAATGAAGAGTTAAATCAAATTGATAAGAATTAGACTTGGGAGCTAGTACCTAGGCCTAAAGACAAAAATATCATTGGTATAAAATGGGTCTTCAAAAATAAGTTGAATGAGAATGGATAAGTCACTAGAAACAAGTATAAACTAGTATGAAAAGGATATGATAAAGTAGGAGTGGAATTTGAGGAAACCTTTACTCTAGTAGTAAGGTTAGAGGTTATTATGTTGTTTATTGCTTATGCAATTTTTAAAGGCTTCAAGATATACTAGATGGATGTCAAGTCAGCTTTCCTAGATGGGAACTTGGAGGAAGAAGTGTACATTGATAAACCTGAGGGTTTCCTATTGATTGATAATAAGGACTATGTCTACAGGTTGAAGAAGGATCTCTATGATCTAAAATAAGCCCCTAGAGATTGGTATGTTAGACTAGAGAAGTATCTTTTAGACCAAGGTTTCAATAGAGGAGTTATAGATATTTAATTGTATATCAAGATTGAAAATGACCACTAGTTGATAGTAGTGGTCTATATGGATGATATCATATTTGGTGGAAATAATGAAAACATGACCAAGGCCTTTACAGAGGTGATGAAGTCAAAATTTGAAATGTCTATGATTGGAGAACTATCCTTATTTATTGGAATTTAGATCAGTCAATTTGAAAAAGGTATGTTCATTTTATAGGTCAAATATATAAAAGAGATGATAAATCAGTTTTAAATGGAATATTGTAAGGCTATAAGTACACCTATGGTCACAAGATGTAATCTAAGCAATGAGGATGAATCTTCAAGAGTCAATTAAACAAAATGTAAAGCAATGATTGGGAGTTTGTTATATACTACTACCTCTAGACCTGACATCATGTAAGTAGTAGGTCTTATGGGAATATTTTAAGCAGATCCTAAATAAATTCATCTACAAGCTTTCAATAGGATATTTAGGTATATCAAGGGAAATGTGGAGTATGGATTGTGGTACCCAAGGAAAAATAAGTTTGATCTAGTAGCCTATATAGATGTAGATTGGGCTAGGAGTCTAAATGATAGAAATAACACTAGTGGAGGATCCTTATTCTTAGGTGAGTGCCTAGTCTCATGGATAAGAAAGAAGCAACCATCAATGGCTTTATCTACTTGTGAGGTTGAGTACATTGTAATAGCTTCATTTTGCACTTAGGTGCTATGGATGAGACAAACCTTAAGAGACTATAAAGTGGAGTTTGATGGTCCTGGTCCTATTTTTTATGATATTACTAGTGCCATAAGTGTTTCTAATAATCCTATCATGAATTCAAAGACCAAGCACATTCCTATCAAGTATCATTTTTTAATAGAACAAATAAGTGAACAAAGCATTAAGATTGAATTTGTGTCTACCAAGGATCATATTATAGATATATTGACTAAGCCTCTTCTAAAGGCTACTCTTAAACATCTAAGATAAGAACTAGGTGTGATTACTATTCCTAAAAATCACTAAGAAAGTAAAGTGCTTAGGGGGAGATAATAATAAGGTGATTTAATTTCAAGAATATAAAAGAAGTATACAAATTGTGAGGTCAAAGGGGGAGTCATATCAATTTGTCAAGAAGAAGATGTCTGAGGTATGCATTGAGATAAGAGGATCTTGTTGATATGATATTTTATTCTTATTTATTGAGTGTTTATGTAGGTAGTTCTTTGTCATTAATGTCAAATGGGGGGATTGATCTATATGGGGGAGATGTATCCCAGTGAGAGAAGCCTTTTTAAATGGTTGCCATCAATGAGTGGTTTCCATCAATGAAAAAAGGGGACATTATTAAGAATGTGTTTTAAGGTATGCATGTATTTGTAATTTATGTCATTAAAGTGTCATTGATATAATTTTGAGCCATATTTATTATTGTTGAGGTTGAGTTCATAATCCATATACTTGAAAGACCTAGTGAGATGGCATAGATTTGGTTACATGATGAGGTGAGCAATCTTAGGCTTGTGAGAGGAAGTTTGGTAGTGTGTGAGCATGGTATAAAGTCATATGACATGATTATTATTTTTTGAGATAAATTTAATAGTTTTAAAGGTATGTTCAAGGTCTAACTGGGACTAGTAGTTTAAGGCCTAATGTGCAAAGAGATGTAGTGTGGCCTAATGAGGGGTCAAGTTTAGTTTCTAAGGTGCCAGAGTTTATGAGAGAATTTTAAAATATGTGAAAGGTTATTTAAAGTTTTGGAACCAAGTTTGAGGTCATATACTAAATGAGAAAGCATGAAATGTGGGTCTTAAGGTCTCTTGAGTGATAGAATGAGGTGTTGTAGACCCGAGAAGAAAATTTTCATGATTTTTGGCATGTAAAACCTTTGCATGGGATATTAATAAGTTAATATAAGTTGGGGAAGATTATTATCTCAAATTTACTAGCATTAGTTTTGGATTTGAGGTGAAATCTTTTATGAATGATTGCTAAGAATGGAAACTAGTTTTTAGTGCCTTAAAACCCTAATTGTGACCCGATATGGAAGATATTATTATAAATGTATTAGAATGGTTTTAATTAATTATTTTAGTGATTGGAACATGTATATTACTCTTATAATTACCTATAGGTGGCATTGTTCTGTCATAAGAGTGAGTGAAAACTATAGGAAACCCCTTATTTCTCATATTTTTGATTTAGTAGAAAGGTTGACTAGGTCAAAGCATGAAAATGATTGGAGGATGATGTGTGAGACTTATATTTTGTGTCCATGTAAGTTTATAATTATGTTAAATAGTTAAAATATTATAAAATAGTCATGAAAGTTGGTTTATTGCTAAAAGGGTCTAGTGAGGAAGATAGTGAGAAAAATAGGCAGAAGTGGGAATGAGATTAGGGATGTGTTATGATGGATTAGGTATGGATACAATTTAATAGGGTTGTTTTTAAAGACATGTAACACATATTAATATTGGATTTAATTTTTACAGATGTGTGTGTATGTAAAAATATTTCTCTCAATCTGACTTGTCTAACACAATGAGGTCTATGTATAGTGAAGATATGAGATTGGTCTGTAAGACCAATATTGATATTAGAACTTATAATATATTTATTTAAATATGTTATAAGGATTATGAAGGATCATATAAACCAATTTTAAGTTCATAAAAGTGTTCTAGGTTTTCTAAGTTATTGTTTCCATGACTATGTTTTGGAGCATTTAGGTAGTTTTCTATGTTAGTAAGATTGATGTTCTTGAGTCATTATGCACAAATTTGAAGAATATAATACACATGAAGTTTTTATATAGGTATATAGGTTAATTTTAATTTATTTTTCATCATTATAAATTATTATGAAGATGTGAAAAGTCAAAGGTTTTGGACTAGGTTTTGAAGCCTGTTTGCAGTTCTAAGTGAGCATATGAAAGTGGCCAGTTTTAGGTATTTTTCCCTATATGGTGAAGTCAAATGGATATGGTGATAACCCTGAGGTAATTTAGGTTATATAAATATTATTTTTGATATGTTTATATGTCAAATTTGAGTGTATACTTTAGATATTCAAAGTAGACTTGGCAGTGAGAAGGCCTAATTGTGAGTAAGCTTGATAGTGTGGTTCAAGGAGTGAAATGAGATAAATAGTGTTGGGGAACTAAAGTGAGATTATAAGGGGTATAATTGAAGTGTGTGTGAAGTGTTTCACCATTTATGGATTCTCAATATGTTCCAAGGTGGTCAAGGTGAAATGTGTGCTTTGAGAAGGACTAATTGCATTAGGTTTCCTTTAGGCCTAATGGTGGTTTTGGTCCTTATGAGTGGTGATTGACCTGTGTAATGGTTGTTTCACTTGTGAATTTTTTTTGGATATATTATAAGGGTGATAAAATTATGTATAGGTTTGTGGTTGACCAAGATATGTGAAAGCAAGAGTCAAGTATAAAAATAAGGTCTAATAGGCCTATTTAGACTAGTTAGAATATTGAGGATATGAATGAATGAAATAAAAGTTTGGAAAATAGTTAGAGGTATTTAATATCATAAAAAATATGTGCTTAATATTTAATTATGTTTTAATAGTAATTAGATAGATGATAATCAAGGTTATATGACCTAAATCTACCAAGAAGAGGGCTAGTTGAGCGAAGAGTCCTAGTAGGTTATTTGAGAGAGATAGAAGAGTGTGAAGAGAAAAATAAGGATATAATCATAAGTTGGGTAAGTAAAAAGGTGATCAAAGGTTCAAATTGGCTGAGTTGGTGCTAATTTACCTAGGGCTTGGTGCCTCCTTTTAAGTTGGTGCTTGCTAAAGGACTTGTTGAGTTGGTGCTTGACTAGTGAGGGGTTAATATTCCTTATGGGATTGGTGCCTCACTAAATATTGATTCATTACTTATAGGACTATATTAAAAGCTATGTTCCAGTGGGTTTTATACCCCATTAGGGTTTATCACATATATTTTGTGTTCATGTTTTATGTTTCTACTTCATGCTCATATGAATGGTTGATTATGTATTTTTATATATCTATATTAGTTTGAATGATTAATGAATGATATATGGCTTTCAAAGAAAAGTGTGTACACTGATTCACCCCCCAAATGGTTTTTCTTCCAACACCAAGAAATTCGTATAAATTACTTCCTACTAGTAGGCATAAAACATGCTAAATATAAGAATAATCAAAATACATACATTTAGTCTATCAAACGTATGAATGAATCTCCACTATATTATTTATCACATAAATAATAATAAGCATAACAATTATAGTTTATTCCAATTGGGTATAATATATATTTAGACTACACATATCTAATTTCCATAAATAGATTCAAATATAATTCATTCTATGATGAACATTAATATCATAGTCCATTGTTCATATGTACAACTACTCAATTACCCAACCAACCATAATAATTTTAGAGAATCAAATAACTCATAAACTATGTTACATCTCACATGAACATAATCTTTCATTTATACATCTTGATATGTTTTTAGGAGACTGAAGTGACTTAATTAATCTTTCTATAAGACCCTCACAAGCATGCAACATTGAGAATAAACTTGTAAAATGTTTTACAATTAATTATTAAGAAGACACTAAAAATATTAAATTGGATTTAAGGCTACATTATCACATATCATAAAAATGGTATTATGATAAAGATTTTAAATATGTTGCATTCCCCTATCTTAAATATGTTACCATGATAATGCATATTGAAATAATCTTAGGCAAATATCATAGGAAAGCCTTGAAATCTTCTAAAATATTTTAAAAGGAAAAATAAATAGTTATTTAGAAGACATTGATTTAAGGATGCATTCCCAAATCTTAATCATGTTACCATGATAATGAAAATATGCAAATTATCAGGGAAGATCATATAAAATCCTTGAAATCCAAATTTTATGGTAAGACCTATGCTCAAGACAAAATGGAAGGTCATGAGATCAATCCTAGGTCCCCAAAAAGGACAACAAGGAGATATTAAACATTCTAATTGCATAGGCTACCTCTAAACATAGTAAAGGTCCAATTCTAGATAAGGATCTTGCATGCCTATTCTAAGCCTACATGAATTATCAATTAAGAGATATTGAGAAATTGAAAAAATGGTTTGCCTTTAGACCTCTCGACCTCAAAAATAATAGTTTCTAAAAAAAAAATCCTACATATAAGGCAATAGATGGGACATATTTCTTGGAACATGAATCGTAAGACACTGGGATTTAATTAGTCTTTATTAAAAACTCAATAATAGGACATATTTATTGTTGCGTAAAGATAAAGTCATGAAGAATTGGTTATTTTTCTTGGGCCAGCTAAGACTTGAACCTAGAACTACCATTTTGATTTAGCTAGTACTCCCATTTGTAGGTTGGGGTTCCTTATCACTTAGATAAGACTTCCCATCTGTAGTCTTGGGTGCTAGTTTGTCTATGATCCAATGCGTGGATTATTCTTCCAACACCCCTTTAGAGAAACTCCCATTTACAAGCTAGGGAGATTATTGTGTTAAGATAGGGAGGATGAGGTCATCCCTCGTGTTGCTAGGCAAGGGTAGCTAGATCTCTCTCTCTCTCTCTCTCTATATATATATATATATCACTATTTTAAATGTAAAAGCACATAGTCCATGCCTATTCATTTATCATTTTTATGATGGATGTTAAAAAAATAGTCCATTCACATTAATTTTTAGGTTTCATCATTAAACATATAATTCATTGAATACATATAAGAAGTTCAGTATATTGAATACAATAATCTCAATTCCTACTTATACCTATCACCTTATTTTTTATATGCCATATGCACACAATATATACATTACTATTTTTAGATGTTTTATTTCTTTTTATATATCATTGTGTGTGTGTGTGTGTGTGTGTGTGTGTGTGTGTGTGTGTGTGTGTGTGTGTGTGTGTGTGTGTGTGTGTGTGTGTGTGTGTTGCACTATATTTTTGTGATTAATATTCACATAGTTCACTATTTTAACAAACATTATATAAATTTTTTTAGACTTGTATAATCTCAAGCTTTTATTTGCAAATACACACAGTTCATTGATTAAATGTAGTCAAACAAATATAATTTTTCTAAGTTTAAAATAATTAAAATCACTAACCTTAGCACCCACATGCTGCTAGAAGTTCCATGCCTTCCTTTCCTCTATTATACTTCTTCTCTTCCCTATTTGCTCATCTTCTCTTCTCTACCATGCACTGTCCCTCTTATCCTTTTTCCTATCCCACCAACTTTCCTTTCTTTCCTTCTTTTATTAAATGACTTTTCTCCTTTTTTTTAAAGCTTGAATTTCTTTTAACTTGCCATTCATTTTTTCATAAAATTCCTTAATTCCTTATTTATTTTATTTATTTCATAATTATAAAACAATATAATCCAATTGCTAAGTATAACATAATTACTAACTATAATATAATACCATTAGATTATCCTATGTGATGCTTTTCTTATTTATATACTTTTCTAATGACTTAATAATATTATGACTTAATAAGAAATAACCACTTAATATAAATAAATAATCATAATAAATTAATAACAACACGACTAATATAAAATCATTTACATTCTATTATCAAAAATGGTAAATCACACACTATTATACCAATCTAACTTATAACAACATAATTATTGTCCCATATAAATTATCTATGTCTTTTGTACTTTATATATATATATATATATATATATATATATATATAAAGTCATTAATCCACATAATATTATTTCCCAATATCATAAAGATAACCAGCTAATGTTCTAAAAAATTATTAAGACACGATGGTTAGGATATATGTAGTACTAGTAATTGAATCATGCAAATTTACATACAATCATGAATTACATAACATGATATAATCATGACATAAACACATATTATTATAACACAATCACATAAGATTAATTTTACATAAACATTAAACTGAGCTAACACACAACTAACATGCATAAATAATTATCTAAATGTAGACAACATAAAAAACATACTAATGCTAACAATTTAAACTATGCATATAATGAGTGCTATTAACTTGGTGTGTGCATGGGTTCTATCTATTCCTTTGTCATCCCCCTATACCTCCCTCTCTGATGATGCTCTCCCTCTATCATGCTCTGAGGGATGAAAATCTCCTACATCAAACTCATGGCAAGAAGGTAGTTAGTTTGTATCATCGTGACATATATCATAAAATACTACTATAATAACAAATCAACATGATCACAATGTAAAGAGTATACAATACAACTAACTCATAGAAATGAAATCATGTCATCAAAGAAACATTCAACTATCCTATAGCAACATATTAATTAAAACTTAGTTAATAATAATCAAATCAAATTACCAATCATAAAAATCCATAAATATTCAAGAAATTTTGCTTAGTAAGAAACTAGGATGTAGTAAATATTATATTACACATCTGCTTATCCACCATTCTACTTGAGGATCATAGCTTAGGGTTTCAATACTTTCTTTGGAGATACAGAGCTTGTCTTGTGGAGAAGTCTTTTGGATGCGTAGAAAAGTTATGTATCCTAGAGATGACTTATCCTTATTATCCTTACATACCACAACAACCTCTTGTGAAACACATTAGCCAAAAGAGAGATTGAGGCTTGATGGGTTCATCTTCAAAGGTAAGTATTCCTAAATTTGTTTATCCTTTATAAGAGTAGATAGATTTGTATTTGTACTTCTCTCCCATGCATTAGAGTTTTACTTATACATAGCTTAATTAGGATTCTCCTATGCATGTTTACTTTTTTATGTTTATTACTCCCACTTTATGAGACTAGCTTTGGTGAACACTTGATTAGACTTTAATTTGATTTGCATTTACTTAGTGAATATAAAAACATAGGACCTAGCTAGGGTTATTTCGTGGTATTACCTAACTAGAGGCTTTGGAATCCTCTTTAATAATGTTATTGTAGTAAGAGATCCCTTAGTTAGGTCTAGCAGATCCATCTTAGTCAAGACCCCAAATATCTAATGTATCAACAATCGAAAGTGTAATTAAGACTTATCCTCTTTGAGATAATATTGATTAATCGATTAGTTGTATTTTCCTTTATATATATTCTGGAGAACCTGATCTATGAATCAAACCCTTATAGTTTTTTTTCATGATTTTATTTTATCATCATATTTTTACTTTTATAGTACTATAATGAACCTATCAGTATAATTATAATAGTCCACGCACATGTTTAACACACAATCACTCTAAAATGACCTTGATTTATTTATGTAGGTCTTCTCCAAATACAGGTGATTGGATCGATGAACTCAGTATAGATTTATTTTTTAATTCTAGATTTACATACATAGTCAAACCAGTCAACTTTGTTCACAATTATTGTCTTTCATCATACAAGTTTGAAAACATAGTCAATCTAATTGACTCTATTCCCAACTTATTTTTCAACATAGGTTTTACAAACTTTGTAAAGTCAATTGACTTTATTAGCAAATTTTTTGAATCAACACTTGAATATAATAGCATAAATTTTTGTAATCTAAACATATTCAACCCTACCAAGGTTCATTCTTATCTTCTCTATCATTTCAATTTTTATTTTTTAGTACTATTTTTCATAAGTTTATAGGCTATAAAAATACAACCCTACAACCAACTAGGTTGATTAACTCGACATAGTTTTGTAGCCTATTTTCTATCTAGAATACATAATTAAATTTTTTGATTGTGTTCTTATAGATCTTAATTCCATAGAAAAACAATGACCTAGTTGACTTTTTTCTATACTATTTGCATACATTATCACCTGAATTAATTATGTACTCTTCACAATTAAGGAATTAACCTCTTTTATTAGTAATTAATTCACCTTTCCTTTTAGTTAGTTGCATATTTAGAGTAACAAACATATATTAATAAGGTACTTTTTCAAATTACCATTTTAATCACACTATTTTTCTCTTTTGCACATACTTAAAAATCAATTTACACACAAAAACCATTAAACATTTATCTTCCCAAGGTCTACCTACTTTAATTTCATCAATAAATAGAAAGCTAACTTGATTTTTTGGCCAAATATAAACACATGGTTAATAGTATATATTGGCAAAGCACCCACCACCATTATCACTGTAGGATTGTGAAGTGAAGGGGAAGGCCCCAATACCAAAACATACCATTAACAATACAAATCCTTTTCAGCCTAAACTTCTTGAAACCATCTTTAGATTGCTTTATAGTTCCTTATTACAACCAAATTCTCATTACATGAATTTCAAATTTTATTATAACTTAATAACACTTAGGAATAAAAAATTAGTTAGAATTTACTTCCAAGTTGATGCTTGCTCTTTGATTATTGTATTTTGTATTGTAAAACTTGCATTAGTTAGCATTGGTTCAAGGTTTGTGCTGTGTGTTCCAATTGGATCAATCACATTGATCCAATTATTTGTGTGCTTAATTTCATTTACTTAGATATTATTTTTCAAAACCTTTCTCTATCTTTAAAACACTATCATCCCTATCAAAAAAGTCCCTTACAAACTATTTAAAATATCTACCTACAGAACACTACCATCCCTATTGACATAGTCTTCTATAAATAGTTCAAAATGTCTACCTATAGTACATAGTTGATCTAACCAATTGAATCTATTTATCTTCTTATTTAGTCCCCTATCTAAGTAGTACACAATCAACTTGTTTAACTATGTCTACTTTTTTCTTTCCTTATTTACTCTCCAACAGTACACAATCGACCTACATAATTATGTCTCCTTTTATTATGTTTTATTCCTAATTTATAGAACATAATTGACTAGCTCGATTGTGTATTTGATTCCCTGATTTTTCTTTTCATCAACTCTTTAGGCTTCTTTTCTCATCATGAATTTCCTATTTAAATATAATACATAGTTTAATCCAACAAACATGATGAACTTTACCAATCCTAATAGGTTTCTCAGGAAAAAACCTATGGCTTCCACTTTAGATGAAAGCAATATTCATGTTGTCACTCACACTACCAATTATGGGACTCCTCATTCATCCTCAGTGCATAATAATTTATTTTTCTTAAAATATGAGCATGAATTATAGTATACACCTAAAATAATTTTCTTTGTCAATGTATTTACTCAACATAGAGGAAAGGATCCTTCAACCATCTATAATATGATGATAGTTTTTAAGTATAACAACCTATTTCACCATCTCCTACCTTCTCTTGTGGATTTGGGGGTGACACTTTCTTTTCTTCCCAATCCTTCCCTTCTATTTTGACTCATTCCCATACCATGACTTCTTATATGACCTTTTCAACATCCTTGCCAAAAATTTCCACTAAAATGGTAGGTTTAACCTCTAGTGGGCCTTTTCCTGAGACCCTCCTCCTTAATCATGCCACTAGTGCTTCTTTTTCTTCCAATGATAATCATTATACTACTACATATCTTTATATAAATTCTAATCATGCTACTAGTTCCTCTTTTTCTACCAATGCTTCTCATGCTACTAGTGTGGTGCATGACACTACTCATAGTGCAACCCAAGCCTCTAATATCAACACCAATGCTTTGCATGTTGCACAAACTAGTCAAAATATTTCCCAAACTCATCAAATTTTACTACAAACACTCAATCAAATAAATAATTTTCAAACCAATAATGCAAATCAAATGATGTAGATGAAAAACTATCTTATTCACCTTCAAAATCAACGCTAATAGGTTTCATGAGGAGCATAAAATCCAAATTCCCCCTCGATACCCCTTAGGGATTCCCATGGTAACCTCATTCCTCAACCACCCCTCATTAATAAAATGATAAAACATATTAAAAATGAAATTCTTATACCTCAAGTTGATAATATTGATAGAGGAGGTGTCATATCTACCATCAGTTATAACAGGTCTATGGATCCCACATTACATTTAAAAGCATTTAGTAATCTCTATAAAGATTGGGTCAAATTTAATACCTTTGATGCTACCAAACTATTAGCTAAAACACTCTTAGGAGATGATTTATATTGGTACAATAAATTAAAATCCCATTTTATCACTAGCTTAAAATATTTGGTTAATTCCTTAGTATAAGAGTTCCAAACTAGTGATCTCCTTGAGAATAACTTAGCTCACTTCATAAATTGTAAGTAACTTGAAATTGAAATGGTCCAAGCTTTCATCAAATGATGGAATACATTATCTAATAAATGTGAGCATAATGTCAGATGATAATATCTTTCATCTATTCATTAATTCTCTCTATCCCAAATTGTAATATCAAGTTAGGACTCTCTCTCCAAGAACTTTGGAATAAGCCTTCAACCAAGATAAGTGACAATATTTCATCATTCACTAATTTGAGCCATCTCAACCTCCCATGGGCATTTGCATGATCTTTAAAAATAAAAACCATCATGCTACCAATGATGGTGTCACTGATACTTATGATACTATTCACAACATTCAATCCATCACTCCCAACAACACTATAGAGCATGCTCCTCCTCCAAATAACACTCCTAATTTTACATTTTATCAAGCAAACACCATTAATGTTCACAAACCATTATCCTTATCCAAGCTTAAAAATCATCTTCTAAGGTCTCTACCATGAGATCATGACCCACTCATCTAATGAAAACTTGGTATGATCCAATTTTTTTTTGTTGGTTTCATGCAAGTTGGGACCACTCTCATTAGACTTGTAGACAACTACATAATTTAGCTATGTATTTTCTTATTGAACAAATTTTGATCATGAATCACTCATTCATAAGCACCAAAAAGCATATGACATAAATTTTAAAGCTCACAAAACATAAAATAAAGATCAAGCTTTAAAATATGTTAATGCTCACCTTGTTATAGACAAAGATCATCTTCTTAATCATCAAGATAGAAATGAAAAGCCTAATCCTTCCAAAAATAATGTATAAAATCTCATATACCTCACTACTAATGAAGAAAATGTGGAAAATATGACTTAAATGTGAAGGGTAGTTGATTCTATTGATTCTAATCCAAACACACCAAAACCTTCAAACATTATGCATCATTCAAGACTCTTCCCCATCTCATCTCATGTAGTTGTGGAAAGAGGACCTTATAAATTTCTAAGACCACCTTCAACATCTCAACTAGATGATACATCACACATTATCTCTACTATTCCCCCAATAAATACACATATATACACCATTCCATAATATTCCAATATTATTTATTCAACCCAATCATAAGAAATACATAAGTCAACTATCCAATTATATAAATATAATCGACCTATTTGTCCTCAAAATAAACCAACTACATATTAATAAAATAAGTTTTATTTCAATTCCAACTCTCCTTCTCAGGAGATCCTACAACAATATGCACCTATATCTAGTAATCCCCCTATGGGTAATGATGAATGGGACCCCATTGCAGAACTTTATCATATAGCATCTCAAATACCTTTCATATAACTAATGAAAACTTCTCCCCATCATTGAAACCATTTGATGAAATTTTTATTCGAAATGAAAATCCTTCCTCCTCCCCTAGAAGGATGTGAAGCTACCTTGTCTAGGTTCAAAGATGGTATACTAAAACAATGCAAAGAGACGTTTATATATATATATTGATGAAATAATGGGCATTTCTTTTTTCCTTAATTTTCTATTTGCTTCCTTGATTCCATATGAGATTCTACTTAGTGAGGATGATCTTCCCCTATTTATTAACATCCAAATCAGTGATATGTATGCTATGTGTGTTTGATTGATGAGGATTCAGGTACTTAAATTACCTCCTTCAATTTCATTAAAACTCTTGGATATTATGAGTGAAATCTCAAGTCTATATGTAGCACATGTCAAGGTATGATAGAAGGCAAATTCCTCATTTATGATATGTGTGGATTCTTATTACTATCCCTCTTGTTACCATCCACATGAAATTTATGATCTTTAACTTTCCCCTCTCTTATAACATCTTGCTTGGTAGACCTTGAACTCATTACATGAGGTCTATTGCCTCATTTGCATGATATTTAAATGAATTAGTGGAGATATTAGACTTTGTGTGGGCTTTAGGGATCTGAATAGAGTTTCACTTAAATATCATTACCCACTACCTTCCATGGAGTAGATTTTTCAAGTGGTGTCAGGTTGTCAACATTTTTCATTACTTGATGGCTATTTAGGTTATAACCAAATATTGGTGAATGAGGAGGATCAGTTCAATACAACATTCACCATAAAATGGGGAACATTATCATATAGAAATATGCCTTTTGGTTTGTCTAGTGCTAGTGATATCTTCTAAAGGACAATGGACATGGCCTTTAAAAGTTTAATCAATGAGTTTTTTCTTGTGTACCTTGATGATACAACTATTTTTTCAAAAGATGTTAATGACCACATGAAAAATCTAAGGCAAGTCTTTGAGAAGTGAAAAGAATTTGAAATATGTTAGATGTTTCCATGATTTTTATCATGCATCTTAAGCATGCATGTGATCATATTGGTTCTATTCACTTCAATGATACATTTTTCTAGACATGTTCCCTTATATATGCTACATGGTTACATTCACATATTATATAATTATATTATCATTTTAAGGTAATGTAACTATAGTTACTAACTTTACATCACCTCAAAGGGGGGGATATTAGTATGGGCATGTCATAAAGACATGTTCTACACACTTGGCACAATTTTCAAATTTAGTGGGGGCATGCTTTAGAAGCATATTATCCACACTCATCAAATTTGTGGTAATTATATTAATTTTTAGATTCAGTGGGGGCATGTCACATGGGCATGAATTCCACACATTCATCATTCTTAGATTTAGTAGGGTCATGCTTTGGAAGCATATTATAAACACCTATTTAGTATTTAGCATCTTTAGATTACAGTGAGGGCATGTTTTGAAAACATGTCCTACACATTGGTACTTATATTAGTTTTTATATATCTCTATATATATTGGCGACATTCTTTGAAATCATTTCCTCCACACTTACATAGTTATCTGAATTAGCAAAAACACATAGTTATATGATTTAGATTCATAAATGTGGAAAAAATCTATACATTGGTACTATTGATATACATAGTTTAAACATGAGACATATTTGAGGTGCATATGATATCCAAAATGTTCCTAATACTAAAAAATCCAAATTATTTTCAGATTTTAAAACTCTTTTATGCACTATTACTATATCATAGACTTTTTTGTACTTATACCCTATGGGATTTTGTAGACTTTTATTGAGACAATATATTGCATTAGTTGGTTCACATTTTTGGTATGATTGAGGTGACCAAATCACTCAATATTTCCAAGTTTTTAGGTTGGACTTGATCATCTAGCCTCACCAAGTTATAAGTATCATTGGGTTGCATGGTTGAGCTAATCTCAATTACTAGGTGGTAACTCACTTTTGATCCAAATTTGGGTGTATGTGCCTTAAAATATCTATCTCCTTGGATATATGCACTTTAAAGATTTAACAATATTTTTCATAATATTAGGATCAAAGCCTTATAATGATATATCTTTTTTAGAACAACTTTCCAATAAGCAAGGTAGTTACATCGACACATAGGTGTACTTCTAAACTATGCTCTTTTAATTTCAGTCTATTTCCAAGTACTTTAAACCTAAATTATATGCAATGATTTTATACTATAACATACTCTGGGTTGTAGGTTAGTAACTAAAAAATCATTCAAATTGGGCACACATAAAGATAAGGTGTATACACACCCATGTATGCATTCTTTTCTTTTAAACTATCAATTTCATTACTATATTAAAGGGGGGAAATGTAGATGGTATTTTGTGTTTATATAACACCTCAATCTTATACACTTGGTAAACTCAAACCTTGGACTTTATTCTCAATTCTTTACCTTTCTTACTTTTTTAAGTCTCACATCTGCTCTATCTCTATGCCACTTGGCCTATATCTCTTAGTCCAACTAGTCTTATATTGATGACCCAAGTCTTCTATCTTGCATAGAATGCTTAAAATGTACTTATATTCCATCTATACAAGTTTTAAACTTGTACCTACTCTCCTCCCTATACATTACCATTCAAGATAGACACTATCATCAACCTTTGTCTTGTCCTAATGAAAGTGGCTAGTGCCCTAAAGACATCTAATTTCTAAATAAAACATATTATAATGGTCATCCTAAGTGCTTTAATGTGAGTTATTACTCCAATGGAATTGATATAAACACAATATCAACCCTAATTGATCCCAAACCTAGATAAAGATCAAAGAGACCAACACAACTTATAAAAAACACTCTATCAATCATTCAATTGATCAAATCTTCTTTATTTACATACAATCATAGGAATAACACATATAAAGGTTTGAAGTGATAAAGGAGCTATCCAAGATCCTGATTTATCAAGTTACAAGCTAGGTCACTATTGTACTTGCTTTGCACATATTGTATGATTCACACATAAGCCAACACATAGTGGAGAACTACATGAGTTTTAGGCCATTTTCTAGAGTATTGGATATGTAGGCAACATCCTTTAATAGTGGGTTCATTGAGGTTATCTTGACACCATTTACCCACTAACCTATTTTTTCCCAAGATCACTTTGAAGGTAGAAATCTAGGGTTTTTCCATTTCACAATGAGCAATTGTCTATGACCTGGATATATATGCACCAGAGTGAAGGTGAAGCCAAACCAAAAAGTATTTAGGTGTTCACATTCTATTTTAGTATATATTTTATAGAAGACTCTAGTCATGAACCCAGATAGTATCATCAATGCAACTATCACAGGTTGATGTTATTATCCATATAGCCAGAAGCATCATAACCAGAATTTGATGACTATTCTAGAATCTCCTTCTATCTTGATTTCTACTTGTTTTAGATCCAAAAATATATTAGAATCATAACAAGATATGTACTTCACTTCTTTTTAATTTATATATCTATAATAGTTGTACTTTCCATTTTATACTATCTCAACATAATAAATTTAGTGTATGCTTATATTTGAGTTTAACATCTAATTGGACTGTTATAGATCTGATTATCGCCCTTTTGTCATTTCATTCTATATACCCATTTTAATATCTAGATATCCATAATATAGATTTATTTTAGGTTTAAAAAAATGTATTATCATTGATCATTGATAGAATTGTTTAATCATTGATTTTATATATATATATATATATATATATATATATATATATATATATATATATATATATATATATATATATATATATATATATAGGGTGGGGGTCATAATATATATTATACCAATTGAACTATATATTGTGCCAATGCCAATGAAAATTTATATCTATATAGTGGGGGTTGGTGTGATCATTTTGTTGTTAATTACGATAAAATTTGGTGCCATCATATAATTCATTCTTATTTTTTACAATCGAATTATCATATCATATATAGATAGGGGCCCTATATATGGATAAGGGTTGTCCACCCCTCACATTCCTCAAAGATAGATAGGGGTGGGCCAATGCCCGTGTGTGTGTGTGTGTGTGTGTGTGTGTGTGTGTGTGTGTGTGAACATATAAACACACACACACACACATGTATTTATATGTGTGTGTGTGTGTGTGTGTGTGTGTGTACATACATACACATACACATGTATGTATATATATATATGTATATGTATGTATATATGTATAAATATACATATACATACACACACATATAGGGGCCGTCAATGTGATAAATTTATATATTAATATCTAATGGTACCACCATTGATATATATTGATTGAAATCAAATATATATAATGAGTTATCAATGATTGATGCATGAGTGATGTGCAAATAGTTTCCCTTATTTATATATATATTTATGATAGTTATAGGGCATATATAATACAATGGGAGCATTAGTAGGTGGTGTATATCCTACACACACACACACACACACACACACACATGTTATAGGTATAATCATTGAGATGGGGGTGAATTAGTGATGCAAGATAATATAATTCAATTCCCAACTCTTAAAAATTCATCATACATCAACTTGATCAAGCAACATAAACATGAAAGCACATACATCCAAAACATACATAAGAGCATACATCACATGAACACATCATATATGTGAGAAAATATCTTGGTGGATGAAACCCACTAAACCCTACAAAATGGAAAACCATCCTATAAAACAAGATACAACATTTAGACCAACACCAGATGATAAAGGAACATCCATTGATTAGTTTAGTGAGAAACTAATCTCACAAGGAGCTACTATCCCTGTCTAGCTGAGCACCCACAACAACTAGACCTTTAGCAAGCTTTAGTTTGTAAAGAGGAACCAACCCCTAGACAAAAAATCATCCATTTATCTACTTTAAAATAGCACCTTTAAAACATGTTTATACTCTTCAACTAATGATGATCACCTTTGTTTTCACTCTTCACCTCCAAATTGGCTCTAGGGCTAACTCGCTCAAACTGCCTCTTTTCTGGTCATTAGGTCCAATGGCCTATGTGTCCTCCTACATAAAATTTATTATATAATCATTACTAATTATTTTCACTCTCTTATGGTCCTAAATAACCTATACCTTCTCTTTTAAAGTCTCTCTCCTTTGCTTGAATCCACACACGCACAAAAAATATAATTAATCTAATTAAACCTTGTGCTTATACCACTCTCTTCCTTTAACCCATCTTAGTCAACCAAGATGATTTACATATTTTTTATACCTTTTAAATAGGTCCTCATACAAATTACATGTAATAACCACATATTATTTAGGTCAACCAATATCTCATTAGCCCTAAACCATCATTACGTCTTGGTGAGACCTAAAATAATTATGCCTTCATACTCACATGTTATATGTGAGACTACTTTGAACACCTTAATCATTTAAAAATTATTTGAAAAAATAAAAAATATTTTTAATATCCCCTTTATTACTACCTCATGGGTCCATGCCACCTATAATATCAACTCAACACTCAAACCTACCAATTAGGTCTCCTCACTCTTTAGGCCTTCAAACACATAAAACATAGTCTCAAACTTCTGAAGCAAATACTCAAGTATTTAACATAGAAATATGATTATATCACATGGGTGAACCCTTTAGGACCCATGTGCCTTATACACTTCAACACAGGCTCTAAGTACTCAAATCATCTCTCTTAGAATGACCACTCAAACTTGGTCATATACACTCAAAATATATTCAAACTATTTTGACTCTCCACAACTGATCATGGGCAATCATTTCATCCAATACTCTCTTATAAACCTTAGATACTTATATAACATATTTATTTTCATTTCATTCTTCAATTATAATCATAACACCTTCAACTTACCTTTGCAAGATGGTCACTCAAACTACTAGTGCATTCAACAAACACAACCAACTTCTAAGAAATTGTTCACACTAAATATGGATTGGTAACACATCCAAAGTCCATAAATATAGTCTTCATGGAGTCTAAAACATTTTATAATAGTTATTTCATCTTGAAACATCAAAATACTATCAAGAATAACTTGATTATCCTTCTTGGGTGACTTGTAAGACATGGTCAAATACACGATCGACTTTAAATTTTAATATATTTTATTGTAAGAACATTCAATCCTTTTAACTCACATTTATAGATGTTACTTTAAGTCCTATTCAACTTTTCTTTTTACATCACCTTCAAATTAATTCTAGATAAAAATATATAACCTAAATACTGAGCACTATTTTTCCTTTGGTAAATTCAAATGCCAACGATCACTATGTAAACATTAAACATCAGACACTTTGAACTCATCTTATGATTCTTGGAAAATTTTAACAAATATGTATCATAAATATCCTCAAGAGTATCATAGTATTTACCTTTCAAACTTCACCATTGATCTTCGATCCAAGCACCCATGATTGTGCCACTTGGAAGCTCTACATGCCTTCTACACACCCTGTACCATTCAATCAATGTGATTATGCCACTTGGTAGTTTTTCATGTAATCTAATCATCTTTTTAATTATTGACTTAATGCACATCATTGATCTCTACTTGTATGATCACATGCTCACTATTTGATCTTCATATGTAAGATTAGATGCTCACCATTAGATCTCTATACAATCATATGCTCACTATTGGATCCTTATCTAGTCAGATTAAATGCTCATCATTAGATCTATGATCCAATTAAATGATTTTCACAGATCTCTTCTTGAAAAGTTGGCTAAGTATGGGAACTTAGTAAATTTCTACTTGGAAGGCCAACTTTGTACCTTAATAACTTTTACTATGCTCAATCTCATGACCTAAAATTTGAAAAATATGATCTCCTCACATAAGGAAATCTATCCATATATCAAACTGATCCTAAAAACTTCACACATGTGAATTATGACATCATCAAATAGATTACTCAGCTTTATCTATCAAGATAATTACTTGAACCTAAACACTCAATTGACTACTCTAATGAAATCCTTTCACTTATATAAGCACTATAAGCACTCATAACATCCCATAGTGTCTTTGAAACATGTCCATATCATCAATATCATCCATTAATTACCTCATTAAGTCAAAAATTGAATAACCATGTAAGAATATTAAAGCACATTGAAGAACACTTTGTCATTGTCAATCTAACACACATGACACCTCATAAACAACCTTGATCATATTGGAGACATCATAGATAAACCTCAAAAAATATCCCCCTTTATCATTGATGTCAACACCAATACAAATCTTATGCATAGACTTTGTCTCTATCTTCAAGCACTTTCTCCCCCTTTGACACAATGATAAAGTGGGCTCAACTCCTGATTTTGAAGACTTGAAAAGACTTTAAGGAATAATAATAGGAAAAAACCACCTTAGAGAGATGATACATACTCCCCTTGACATTATGCATACCTATTATTACCTTGAGATTCTTCACACATGATCCATGACTACATTATTCTTTGATCATACATAGCTTTTGAGCTTAAGCACCATTTTAAGCATCTTCAGACCATTTAAAACAATGATGAAACAACATAATTGCCTTCATACCTTCTATCTCAAATTATAATACATATTCCTTTGATCCTAGGACCTGACCATTTACAAATCTTCCCCTTTGTTTATGCATGAAGATTCAATACCTTGTCAAAACACATGAATTGGTTTGATCAAGTCATCATATCAATCTTCTTGAATTCACAACTGTAGCAAACATCTTCGTATCTCCACCATGACTAGAACATATCATATATGCTCCCCTTCAAAACATGCATAGATATCTCCCCTTAACTCCATATTTCACTTGGATTAAGATATCTTCAAAAAGACTCCTCAGCAAACTAGATCTATCATCAAATCTTCAAACACATCCTTGATTAGACAACTGGAGATATTCATTACCTACTTGTATATCTTACACACATAGCTTCATTCTTTACCATTTTGACTAACTAGACCATACTTCAAAGATTTGACCAAAACATTAACTTTAGGATCACTTCCCCTGGATATATCTTATGAATCATTCCATCACAACACTTTGGAGCAGATTCATAAAACTCATTGCTCCCCCTTAGTTAAGCATATCTTCAAATGATATTATTGTCTGTAATATCAACCAAAGCTCAACTAGCATCCACTATGCTTCCTCTTTCTATAAAGTGTCACCTTGAAGCTTAGAGAGAAACACTCCTTTGACATAGACTAAAAGTCCCAAATCTCAAGAGACTCCCATATTTCCACACTCTCATTTGAATTGTAGTCCTACCTCATCACTAGATTGAATTTGAATGGATCTTTAACTTCATTCTTTGATTCAAACTTGTCAAATAATTCAGACAACAAAAACTCTTGACTTTCTTTCATGTCTGTAATGGAAAACAATCCATCTTTGGTCTCAGTCTGATCTCTCCTAATAAGCTTAGGTTTTCACAACCATATGTGACCTCTTCCTTGAATAATAGGATCTCCATATACCTTATTTTTCTTTGATAAATCATTCAATTTTTTCTTGCAATCCCTAGAAATATGATCAACTATATGACATTTGAAATAAACAAGATCATTCATACCCTTTTTTGGATGATGATTGTGATCTTTCTTTGACTTATTTCTTCTCATCTTGAATTTTATAGCAATGTGGCCAAACCAATTGCATGCATAAAAATAACTTTGGGATGAATATATCTTTTCATTGATCTGTCTAGCTTGTCTTATTTCTTGCACTCTAGGATCTTGAATGAACTTATCTTGTCTTGATGGTTTTTGCTTGTAGAATATAGCAATGTGACCAATGTTTTGACAACTATAGCAAACAATGTCTTCCATACCTTTTGTTTGAATATGGTAGTAATTTAACTTTGATTGATTTCTTCTTTTTACATAGTGCTTTGCCCTATGACCAATAAGATGACAAAAATAATGGCCCATAAAATATTTGGCATACCTTGAAGCATTTGGTTGTCTGATTGGCTTCTTCATTTGTCTTTGAATTAATTTGACTTGTTGTCTTTCATGCTACCATCCTCTTTTCCTTGTTTTGATTTATTTTGTTCTTCTTCAATCTTGCTTATCTTGATTATGACCTTTTCAAGCTCATCCTTCAAGGAAACAAGTTTAGACTTCAATTGAACACATTCATCTTATTTAGCCCTCATGATTGAACTTATAGCCTCTAATTAAATTATGAGATCTTTGATGGTCTCCTTATCCTCCTTAGCCTTTTTAGCCATGTCATCTTTCAATATACATGCTTGATCTTTAATAATCTTTATAAAAACAAGATCAAAATTCAAATCTTCATGCTCACCTTGCTTTGAACTCAACTTAGCATTTGTCTCTTCTAATTGAGTCTGAGGTCTCTGCATTCTTCCTCTTTTGAACTCAGATTTGGCTTTGTAACCCTTAATTGATCTTCAAGAATGTTGATCTTATCTTTATCATATTTTTATCTTGAGATTACTTTCAATGGTTCTATCTCTTTTTGAGCTTGATATTTTCTTGATTCATCTTTTCCTCTCTCTTGAACATGCCTGACAAACTTCCCTTAAGAGAACTAACTTGTGCTTCAAGACCTTTGATCATACTGCTCATTTTATAATTCCTCTTCTTTTATTCCTTTAGTTCAGCAAGTGCATCCATGAGCTCATCTTCTAGATCAACTTCCTCTTCCTCACTATTATAGAACATTTATTATTCAGTATTATGGTAAACTAATTTATCAAACATGATGATCTTTTCACATGTATTGTAAATTAGATCACTTTCAAGTGGATAAACTTGCAATAAAGGTCCTACTGTGATAATAATTGTTAGAGGTAAAATCATTGAGGGGGGGGGTGAATTAATGATGCAATATAATCCAATTCAATTCCTAAATCTTAAACATTCAACATACATCAACTTGATCAAGTGGCATAAACATGAAATTACATATATCCAAAGCATACATACGAGCATAAATCACATGAACACATCATATATGTCGAAAACCCTCTTAGGGGATAAAACCCACTGAACCCTACAAGATGGACTATAGTCCTATAAAATAAGATCCAATATTTAGACCAATACCAAATGATCAAAGAATATCCATCCCTTAGTTTAGTGAGACACCAATCCCATAAGTTGCTACTATCCCTATCTAGTTTAACACCTACAACAACTAGAACTTTAACAAGATTTACCTTATAAGGAGGAACCAACCCCCTAGGTAACCAAGCACCCACTTAGATAATTGAATAGATCACCTTGAAAACCTGTTGATACTCTTTAAATAATGATGGTCACCTTTGTTTGCACTCTTCACCTCCAAACTGTCTCTAGCGATAACTCGCTCAAACTACCTCTTCTAGGCTCATTAATTCCAATGACTTATGTGTCCTCCTATATCAAATTGATCAGACAATAATGATTTATTCTCTTCACTCTTTGATGGTCCTGACTAACCTATAACTTCTCTTTTGAAGGCTCTCTCTTTCACTTGAATCCACACATGCAAAAAAACACAATTAGTCCAATTAGACCTTGTACTTATACCACTCTCTTCCTTTAACCCATCTTGGTCAACCAAGATGATTTACATATTTTTATACCTTTGAAATAAGTACTCATACATGTCACCTATAATAAACACACATTCATTAGGTTGGCCAATATCTCATTCTCCCCAAACCACCATTAGGTCTTGGTGAGACCTAAAATAATTAGGCCTTCATACTCACACATTATTATGAGACTACTTGGACCGCATTCATCATTTACCAATGCTTCTAACACATCAAAAATATTTCCAATATCCCCTTCATACATCTTACAAATTTGGCTAAGTATGGTAACTTAGTAAACTTTTGCTTGGAATGACAACTTTTCACCTTAATAACTTTTGCTATGATCAACTTCATGACCTAAAATTTAAACCATATGATATTCTCACATAGGGGAATCTATTCATATATAAAAAATTCTCTTTAAACCTTAACATGTGTGAAATATGATGTCATCAAATTACTTACTCGACTTTATCTATCAAGATGACTACTTCAACCTAGACTGTCAATTGATTGCTTTGATAAATTCCTTTCACTTCCATAAGCACTCTAAGCACACATAACATCCCATAGGATCTCTACAACATGTCCATATCATCAATATCATCCATCAATTGCCTCATTAAGTCAAACACTAAACAACCATGCAAGAATATTGAAGTACACTTTGTCATTGTCAATCTAATACACATGACACCTCATCAACAACCTTGACCATCTTGGAGACATCATAGGTAAACCTAAAACTATATATATATATATATATATATATATATATATATATATATATATATATATATATATAAAACTAAGGTTGAGAGAGAGATGTTCCATAATAGATGAGGGTCAATCAATTGATGATTAACCTTATATACCAAATAGATATATAAGGTTAATCATCAATTGATTGACCCTCATCTATTATGGAACCTCTCTCTCTCAACCTTAGTTATATATATATATATAACTAAGGTTGAGAGAGAGAGGTTCCATAATAGATGAGGGTCAATCAATTGATGATTAACCTTATATATCTATTTGGTAAGAGCCCCACATTGTAGTGAGTGATGCATAAAATTTCCCTTTTGTTTATAGGGCATAGCCAATTTTAGACACTTTAAATATACACACTATGATTTTGAATGTCGAAGGCACCCCTGGACCACCTTAGGACCCCCTTGGGACCATTTGACCTTCCAAACCATAGTCAAGTTTACCTATAATTAGTTTAGATAAACTGACTTAACCTAACCTTTTACCCCTTTTTACCCTTTACCCTCGACCATTGATAGTCAGGTTGACTGTGGATGGTCAAGGCCCACCACTTTAACTAAGAGCATACAAACTACCCACTTTGTTTTTATAAATATCAGTTATCTAAATCTTGTTATGAGCCATTTCATGAATGATTTATAATTAGATAGCCTAGTTGAAGCTTCACTTCCACCTCTTGCTTGTACTTATAAGAAGAGAGGAGCTGGGAGGTGAAATTCATCTGTAATTGTTATCAAGAGCTTTGTGCATCTAGTTCTTTTGTAGGTCAATCACCATTATCAATCTATCCATCATATCAAAGAGTCAATTTTCTACCACCTCTCCATTGAGTCTTCAGGTACCATTATTTTACCAAAATCAAGCTAGATTCTACCAATAGGTTAACTACCTCAACCATCCATGCAATCAACTTATAGTAATACAAATACTTGTTTCTCAGTATTCATTTAATTTATTTCCATTTTATAATCAATCTAAACCTTACTCATCCCTCAGAATCCATCTTTGGATCTTGTCAACTAGCCCTTTTATCAACCTAGATCTAGACATATTAACTATTGATGGTTGACTCAACCATCGATGGTTTATCCAATCGTCGATGGTTTATCCAATCGTCGATGGTTTATCCAATCATTGATGGTCACTATGGTAGTGAAAACTAACAAGCTAATTTCACCTACCTATACCCAATCAAACCTAATTCTTTGTGTTCCTGCTTATTCATAGTCCCCTTTCTAATTTTTTAAATCATACCACAACTCCTTAGCATTAGTATTGATTAGTTTATCACTAATTTAATCATTTTTAGTTTATTTTCTTAACAAGAATTCTTGTGTTCAATTTCAATACCTTTTGAGTATTGATGCAAGTACCTTCTATTTTTTTATAATCTTAATTATTTAAAATGTGTGGATTGATATCCCCTAAAGAATATCTCAATTTTGGGATCTAGGTATCAATATGTAATCTACTTAACTATCTATCTAACAAATAAGTTTATTTTAGTGCTTTCTTATCTATAGGTCATCCTCTAAAGCCAAAGTAGAACTCTTCACAATCTTTGGATTTCAGTGCATGCACAATCAATCAATTTTTTAACCATATCTATACTTAGTTTCTTCTTTGCATCTTTCTAATAATAAGCAAGAAATTCATTGAAACACTAATATATTAATAAATTGATTTATGTGATGAAACTTGATAGATAAGGGTGACCATGAAATGAATATATTATTGATGGTTACTCATATCCATCTTGGGGATTCAATGATCTTCTAGGTTCTATTGTATTATATTACATATATAATATAGTATATTAATCGCTTTATTCTATTTTGGAAGAACACCACTGATTTATGAAAGAATAAAGAAGCAAATGCCAATGATTTATTATAAGAAAGGACCATGTTTAGGATGTACTTTTAGAAAGATGGTGAAATTTTCTATTTATAAGCTTCCCAAAACCTTGAAGTGACCAAATTCATGTAAAAAAAGTGGTTATTCCCTTCCCCAAAGTGTGTACTCTATATACATATAATATTTTCAAACTTTATCAGTTACTAATGTTTTCTCTCTTATAGGAACCAATTGAGTCTCAATATCTTTAATTACACACCTTAAAGGGTACACTAGGAAAGGGGTGGGTAGACCATTGGTGCTTCACAGGATTGGTGTCCCCTATACTACCACTTGATATCAACACAACCTTCTCCTATACAATTATCTAAACTTTGATACCTCTCTTACACACTCCTCCAAGCATTTCACCACCTTCCTTAGCATATTACTAAGCTTAAAACCCTTTTTGACAATTTACATTACACTATCATCCTGGACTGGCCTTGTATTCAAATTGTTAAAATCATGTTATGAGTCTAGGTTGGCTATGGCTGACCTAGAACAAGACCTAACTTATTTTTATCAATTAATGATACAAAGTCAATTGGGCCAAACTTTTTGGATAAAATTTTAAAAAAAATTAGGGTTAGATTCAACTATATATACACATTCATTTTACCATCTATTATAAATACAAGGAGTTAATTATTTATTTATTCTTCTTTGCAATCTATTCTTCCACCATTCTACTTGAGGACTTTCTAATTAGGGTTTACACTTGGAGAAGAATCTTGTCTTGTTTAAAAGTTTTGTATGCTTTGGAATTTCTTAGTGATTTTTACAAGCCATAACAACCTCTTGTGAAACACCTTTGGCCAAGGGAGAAATTGAGTCTCGATGGGTTCATCTTCAAGGTAAGTATCTCTAACTTTACTCTATTTTAGTAGATAGAAGTAGCATAAGTAATAACTTTTAAATATATTTCTCTCTCCATGATTTAGATATTTACCTATACATAGCTTAATTAGGATTCTCCTATAAATATTTACTTTTATGTTTAATACCTCCACTTTGTTCTACAAGCTTTGGTGAACACTATATTAGATTTTACTTTACTTGTCATTTACTTTGTTAATAGGAAAACATAGGACCTAACTAGGGTTATTGCATTGTGTTTATTGACTAGAGGCTTTGGAACCCTCTATAGTGATGTTATTGTGGTAAGAGATCCCTTGGTTAGGTCTAGTAGATCCATTTTGGTCATAACTCCGAATATCTACTTTATCAAAAATTGGAAGTGTAAGTAGGATTTATCTTCTTCGTACTGGTATTAATTAATAGATCATTTGAATTTCTTTATATATGTGTGTGTGTGTGTGTATATATATATATATATATATATATATATATATATATATATATATATATATATATATATATATATATATATATATATATATATATATATATATATTCTGGTGAACCTAACATGAATCAAACCCTTTTTTCTCATGATTTCATTTTATTATTATATTATATATTTTTATTATTTTAGTACTGTATCGAACCTATCAGTATGGTTATAATAGTCTATGCAAAAGTTTAACACACAATCACTCTAAAATGACTTTGTTCTATTTGTGTAGGTCTTCTCCAAATACAAAAGACTAGATCTATTAGCTTAGCATAGTCTTCTTCTTTAGTTATATAATTGTACATATAGTTGAACTAATTGACTCTATTCATAATTTTCTTCTTTTAGTATACATGTCTACAAAAATAGTCTAGTTATTCGACTCTGTTTACAACTCCTTTTTAGTGCACAAATTTTGAAAACTCTATCAAACCATTAAAATCTATTATAAGAATTATTGAATCAACACTTAGGAATCATATCATAAAATTTTATAATCTAAACATATTCAAACCCACCAAGGTTCATTCTTACCTTCTCCATCATTTTAATTTTTTTTCTCAATATTATTTCTCATAAGTTTACAGTCTATAATACTACAACCCTATAGCTCATTAGATTGACTAGCTTGATATAGTTCTATAGCTTGTCTTATATCCATAAGACATAGTTGACCTATTCGATTATGTTATTCCAAATCTTGATTTTTTAGAATAGTAATGATCCATTCAACTTTGTTCTATATTATTTGCATACAATATTGCTTGAACCAATTTTGTACTCTTCACAATCAAAAAATTAACCTCTTTTTACTATTAATTAACTCACCTTTCCTTTTAGTTGCTTGCATGCTTAAAGTAATAAACATAAATTAATTTGGTGGTTTTTCAAATTATCAATTTAGTCACATTATTTATCTTTTGCACACACTTCCAAAATCACTTTACCCACAAAAAATATTAAACATCTATCTTCCCAAGGTATACCTACTTATATTTCATCACTAAGGGGGAAGCTGACTTGATTTTTTATCCAAGTATAAACATGCGATTGATGGTATATATTGGAAAATCACCTGAAACCCTTATCATTGTGAGATTATGAAGTGAGGGGATAGGCCCCAATACCAAGATAGTACCATCACCAATACATATCTCTTTCAGCCTAAACTTCTTGAAACCATCCTTAGATTGATTTCTAGTTCCTTATTATAGCTAAATTTTGATCACATTAATTTCAATCTTTATTATAACTTAATAATACTTAAGAGAAATAAATTAGTTATCATTTACTTTCAATTTACTATTTGCTCTTTGATCATTGTATTTTATATTACAAAACTTACATTAGCCAACATTGGTGTAAGTTTTGTGTTATGTATTGCAATTGGATCAATCACATTAATCTAATTACTTGGGTAATTAATTTTATTTGCTTAGATATTATCTTGTAAAACCTTTCTCTATTTATATAACACTATTATCCTTGTTGATACAGTCTCTTATAGATGTTACCTTTAATACACAATCACTCCACATGACTGTATATCTTATTAGCCTAATCAATTTCCCCTTTTCAAGTACACCATTGACCCATCCAACTATGTATCTTTCTCATCTATTTAGTTTCATCATCTATAATATACTTTTAACCCATACTACTATGTATCTCTCTATCCCATTTTAATTTTATCCTTTACAACACATAGTTGACTAGTTTCACTGTGTCATTTTAATTTTTATGTTCTATAAACTTTCTTCACCTACTCTATCAACCTAGTAAACTTTTTACCTATTGTTTGATAATTTTTTGTATCTAGCTGACTCTCTCTCTTTTTTTCCTTCTTATTTCTTGATTTCAAATTTTTTCTTCAAGCATCATGAAATCCCTTAACAGAATCTTTTTGGATAACTTGATTCTATTTATACACTATATGGGATGCTCTTTTATTCCTACCTTCACTTCCCAAGAGGAACCTCACTCTTGGAGAACCTCTTCTCCTCCCTCATCTTTTGATTGTAATATGGTTCAAATAATTCTAAAAAATGAGATTGGTAGTTTAGATCCTTTTCATAATTTTCAAGACAATTCCCATCTTCAATCATCTCACCATAACATGGGGTAAATTGATACAAGCCTATCCAATAAACCCAGAGGGAGTCTACCACCTAGAAACCCCCCTAATGCCAATTTGGGGGGTCCTCCTACAAACACTAACCCACCAATTGATATAACTTAGATTCTTTCATAGATAGTGGAACAAATGAACATAATGTAAACATATAACACGTCCCAAATGATGCAAATACAACATCATTTGATCAACATGACTAATCAACCTCCCATTCTTCTTCAAAGTAATGAAAAATTTATTCCTCCACCTCTTAGGGATGCCATGGGTTATGTCATTCCCTAACCAATCATGCATAATAAGATGCTTCAACACATCAAAAATGAGCCTTTATCCTCTTTCATTATTTCTATTGACATTGGTAATATATATCCAACTGTTAAATATGATGGAACTAAAGGCCCTAAATTTTTATTGAGGCATTTGATAATCTTTATAAAGAGTGGATCCAAACTAATAATTTCATAACAACCAAAATTTTGTTTAAAAAATTTATGGGTGATGTATTAGAATGGTATAACCAAATTCCCCAACATTATATATGGAAACTAGAGGGTTTAGTCAATCCTTTAGTTAAATAATTCCAACATAATGATCTTCCCAAAAATTACCTTAGTCATTTCATCAATGCTAAGTAATCTCCTACGGAATCAGCTCATGAATTTATCAAACGATGGAAATATTTGGCTCATAATGATGATCATAACATGAATTAAGACTTGTTTAAACTCTTTATAATACCATTAACACCTTCACTCTAATATAAGGCTTTAACTTTTTCTCCCCAAACTTTAACTAAGGCTCTTGACCAAGCTAAGCATCAAGACTTCTTAATGAAACAATTTGAACCTAACACTAAAATAATCAAGGGATATTTTCAACATTAAACTATTGCAATAACCAGTAACACTCCTCAATCCTCTTCAACCTAAACTAGGAGTAGCCAAAGTAAAAAACCCCCAACCTTCTCAAACGCCATTAACTGTGCAATAAATGAAATAATTTTTAGTGCCCCCTAAACCATTTATGTACCCTAATAATCCCACTAGATGGTATGGTACTAATCAATTATTTTGGTTCCACGATGATATAGGCCATTCCCAAGAAACATGTCAAGGTCTCACAAAATTTATCATTTATTTTATGTTTGGTGATCCATTCAATCATGATACCATGATCAAAATCTATCATCAATATTAATTTAATGCTTATCAAAAGAAAAAAACTTCCAAAGCTTGTTCTTATAATAATCCAAAATCTTTCTCTACATCTAACCCTTAACAAGCAAACAAGGATATTTTTGCAATTGATATTGACTATGATCAATACTACACCAATTCCCAATATATAAATGTGTCTAAGGTTAATTATCAATCCAAACTAGCCCATATATATCTTATCACCAAACCAAAGAAATAATATTTATAAGAATAAATTATCAAAGATACTACTACTACTCACTTATATTTAGAAACCAATGAGGAACCATGTCCTCCCTCTGAACCTAAAACCAATTCTCTTCCTCCTAAACTTATTTTACCTTTCAAGCCTCACTCTGGTTCTTCTTCTTCTAAAACTCACTGGAATTTCTTAGAAGAACTCAAATCTATGCCTTGTAATTTTTTTCTCATGGAGTTATTTCGTACATCTCCTTATCATTGTAAGTCCCTGATGCAATAACTCCAAGAAATAGAAAAACCATCTCCATTACAAGAGGAACCATCTCCCATACAAAAGGAACCATCTTCTCATAAATCTCAGCTGACAAAATTTCATACCATTGAATCCATTTGTCCTTCTTTGAAACCTTTCATATATTTACTCGAAGAAGACATGATCAATGATGAAATCCTCTTTCAAGTTGATGATCCACCCCTCTTTATTAAAATAGCCATTAATATCACCCTCATTTTTAAAGTATTAGTAGAGGAGGGGTCAAGCATTATGTGACATCTGTTTGGCTCATTCAACAACTTAGATATAGCAAAGATCATTTCAAACAAACTCATTTGACATGTCATGGATTTGAAAAGACCAATAAAAATCCACTTGGTTATATTTGGATCCTTCTTACTATTGGACCCAAAATTATACATACTAAGCTTATGGTCCTTAATTTACCAGTATATTATAATATACTCCTAGGACACCCATTGACTCATCGTATGAGGGCTATTTCCTATTCCAAAAGCTGATGTATCAATTTCATTCATAATGGAATATAATATAAATATGAGGATGATCCTAATCCATGGAGTATTTATCTTCATTAGTATTGCATGATTCTAATGACAATGAGTACAATGATTTATAAAATACATGCAATACTACCAAGCTACCTCCTTACATCTAGGAGTGGCTACCTCATTCCTTGCTACTTCATGATCATACCATCCCTCTTATTAATGAGATCATCAATTTTCATCCTCCATGTAATGCACATGAAGTATCTTATACAGAAGATGACTTCACATGTAATGAATATGGAGTGACCATATTATTTTAGTACCTTTTAATTATGTCATCACATAAATTTAGTAATTTAGAAGTCTCACTTTCTGAAGTTCCTTCCAAGTCACAATCATATACTATTTCATTCACTTTGTAAAGACCATCCTTTGATTTTATTTACTCGTATTAGTTGAGGCAACACTTTCCCAAAAAGATGATACTAGAAGAGAGTATGTTATCTACTATATAAATCTAGGTCTCATCAATTTTGAAAAATGTTATACCAAATTATAATGTGACTGCCTCACTATCTATTTCATAGCTGAAAAGCTCCATCCTTACATTATTTATCAAATGACTTATGTCATCATTCATTTTTACCCACTTCATCATTTATTCTCTAAATCCTTTCTCCTTGGAGATAGAATTGGTAAGTGGATGGTTCTTTTAATGGAATTTGATCTCCACATCATCACACAAAAAACTATCAAAGGACAAGTCATTATTGACTAACTAATCGTGACACCCATACCCACTACCAATCATCTTCAAGATAGTCTCCCCAATGATAACATTCTCTGTATTTAAGGTATTAATTAGGCTATCTCTCTTAAATATCACTTTAATAACTTCATTGATAATTTAAAATTAAGTAATCAAGAATATTCATGTCATTCCCAATAATACTAAATTTAAAGTAGTCATTAAAGAACTTCTCTAATCAATGTCAGTTTACACAAAGACACTTGGACCCTTCATTTTGATGGTACCAAATGTATCCAAGGAGTTGTGATAAGTTAGATACTCACTATTCCCCATGGTAAAACTATCCTTTTGGAATTTTGGCTCACCTTTGATGTCACTAATAACATGGTAGAATATGAAGCATTAATCTTAAGCATGAGAACAACAATTGACTTATATATTTCATATCTTCATACTTTGGGTGACTCCCAACTCATATGCCAATAGGTTAATGGTGATTATCAATGTAAAAGTTAAAATATTATCGCTTATCATCAAATGGCCACTACCTTTGTCAAATAATTTACTTTTTTTACTATCAAGCCCATCCCAAGAGATAAAAAATCTATCATTTATTCACTTGCTTCTTCAACATCTTTATTTCATCCACACCAAGTTTTCACTAATTATCAATTTATTATTCAAAGAAGAAAGTCCCCATATTCTATCCAACTACAAGATTCACTTATTTGTCATATTGAGGTTGTCACCATTTGATAGTGCCCAAGGTACAAATACATTATCCAATTCTTTGAGCATAAAACTTATCCTCTAGATACAAATCCCTACCAGAAGACTCAAATTCACAAACAATATTTCAAATATGTCTTTTGATATAACACCCTTTATTATCATAATGCTAAAGGTAAATTTCTCTATAGTTTAATGAAATAAGAGGTCCCTCCCCTCCTTAAACAAGCACATGGGTCATTTGTGGTGGTCACTATAACAGACATGCTACAACACACAAATTCCTATGTATGGGATAATTTTGGCCTAATCTTGAAAAATATCCCATCAAATTTGATAAAATGTGTAGTCCTTGCCAACTTCATGATGATCTAATCCATTCACCACCAGCTAAACTACAAACATTGGAACCTCCTTGGCCATTTTCCATGTGGGGATTATATCTCATAGGCAAACCACCTAGATGATAAGATGGGCATGTTTTTATCATCATGACTACTAAATATTTTACCAAATGGATAGAATCCATGCCCCTATCAATGTCACAGGAACTATTGTTTCTAATTTCATCCTCAATAAAATTATTTATCATTTTATAGTTCCCCATACTATCATTTTTGATAATGGTGGAAGTTTCAAAAACAAGGATGTGAAACAACTATGTGTTAAATTCAAAACATCCCATAAATTTTCCACACCCTATCATCCATAATGCAATGGCCAAGCTATGGCCACTAATAAAATTTTCAATAAAATCCTTCAAAATATAATCTATGAAACCCACATAGATTGGCATCTTAATTTATATCTTACACTATGGGCCTATCACAATAGCATACACACTACTACTAGGGCAACATCATTTTCACTAGTCTACAGTTCTAATTTTGTCCTACCATTAGAAGTTGAGATTCCCTCCCTATGTATATCTCTTCACGACATCATCACTAATGAGGAATTATGTGAATCTCACCTTCATACTCTTGATCTTCTTCATGAACACCATTTAGCTACTATGCAACATAATCACCAATACAAGGCTCGTATCACCAAGTAACATAATACAAAGTTTAAAATTTGTAGTTTCAATATTGGTGATCTAGTCCTTAAATAAGACTATACCCATGATAAATAAGGAAAATACACCCAAAAATGGTGGGGCACTTATTTAGTGAAATATATTCTCGGTCCTAACACCTATCACCTCCAAACTAATGAAGTTTATATTTTCAAAGAGCCCACTAATGCACAATTCTTGAAAAAGTACTTTACTCAGATATTTCCCTTTTTATCATGCCTTCTATATGTTATCCTACTAACACTTTTTGTAGGTTTCTACATGGGTTTTACCCTCTACATCAATTTTTCTTTCCAAAAACCTTAGTTTCTTATTTTGGTCCTTTGATTTCTCTTCATCATGAGTTGCATTATAAAACCGTGGATAAGACCTAGTCTTCCTCATGAATTCCTTTTACTTTCATATCAAATTTGTTATTCCAAAATGCATTTTACACCCTACTAGGTTTCTATTTATGAGTTACAATATAAGACCATGGATAGGACTAGGCCTTCCTCATAAATACCATCTTTCTCATTTTTATTTTTCACATGCTTTATTTACCATATTAGGTTTCTCTTTTATGAGTTGAAGTGTAAGACTATGGATAGGACTAGGCCCTCCTCATAAATCACCATCTTTATTTAATTTAGTATTCTTTTTCAAGAGTTTTAAGAAATGGTACATGTTAGTTCTCTTTTGTACTCAACTTCAGTTTTTGATTCTTTTATAGATAAAACTTGGACAACAAACTATGTTAGCATGTTTCCATACACTTCTAACATTCTTATGTTAAGGAATCATACTTACCTATCATTTTATCCCTTTTCACTTTTGTCAAATTTTTTGTGATTTAAAGTAATTTAAATTGTTTCATGTTCATTCCCCTTGCCTTCCTTTCCTTTCATTCCCCTTCAGATAAACCAAGGTCAAAGATAACACTTTTATTTCACATGATTTAACAAGACTCCTAGACACCATGCTCTCTAATTTCTCTTTCTTATCTACCAAGTCACAATTTTTCAAATGATAGTCATCTTTAGAGCCCATGTTTAGTTCTTTGAATACGTATGGAGGAGGAATAGAAAAATCCATAAAAAATTAAAAACCAAATCATTTGAAACAAAATGAAATGATCAAAAGGAAATATACAAGTCAAACATCAAAATCACACCAAAAGACATGATTCATATCACATCTCCTATATCCAATCAAAGCTCAAAATCCATAGTTGGCCTCATAATAGAACTAAGCTCCATTGAGGTGTGGTAGGGTAGTATATTGGGATAGGATAACTCAAAATAATATATGGTGATACCTACTTTTTCATGCAAGTACCTAATTTTCACAGTAGACAAACAACTCTGTAAGGGGCCTTGAGAAATGAGAAACATGTTGTGGGAAGGTGGGTCCATTTTACTTTTCATGCATATAGCCTTTATGAGATGATATTCATACTTAATTTGGTGACCCAAGATTTGGGTCTTTAAGAGAATTTCTTCATAGTCATTAATGTTGAAAGTCATCTTCTTTTGACATCTTGACTTTGATATAAAAAAATTTGTACCTTGAATTTTCCTTCATTTTCCCCTCCACCCATTTCATTTCCTCCCCTTGATAGGTAATTTTGGTTATAAATATATTTTAATATTTATATGTTACCTCCTATTCACATCTTAAAAATATGATAAAACTACTTTGTTTTTATATTTATCTATCTTCAAAATAAAACAATATGCTTGAGCAACTTTGGATTACTTTCTTTACACCATTAATTTACATTTCTAGGATTGCCTTGATTTATTTGAATTTTTTTCCATTATTGTATTCCTTTTTTTTAAAACTTCATCCATTTATACTTTCATGTACTTTTTCCATTGTTTAATGAGGTTGGTTTCTTACTTCTCACTCACCAATGTTATTTCATCTTTTCGTGTCCTTTTACCATTGATAATTGAGTAAGGATTGTTACCGACCACTAATCAATGTTATCTTTCCATTTGCATGCCAATATTTATTTAAGGATTGTTATTTATTTTAAATTGATGTTTGATTACCATTTTTGATTTTTATCCTTAGTTTGACTTGTTTTTTTTGTCTTTCTTACTCAAGCTTTACTTATTTGAGTTTTTAGGTCATTTAGTATCCTTGGCTTTTTGATTACCCAATTTAATTAAAATTTTGACTTGGTCATTTGGTCCTAACTTAGTTTTTATCACCCCAACTTACCAAATTTCCAATTATGTCTTGCCTACATCATATCAATTATCTTAGCTTTCTTGCATTTATTTGTTTTTTCTCTTTAGTTTTGCATCCTCCATGATCAAAACTACAGACACAATAGATAACCATATATAGACAAAGGTAAGTCAAAGTACACATACATTGCTTTTATTTTTATTTATTTACCTTTTAGTCATTTACTTTTAGTTATTTTCTACTTTAAAATAGTGAATTTTATTTAGCTTCAAAATTTTATGTTGCTATGTTGTTTTCTCTATGCACCATCCTCTATTGCACCTAAGTGGCATGTGATGAGCTTTAAGTGGGATATATGTATACACATAATATTTTCAAAATTTATCAATTACTAATGATTTATCTCTTGTAGGAACCCATTGAGTCTCAATCTCTTTGAGTGCACACCTTACAGGGTAGACTAGGAAAGGGGTGGATAGACCATTGGTGCTTTGCAAGATTGTTGTCCCCTATACTACCACTTTCTATCAACATAAACTTCTCTTATAAACTTCCCTTAATATTTGACACCTATCTTACACACTCCTCCAATAGTTTAATCACATTCCTTAGCACCTTCTTAATCCTAAAACCCTTTTGGATAGTTTACATTACATAGGCAACCTAGGTTGACCCTATATTCAAATTGTTAAAATCACATTACAAGTTTAGGTCAAATCTAGCTGATCTAGACTGAGGCCTAACTTATTTTTATAAATTAATGATATATAGTCTATTAGGTTAACCCTATTGGTTAAACTTTAGGAAAGCTTTAGGGTTAGATTCAACTATATATACACATTTAATTTACCATTTATTAGAGAGACAAGGAGTTAATTATTCATTTACATTTCTTTACAATCTACTCTTCCACAATTCTACTTGAGGATTTATTACTTAGGGTTTACACTTGGAGAATAATCTTGTATTATTGAAAAGTCTTGGATGTTTTGGCCTTTCTTAGTGATCCTTACAAACCAAAACAACCTCTTATGAAGCATATTTGGCCAAGGGAGAGATTCAGTCTCGATGGGCTCATCTTCAATGTATGTATCTCTATCACTACTCATCTATTTTAGTAGATAGAAGTAGCATAAGTAATTATTTTTGAATATATTTCTCTCTCCATGCATTATGTTTTTACCTATACATAGATTAATTATAATTCTCCTATACATGTTTAATTTTATGTTTATTACCCCCACTTTGTGCCACAAGATTTGGTGAGCACTAGGTTAGATTTCAATATACTTGTTATTTACTTTGTGAATATAAAAATATAGGACCTAGCTAAGGTTATTACATCATGTTTCTTGACTAGAGGGTTTGGAAACATCTCTAGTGATTTTATTATAGTAATACATCCTTTGTTTAGGTCTAGTAGATCCATATTCGTCATGACCCCAAATATACAATGTATCAACAATCAAAAGTGTAAGTAGGATTTATCTTCTCTGAGTTATGATTGATTTATATATCATTTTAATTTCCCTTTGTATACAGAATATAGTTTCTAATGATGGATTATTAATTATTATATATACATGCAAAGGTGACCCATCAAATTTATTGAGAGGTGGCTCAAAAAAGGTAAAGTTCTAATTTAGGAGGATCTAGGTCACTAGATCAAATTACACATCACTATAGTTTCACATCTAACCTTATGTTATTGTCAACAATGTTGGAAAATGTTGTCATTTATGTCATGTGTGCATTGATGTCAAAGGTAATGATAAAGTGGTGATATCATGATGATGATGATGAGTTTGAGCTTAAAGTTATGCAAGGTAGGATTTGGATGAATATAAACTAAGGTAAGTATTGTCTAAGGCTTATCATATTGTGTCTAGTATGTTGATGTAGTTTTAGATCAAGGAGAAAAGACAAGCATGTGAACAGTATGTTGGCATAGGCTTGGTAGCCTAGTATGTAAGCATATATCTTTAGTATATGATTAGATAGGAAGTTTATGAATGTTATAGATGATGAGATCATGTTTCATAGGTCATATGGGGCTTTAATATTTCTTAAATTCTTATGGAAATGCATGGTGTTCATTCGGTTCTTCATTATGTTCATCTAGGCATAGTTGGTTCAATGGTAGAAAAATATAAGTAGGTAGTTTGATGACATCACTATTTCCATGTATGGATGATTTAGAGGGATTTTTTCATATGTGTGTGATCAAATTAGTCCCAAGTTACTATGTTACAAATTCTAGGTCATGAGGTTGAGTATCTCTAAATATATGTGGGTGAAAAATTGGCCTCTCAGACAAAATTTCACTAAGTTTTTATACTTAGCCAAACCGTCATTACACATCATACAAATATGAATGAACTAGAAAGTTTGTATATTTAATGCATCTACTCAAAAATCCAAATGAGGTCAAAGTATTTTAAGAAGATGTTTTATTTAGTGCCAAGAAGGTACCCTGAAGTTTTGGAGTCCTGAAGTGTTTTCTAACTTGAGATATAAATATTTCAAGGTTTCACTTACATACTGTGATGGGCCAGAGATTGTCAAAGTTAAACTATGTTGAATTCTAAGGTCATCTAGTCAGTATATCTAAAATTGAATATTAAATGATAGATCTTGATCTAATGGTGCATGTAAAATTTAATATTTCAAAGAATGAATGTGCTAATGGCATGTGCCACATTCACAGAGCTTGGATAGAAGATCAATGGTTTTTAGGCTTTTTTACTATCAAAAGATTGATGGTGCAAGTCAAATTTAAAGGGTTAAGTGTGCATAAAGCATGCATATATTCCAAGTGGAAAAATCATAGGATCTTGAATCTTAGATCAACTATGAGTGCTACAAGATAAAGTCCTAGTTAATTCATAAAGATTGATAGAGCATGTTTGTTCTAAATTATCAGGATGTAGCGAGATGATGACAAGTACTCGATGTTTAATAGTAATCAAAGGTAAAGACTAAGCTACTCTCAAGGGAGATCGATGATGCATATTCATTTAATTTATGAGAAGGCATGAGATGTTGACAAAGTTTTTGAAGTTTAATTGTTGCTCAGTGACCATTGGAATTCAAATATTCAAATTTGTGAGGGAAGACCAATATATAGTTTTTGTGTTATAACTTTTGATATATGAAAAATTTGATCATGGTGTAAATAAAAGTTGTAGAGAACTTCATGGAACATCTATATAACATGGTTATAAGTTATAATTGTTTATAAATTCAAATATATGGAGCTCCAAAGTTGACTATGTATGTGTTCATGCTCTATAGGTAACCTGAGAAGGGTATTTGAGTTGTTCTTGATGGTATTTCAATGTTTTAAGATGAACTAAGTGTTGTATCATGATGTAAACTTCATGAGAGCCATATATGTGGATTATGGAAGTTTGAAAAATCTATATTCTATATGATCAAAGGCTTATAAGCTGACAATGTGTTCATTCTTGGTGATCATATGCACAGAATGATGTTTGGGATAATTATGCTATAGCAGAAGGGTTTTGTGATTGATGTTGTCACTTAAGGAGGACCTATAAGTTACATTACATGGGTATATGTATGTTAAAGTTTTATTTTATTTTTAATTTAATTGAAGAAGTGTCAAATATATGGATGGCTCTCCATAAGAACTATAATGGATAATGAGGCATAATTAAAAGGCATATTTTATTAATTGTGAGCCATGGATGCTATGGAAAACCTCTAAAGATGTAATTGAGATATTTAAGAAGACTTAATGGTTAAGGAAAGAATTATGGCCAACAAAGAAGTTGATAATCATGAAGGCTCTATAAAAGGTGAAATCAGATGTGATGATTTCTAGACTTGAGAGAAGTGGGCTCAAAGTGGAGAAAGAGTATAGATTCGAGATGTGAAGGAGAGTAAGGGTGACTAGTGGATGGATTAAAGAACAAAATAGGTTGATGACTATGTATATGACTTATAGGTCATATTTATTATGTTATAAATAGTGCTCTTGCAGGTTTGAAGACTTGTGAAAGAGAGGCATGCGTAAGAGTTGAAGAGTGAAGGAAAGAAGAAAGGGTGCGTTCCTAGTGGATGGGTTGTAGAGTAGAGTAGGTTGATGACTATGTGTATGACCTATAGGTTATATTTATAATGTCAAAGATAGTGATATTGAAAATTTGATGATTAAAGAGATAAGAGAATGGTTAGATTGGCATGACTATCTTAAGGGTAGGTGATCCTTGTGGAACAAGTGTTTCAATAAAGTCTAGTCATAAGGACTTGACCATCCTAGGGGCAGGTACTCCTTATGGAAGAGGGGTTTCACTAAAGATTGATTAAAAGGACTTGACCATCTTAGGGGTAGGTGCTCCTTATGGAATGGGTGTTCCACTAAAGTCTCATGTTTGTAATACCTTATAGGAAAATTAGTCCATGTGTTTATAGGCTTGAGAGTGGGTTTTATTCCCCATGAGGGTTTCCCACATTAGATTTTGTTTTATGATGTGTTTCTCTTATTCATGCATTGATGGTAATATTTTTTCATATGCTTGATGTGTTGATTCATAAATGTTAATGAATGAATGATAAGTGATCTAAAAGTGAAAGACTGGTTAACTGATTCAGCCCCCCTCTCAGTCATCTTGTACCTCCAAAAATTGGTATTAGATCTAGTTATTTAATCAGCTTGGAGGTGAACCTTGTAGTACAATATGTTTTTTGGTGAAGAAGAATAAGTTGGCTATGACAATGAGGAATAAGAAGTTGATCTAGAAGCTAAGATCATGAGTGCACTTGGTGAACTCAAGGAGTAAAATAAGAGGAATCATAAAATGAGAAATATGATAAAAGGTCTTGAAGGACAAGTTAAGTCTCTTGAAGGGATTTTATCAGGCAATTCCATAAGAGAGGAAAAGAAAAATCAAGAACTAATCAAGTCTATGAAAGAGAAAACATGTGGATTGCAGGATGACATGGATAAAGAAGCTAAGAAGGATAATGAGACCATCAAAGATCTCATAATTCAATTAGATGTTGTAAGTTTAAGCATGAGAGGTAAAGAAGATGAGTGTGTTCAATTGAACAATAATCTTGTTTTGCTAAGGCTGAGTGTGGAAAGGTTACAATCAAGATAGTCAAGATTAAAGAGGATCATAAGAAATCAAAATAGGAAAAAGAAGATGAGTGTACTTAGTTGAAGATTAAAATGGAGTCATTGAAGTGTGAGCATGAGTTTTTTGTAGTCAATTTAGATAAGCTATAAAAGAAGCATGGGAAGCTTGAGTATTTCAAGGAGAATGCAAGCTTTAAAAGCAATGTAAGAAGGTCTGTTAGACAACCAAATAGTTTATTCCATGGTCATTGTTATACATGTAAAAAGTATGTTCATAAAGATAAGGAATGCAGAATAAAGTTAGTCAAGTATGGACATTCATGGATCTATGATAAAATGAATTTTTGGCCAAAGATTGATCACGGTTCAAATCTATCAAAAGGTACAAATGATGTTATCTATTTTAGTTGTCAAAAGAGTGGTCATATTAAAAGTTTCTATCCAATTGGAGTCAACAGGTCCTCAAGGTATCTCAAAGGACATGAAGATTCCATTGCATATAAGAAAGGTCATTCTTGGTTATGGAGACCAAAGATTATCAATGCTAATCACACTAATCAAAATAGGTTTAATCAGGATCCTAGAGATCAAGAAAGAAGGCAAGTTAACTCATGGAAATCAAAGGTGGTAAGTGTGAGTCATGATGAGTCTACAATTCTAAGTAATCTATTTTTTATGGAAGATAATTTTAAAGAAGTTGAAAAGTGCCAAGGGCTCTCATTTTATGCTCATTTTGTGAATGAAGAGATCAAGCTCAAGGAGAAGACCAAGGTGTTAGTTGAAACTAGTCCTGAGGTGTGTTTGGATGCGAATGAGTAGCCTGTTGTGTGTGATAAATTTTCAAGCTTAGTTCCTATGTTTTCAAGGTCTAAAGGTGGTGTTATGCAATACAAAGAAGATGCATTAGTGATCAAGTTATGTCAAGATTCCATAGTTGCTCAAAATGTTTTATATCTTATCATAAAATAGAAAATGAGTGATGAAGCAAAATAACAAGTTGTCAAAGTTTAGACTAAAAATAAGAAGAATAAGAGATATAAGTCTTATAGATATAAAAGGATTCTAGTGGTTAATGAGGAGTTGTGGGCAATTCCTAGTTTCACATTGTTTTAAGGAACCATGTGAAGTATGAGATCTCTATCTATTTTTCTTAAGAGACTCCTTTTAATGGAGAAGTGAGTGTTGTTTTGGTGTTCTTTAGAAGGTCCTAAAAGGCAAGAGATGAGTGTTTCCAGTTGGAGTTGGTGTGTCAATATGGGAGAAGTGCTTTGATTAGGTCAGAGTGATGTCATAAGGTGTTTTTTCTATGTATGTAGTGTTTATAGGATCAAAATGGGTGTTTTTAGGTGTCATAATGAGATTTATGGAATTTCAAGAAGATTTTGGTGCTCAAAAAGGTCTATGCACTTATTTTTGATGTGTTCCAAGTGATTTTGTGTCTTGATGATCCTGTTTGTGCTTTTTGGAAGTTTTTATGTGTTTCCAAGTTTATCTTTCTTATTGCAGATCAAAGCCATGGTATAGTAATTCAAGGTTACCAAAGGTGTGAAGGCTCAAATCTTGGTCCATAAGTGTGTGATGGTTGTCTCCAAGTGTGAAATAAGTTTCAGAGGTGAGCATTGACCAGAAAGAGGTTTGTTGACCTTATTTGTTTTAAGATTCTAGGGTTTTGGGATATGCTATAAAAGTGGGTTTCCTTATGATTTGAGGTATAAATATTATTAATAATTTGGATGGTCTAAATGGGTTTTCAAATCAAGATTCACAGAGATTTTTAGGTTTGTGCTTTTCAAATTATTCAAGTTTTTGTCAAGATGGAGGCCTAATTAGCTAGTATGTTTGTGAAGTAAGTATGTTTTAGAGGATGAGATAGGTAATGAAAATTGGTATGATTTAGGGGGAATATGAGAGTGATATAGATATGAATTTTTAGGTCATGAATCTATGTCTAATAAATTTTTTGGGATCTATAATTTCTAAGAAGGGTTATAAGGAGTGTAGACAGGCCTAGTATGCAGATTTTATGTTTATGATCAATTTATCCAAAAGATCATGGTATGAGTGTTTCAATTTTAGTTATATGTTTTATTTATAACATATTTCCTATTTAGTGTGTGGATTGAAGATATGTTGGTATTCTTGGAGGTGGCTTGTAAGTGAGAGTATGAAAGTAGAATGGTGTTGTTTGAAGACCCAAAGTAGCTTAGTTTTTTGAGTTTCATAGTTTCATGTTATTGAGGAAATGAAGGTGTTCTAAAAATTTATATAGGTTATTTTTGGTTATGAATATCAAGGGGGAGTATTTTATGTTGGAATAAGTAGGATCATAGAGTTAGGGGGAGCTAACTCAGATGACGTGAGAAGTTTTCATGATCAAAGGGGGGTCTAGATTTTTCAGTTTGTCAAGTCTAAGGATCTAGAAGGATTATGGTAGAGGAACATGATGTAAATTAAATGGCATGAAGTTTTGTTGGTGGTCCTTGAGGTGGCTTGAGAGAGAAGGATAATAAGCCTATGTGGTGGTTCTTCATGGTGTGTGGAGATCTAAAGATGTTCAAAAAGTGCAATGGATCAAAAATCTTAAGGGGAGTCCCTCTTAGTGTTCTCAAGGTGATTTCAATTAGGTTTTTCTATTCATGTGTGTTTACTCCTCATTAATAGTAGTGCATGATAAAATAAGAGTGTTGTCATGGTGCATGGTTGATAAGTACAAGGTTGTATGCATAGAGTTAGGGGAAGCTAACTTAGATAGTTTGAGTAACTTATGGATCCATAAATGATGTAAGGGAAAACATATGTGAGATGCTTCAGTCATATTGAAGATGTGGTGATATCTACTAAAGATGAGATTTTAAGAAGGATTGATATGATGAATTGATCAATCCTAGTAATAATTGTGAAAAATATGTTGAATCTTCATGCATAAGCAAAGGGAGCTTGTGAGTTTTGCAAGTAAACAGGTCTAAGGATCAGAATAACCCAATTTTAGATTGATGTATGTCAAAGAATAAATGACATGAGATGTAACATGATGTTAGGGGGATATTTCTAAGCTCTATGAGTAGTTCATCAAGTCCAAAGATCAGATATGTCCAAGTTCAGATTGATGCATTGCAAAGGGAGATCAATTGTTTCATATGAGGTATGTAAGTAACCTGAGCACTTAGAAGTATATTTGAATACATTCATGATGTTAAGAAGTGCTTGGTGGCTATTTAATCCACTTTGTCATTAATGGAAAAGGTAGAGAAGGAAAATAAGAGGTTTCCATCAATGAAAAAGGGGGAGATTGTTGGCAAGTGTTTTCATTAATGTCAAAGATTGATGTCATGTGTGCATTGATGTCAAAAGTAATGACAAAGTGGTGATGTCGTGATGATGTTGAGTTTGAGATTGAAGTTGTGAAAGGAAATATTTGGATGCATATGATCTAAGGTAAGTATTATATGATGTTTATCATATTGTATCTATCATGTTGATGTAGTTTTAGGTCAAGGAGAGAAGACAGGCATGTGAACAATATGTTGGCTTAGGCTTGGTAGCCTAGTGTGTAAGCATGGATCTTTGGTATATGCTTGGATAGGAAGTTAATGAATGTTATAGATGATGAGATAATGTTTAATATGTCATATGGGTTTTCAAGAGTTCTTAAGTGCTTATGTAAATGCATGGTGTTTGTCTAATTCTTCATTATGTTCATCTATGCATAGTTAGTTCTATGGTAGAAAAATCTGAGTAGACAGTTTACTGACATTACTATTACCATATATAGATGAGTCAAATGGATTTGGTTATATGGGTGTGATAAAATTAGTTAAAGTTAAAATGTTCCAAATTTTAGGTCATGAAGTTGAGCATAGCTAAAGATATGTGGGTGAAAATTTGTCCTCTCAAATAGAAGTTCACTAAGTTTCTATACTGAGCTAGAAAGTCATTGCATGTCATGCAGATATAAATGAACCAAAAAGTTTGCAAATTTAATGTATGTACTCATAAATCCAAATGAGGTCAAAGTATTTAATTTATATGTTTTTTTAGTTCCATGAAGGTACCCTAAAGATTTAGAGCCCTGAAGTGTTTTCTAGCTCAAGATATAAATCTTCAAAGTTACACTTGCATACTATGATGGGTCAAAGATCGTCAAGTTAAACTACATTGAAGTCCGAGGTCATCTAGCTAATATATATATATAATATTTCATGTTAAATTTCATATATTTATCCAATAGTGTGTGAAAAATTCAATATGGTAAATAATGAACACGTTAATGACATGTGTCACATTCATGGAGCTTGGATAGAAGATCAACGGTTCATGGGCATTCATACTGTCAAAAGATTGACGATGTAAGTAAAATTCAAAGAGTAAAATGTGTATAAGGCATTCAGATATACCAAGTTGAATAATCATGGGAGCTTTGATCTTAGATCAATAATGAGCATTTCAAGATAAAGACCTAGTTAATACACAGAGATCGATGGAGCATTTCTATTTCAAATTGTCAAGAAGCAGTGAGATGATGACAAGTTCTTGATGTTTAATAATAAGCAAAGGTAAAAACCAAGATAATTTCAAGGGAGATGTATGATGCATTTATATTCAAGATATGAGATGGCACAAGATTTTGATAAAGTGTTCAAAGTTTAACTGTTGCTCACTTATCATTGGAATTTAAATATTTGAATTTGTGAGGGAAGACTAGTCTACAATATTTGTGCTATAACTTTTGATATATGTAGAATTTGATCATGGTGTTAAATGCATAGCTGTAGAGGACTTCATGGTGAATTTAGATAACTTATTTATGTGTTGTAATTGTTTTTAAAATTAAAAATATGGACCTCCAAAGTTTATTATGTATGTGTTCATGCTCTGCAATTAACCCGAGAAGGGTATTTGAGTTATTCTTGATGGTATTTCAACGTTTTAAGATGAATTAAGTGTTAGATCATGTTGTATACTTCATGATGACAATATATGTGGATTATGTGGGTTTTAATAATCCATATTATATATGATAAAATACTTATAAGTTGATTATGTGTTCATTCTTGGTGATCATATGTATAAAATGATGTTTGGACTAATTGTGATGTAGAAAAAGGGTGTTGTGATGGATGTTGTCACTTAAGGAGGATCTATAGGTTATGTGGCATGGGTATATGTATGTTAAAGTGTTATTTTGTTCTTAATTTGATCGAAGAAGTGTTAAAGAGATGGATAAGTCTCCATGAGACCTATAAGGGCTAATGATGCCTAATTAAAAGGCACATATCCTTAATTATGACCCATGGATGTTGTGGTTGACTTGTGAAGATGCAATTGATCTATGTAGAAGCCTTAAGGGTTAATGCAAGTATTATGTCTAACCAATAAGTTGATAATCATGAAGGATCTATAAAAGGTGAAATCAAAGATGATGATTTCTAAACTTGAGAGAAGTGGGCTTGAAGTGGAGGAAGAGAATACAGTTGAGAGGTGAAGGAGAGTAAGGGTGCTTAGTAGATGGATTGAATAATATAGTAGGTTGATGACTATGTATGACCTCTAGGTCATAATTTTGATGTTAGAAATAGTGTTCTTGCAAGTTTGAAGACTTGTGAAAGAGAGGCGTGTTTTAAGAGTTGAAGAGCAAAGGAAAGAGTGAAAGAGAGGCATGTTTTTAGTGCTATTTTAGTGTTATTATTGTAGCCAACAATTCACCACTAATGTTAGCTAGTGGCATCACTACACTTTTTGGTTATGAAGTAGTTGATATTGACTATTGTAATGATTTAATTGATGCCTCATATTTTGACATTATATAATAATGTGCACTTCAATTATTTTTAGGTTATCATTATATTGAGTAGAAACATAAAATAATAAAGTTAGGAATTTATTTAACAACATAAAGTTTATCTCTTAGATATTGTACATGGCTTAGCATAATAAAAGATTAATATTTCAATTATTTATTGGTTGCCATTTCTTTCTTTCCTTCCTTGTTCCTCAATGCACTACAATTTCATATTCTCTATCATTTAGTAATTATCTTCCACATATAACCCTATTAAATAGTTAGTAGATTATCCACTATGTCTCCTCCTAGGCCTTAGAGTAATGGTATTGGAGCATACATGCTTCATATCATTCCCAAGTGGTATCATGGTGTTTTTTAATTTTTTTATTATTTATATGGGCACTCATACATGTTCTAATTATAGGAAGTTAGGGCTTGAGACTCATTACATTTTATCATACCTTCCTTCATGTCCTCAAATGGAAGACAATTTTTCAACAACTCCAATTCTAGATATGTTCCAAAAAATGATAGAGGATGCATTGGAAGGACAAAGGTAATATTTGGAATAATGTCATTCACATGAATGATCAAGTATCATTGATCATTTTTTGCTACTTCTCAAGAAAACAAATCTCTCATTCTCATAAAGCATTTGGATAATCTCCTATACAAGGTACAAGTCAATCTAAACACCCCTATTTTTTAAGGAAAAATAGATGTATATGTACTAAATAATTGTATTAACCTCAATTTTTTCATATTACGCAACTAATCAATACTCTTACCAAGAAAATATTACATTCACTCTTCTAAAAGTTTCTTTATCAGTAAAAAATGGTGGGAAAATTAATACACTTCACCAAAAGATGATCTCAATTTAGACACATATGTAGACAGATGGAATTATTTTGTAGAATCACTTACAATAACATATAATACTATTGGAAACTATGATGAATAGTACATCAATTTCTTATTTGGGCTAAGGAAAAGATTAATTTGTAAATAAATACATAGATACTTTTCATACTCTGGTGTCCAAACCTAGGATTTAAGATTTGGAGTAAAATATTATTTTGATGTATAAGTCAAGCTTGAGACCTCATATCTGGGTAAACATGGATTGCTTAATTATCCCTTCAATCAAAGAATCCTACATATTTATGTTCAAGTTTAAATCAAAGACCAAGACCAATACTAAGGCATAAGATTTGAGTTCCCTACCAAGCAACAATCTAAATATTATAAGTAGAATTAAAAATAAGGGAATATATCCAAACACTCTCAATATAAGAAGCAAAAACCATCAAATGATCAAACTAAGTAGTCAAAGACTAGAAAGTGGTTTTCAATTCACAACTCTAGTAGCAATTCTAATGAAGAATTTCATGCTAGGAAGACTCTACTTTCATAGTTTGAAACAACAAATATAACCACCACAACATTGTTTAAAGGTAATAAAATCATGGATTATGAGCCTAGAAACATGATGGGTACCACACACATCTTTACTACCCTTGTAGAAACAAAGGAATCAAAAATATTTTTCTATTATCAGATGAGGATCAATGCATAATGATACATTTCATTGTTTACATTGGAAGTAAAAAGATCCTAATTTCTCCTTAAGTAGTTATAAAATTAAACTTACGATTGACGCCTCACCCATAAACATGCTGTATTTGATGGTTAAGTGTGGGATCAGAGAAATGTTTCACTCAATAGTGTTAACTAGTGTACAATATCAAGTCTTTGAAGGATACAGTCCTTTATGACTTCACTCCATTAGATTTATGTGATGTTTTACTTGGTTAAATATATATTTATCATTGACATGTAGTCTATGAGGAAAACCCTAGAAATGTTGTCATAAATGTTAGTGATATGAGATTATACATGCCAAAATTATTTCTAAATATATCACTCATTAGCAGTAAGTAGTGTAAGTAGCTAGTCACATTTAGCAAAAAAATTGTGTTTTTGATGTAAGGTTTGAATGTAAGAAATTCCTTATGGCACCAATTACTACCAAAGTTCCTTTAGCATCAATCCTAAAAGCAACCAATTTATAACTCAAGTTAGAAGAATACACATTATTCAGTGAAGCACACTATTAATTTGATCCCTATATTTCCTCTCCCTAATGATTCTTTATATCATATATATGAATAAATACAACAACATATCCATGAACTAGTAGACAGGGGACATATCAAACCCATCTCATTACCTTGCAACATAACACATGGAGGTTATGCATTAAATTTTGATTACTCATCAAGATCACAATGAAAAACTACAATCATATTTCAAGGATTGAGGATATTTTAGACCAACTCCATGGTAAAAAATACTTCACTAAAATATATCTTAAGTTTAGATATCATTAGATTCATGTTGATCCTATAGATATATGGAAGACAACCTTCAAGGCCAAATAAGGTTTGTTTTAATAGTTATTCATTCCATTAATCTTGACTAAAACTCTAACCACATTCATGTGGATATTGAATGATATTATAAGGCCATTTGGTACTTCAGTTTTTATAGTATACCTTGACAACATATTGATCTTTATCAAAACATGGGATGAACATTTGTGCCATATAGAGGAAGTTCTTGACACTTTTGAAAAGTAAAATTCTATCCATAAATGAATAAATGTTCATTTTCCATGTTGTAGATATAGTATCTAGGATATATTATAGAAGCACAAGGAGTGCATGTGGACCCAACCAAGATTCAAGTCAACTAAGAATAGCCACAACCAAAAAATATGATAGAGCTTCATAACTTTTTAGGATTGGAAATTTTGTATAGAAAATTTGTACCTGGTTTCTCTTATGTGACTTGACCTATAAACTAAGTTACCTTAAATGTCACTAAAACTAATTTCAACTAGATTACAAAAATTATTCAAGGAATTGAAACATAGATTTTGTTCCACACTAGTACTTGATTTAACAGACCTTTAACAACCATTTGAGATTGAGACACATGCTTCTAAATTTATACTCAGAGTAGTTCATACTAAACATGTTCACCTAATTTATTACCATAGTGAAACATTCACCACATCAATAAATGACTACCCAACATATTACTATGAGATTTATGTTATTGTTCATGCATATAAGCATTGTGTCTTAGGAAAGGATACTATGATCCACACATATCACATGTTGATTAAATTATTTTAGACTTAGAATAATTTATATCAAGAAAAACATCAAATAATTTCTTCTTATTTTCAATAGTTCTATTTGAACATCAAACATAAAAAGGGAAGTGCCAATCTTGGCACAAATTGTCTAAACCATCCACTAGTTCAAAATCTCCTTTTTATACTTGTCGGATGTGGACATGAATTCAACACATGGTTAGAATTGTAACTAAATTTATATATTAAAATTTATTTTATGGTAATTTAATTCCTAATTTATACTTCATGATGGAATTCTATATCATCTTGGGCACTTGTGCATTCCATATGATGTGGAAAGATAAAAACTAAAACAAGAGGCTCATTTTATCAAGGTTGTACGACATTTTAGAGTTGAAAATACTCTTGTTATGTTACATAAGTAATTATTATATCCAATATTAGTTATGTTGTCTCCAATTATATCAATTCTTGTACCACATGTTAAATTTATAAGACAGTCCACAAGAAGTAAGGTCTATATGCACCTCTGCCAATTCCAATGAGATTGTGAGAATCCCTCTACATGGAATTTCTCTCAGGCTACCCTAATACTAAGCATGGTGATGATTAATTCTATGTATAACTTGATATATTCTCAAAGATGGCAATTCTCATTCCTCATAAGAAAGCAATATAAACTCTAAAAATAACTAAATTGTATTCTGATAGGGACATAAGGTTTTTGAGTCATTTCTAAAAATCATTTTGTTATATGCTAAACATAAAGCTTAACAAATCCATCAACTTTCATCCAAAAAATAATGAATATATAGAAGTGTTAAATAGGATGATAGTGAACCTTTTGAGATTGTAAAATTCTAATAATCAATGCACTTGGTATGAAAGTCTTCTTTTTTCATTTAGCATAGTGACAATAGAGCTCTGCACAACCCTGCTACACAACCATTTCTAGGTTTGTTTGGGTTTCCAACCTTTGGTACCCATTGATATAAATTATTCTATTCTTACATCAATAATAAAAACCCCTTAAACTAAAAAATAATTTTAAAAATATGTTTAATTCATTGAATAGATTCAAAACTTTCAACAATAAGTGCAAACCATTATGCAACAATCAATTTCAAAATACAAGACACACCATGTTAAACATCATGCACTATGTATACACATAATATTTTTCATTTTTTCATCCAATAATGATTTATATTGCATTGAATTTTAAAGAATTGATTTAAGTGCACACATTAAATGATGCACTGGGAAATGGGTGGGTAGGCTCATGGTGTTTTTCAAGAGATGTTACTTCCTATTTCATGATCATATCATTCATTATACAATTTTAGATCCTTCAGATTGTATTACTTATTACATCCTTCCATACTATTCCATTAAATTATGTTATTTTCTATATATCTTACAACATCAATTAGGATAATACTATTTTATGCCTTTTCTCTTATTTTACTATACCAACTAGCTCAATGTAATTCTCAACCTATTTTATGACATTTATAGTATATAGTACTAACTAAAACCGTTGTGTTAGCTGACATAATTCAACTATATTATCCTAATTGATAATATAAACTTAGGTTCTAGGGTTGGTTTTAGGTATATAGGGGTCATATTCCATTCCAAATAGATCATATACACTCTATTCACTTTGATTTTGGTCATGCTTCTTCCCTGAGTCATATTTTAAGGAGTTAGGTCTATAACCTTATCTTGAATAAGATTTTATTATGGTAGTCTTTGTATATTCAATGGTAGGAGTCATTGGAATTTCATAGGTATTTTTCCAATCATTTCAAGTCTTCAACCGAAAACATCTCTTGTAAATATCCACTTGAGCAAAGGGGGAGATTGATGTTTGACGGGTCCACCCCAAGGTAATTATTTCTAACCTTTTACTCTTTATTTTATTTAATAATTAGAGTATATGTTTATTGTTTCTTATTTAATTAATGTGTGTGTATAATTCTGACATCTTCTCTAAACACTAAATAGTTGGTGTGGCTATACGATTATTTGTAATTGTCATATTCCATTTTAGGATGCCTAGACCCCCATTTGTTTATCATGGCACCTTACCCTTTATGATCATTATAACCCTTCCCCTTTAGTTTAGTTTAATATTTTTGCATAATTAATTACATTTAATATTTTTTATCACTTAATTTCATATAGGTATAGTTAGATGTATTTCCTTATGTCATAGTGAATGTGACATGAAACTTACTTTTACCTTCATACATTTATAAAACTGCATTCACCATCCTAATACACTTCTACCTTAGTTTTATTTTTCAATTAACTATATCATCCATCTCGATACATTTTTCATCATATTGATGAATGACATTGGCCAACTCAAGTCTATTTTGCATTTACACATACTATATCTACTTGCGTTATATAGCTTTTTTGTGTTTTTAACTGCATCACCCATCTTGATATAGTTTTGTGTGTTTCATTTTTAACATATTTAGTATATATTTGTATCAACCAGTTTGATATTTCTATCTACATATTTATTTCAATTAATTTAATTCTTAAAAATTGATCATCAACATTGATTTTTGAATCTTATTTTATATTTTATTGGTTATTATTACAATCCAACTAGTTATCTATTTTAATGACACCATGGTGTGATGGGTGCTTCCCCAATACTCAAGCTATTGTAAAACACTAAATACAAAATTTAGTTTCTATATAAACCAAGTATATCATAAATTCTTAGGACTCCCTTTTTATTGAAATATAGGAAACCAACTATCCATTTTATTTTATGGTGTACCTAAGTGGAAGGTATCACCTAAGGAATTTACCCTCACGATACCCTCGAAACTAGGCTTAGTGGGATACTAGCATGGTTTATCCTCTATAGTTAGTGATCTTAAAAAATAGACCAATGCTAATCAATGAATGCAAAAGTATATTTGAGAGCCCACACTATCAATGAAATCCTTTTAGTACATCTTCCTAATCTTGTTTTTTTTAAGTTAATTATATAAAGTATTTTTTTATCACAGATTGTATCAGCTAACCTGATACCATTTTGGGTTGTGTTATAAATGCATTGGCCAACTTGATACAATTATTTATATGTGTGAACTACATTGGCAAACTTGATACATTTTTCTATGTTTGTATCCATGACTACATCATCTAGACCTATACAACCTAATTATTTATCATCCTTTAGCCAATATTATTGGCCAACCCAACATAGTTTTATATAGTCCTTCTTGACTACATCAGTTACCCTAATACAATCTATTTTACTTAGCTTCTACCTTCTAGACTACATCAGCTAACATGGTATAGTCCATTTTCCCTAATATCATGTCCTAACTACATTGACCTAGTCAATATAATTTGATTCTAATAAGTTAACTATGTTGGCCAACCCAATGTAGTTAATCTCTTGTCCTTTATTGTGTAATACCACTTTGTTGAATCTAAATAGAGAACCTAGTAGGATATGATGGAAGTGATTAATTCTTATAAAACCTCTAAATCTCATTTCCATTATATTACCATTTAAATTCAAGATACAAAAAATTATCATGTGGCCACTAAAACCACAAACTATGAATGAATTAGTAAGTTTGAGTGAATTAGTAAATCCAATTTCCTTGACTAAAATTACCTTCCTCCACACATGACTTTACATAATGAGAGTGATATCGAATATACTAATGAATGATCCTTTAGATGAATGAGAATCATAAACATAGGGAAAATGAACCTATGGTGAATTACCACCTCATGAGGGATCTTCATATGAAGGTTCCTCCTTCCCCTATTCTTTGGTTTTATACCATAATTATGGTAATTCATTGCATGACTTCACCTTTTCCTTCATCCTCCACCATTCCTAGTTTTGATACTATAGTGACCCTTCAAAGTTCTCATATTAATAATCACATTAATTATACAAGTAGATTGTCTCAATAAGATACTCAAACTTCTTCTAGTCAACAAGATATTGATCCTAATAAGATATTGTTACAATTCTCATGAACCAGATGAATTCCTTTCAAGATAATAAAAAAATTAAGCATCTTCAAAAAGAACTATTAGTTCCTCAAATCACTAACATAGATATATGTGGTATTACTCCTACAATCACTGAAAATGGATCCACCAATCCCTCTTTGCATTTAAAATATTTTGGAGATAAATATTGGATTAAGTTAAAAACCTTTATGGCTATCAAACTTCTATCTAGAACCATTTTTAGGTGATGCCCTAGGAAGGTACAATAAACTCAAGTTTAACACCATATCTAGCTAGAAGTCTTAATTAACACATTGGTCAAGGAATTTAAAACCAATGATCTTCCCAAAAATAGCTTATCCAATTTATTTAATTGTAAATAGGTAGAATCTAAATCTACTTAAACCCTTATAAATATTTGGAAAGCCTTAACTAACAAGGCCAAGCACAACATGTTGGAAGATAACATTTTCTACTTGTTACCTATTCTTTCCATCCCAAATTTCAATATAGAGTCACAACTCTTTCTAAAATCATTAGAAGAATACTTTGATCAAGCTAAATAACAAGACATCCCCAAGAGACAATTTAAGAATTCCCAACCTATATCTAGAACTTATGTACTTATGAATTCTAAAAATAAACATGTAACCAATGATGGTGTTTTGGATACATACAAACCCACACACACCATCAATGTTATTCTCCTATATGACTTTGATGAAGTGACACTTTCCCAACCTATCACATGAAGTTCATTATATCCTCCTTTGTATTTTTCAACTCATGTAAATGATGTGTAAATTTACCAACATATTCCATTAGTTGAAATTAAGAAACCTATTCCTCAAACCTCAACTAGAAAGTTTGATTCTTCTCACTCTAACAATCATTGGTATGATCCTAAAAAACATTTATGATATCACACAAATTAGGGAAACTCCCATGAAAAATGTAGATAACTTAAGAACCTTATTTTAAACTTTATCCTTGGTACCAAATTCAATAAAAAACTATGATTTGAGAGTGCCAACAAGCTTATGACAAGGTAGCCAAAGCTAATGAATCCAAAGTTAAGCATGATGCTCTTAACCATAATAATGCTCACTTTTATATATTTACAAATCCACTTCATATGTATAATCAAAACCAAAAACCTAATCTCAATCAACTTACTACCACTAATTTTGTTGAAACTTTGGTTAATCGTCACTCCTCTACCAATGAAGAAAACCTAGTTAATATGCACAAAATGTGTAGACACCTAAAATTGGCTTCATACCGGAATTTAGATTGATTTTTACCAACCATTGTAAATTAATCATGGAAATCACAAAATGTCCCACATTTACTTGTGAAAGACTCATCAAAGCTTGGAATCCCATTAAGACATCCCTAATTGGGGTATCATACTATAAAAAATAAAAACCTCTCACATATTCATCTCTAAACATTCCATGGCATTACAACATGCAATTTGGAATATAGATCTATTAAATGAGGAAAATATACATGACATAATTCAAATCTTAAAAATGCTAAAATCTTAAAGTATAATTAATTAAAATTTTAAACCTAATCAAATGCCTAATTGAATTATCCATGAGTAAATAATGAATTATCAAAAAGGAAATTCAAAAATCAAAGAATATCCTAGGAATTCATAATTACCTTTTTGTGAGTTGTCAAAATATCCTAAAATATCTGAACATGCCTATTCATTGCTATGCATGACCATTTGACACATTTTAACTTTAATGGGGTTAATTAACTCCTTAAGGTTAGGTTTGATCCCTTCTAAGATATAATTACACTCTAACTCACCTTGAGTTGGGTTAGTTCCTAGAACTATAAATACAAGCACTTGCCTCTCATTTAAGAGAGCTTGAACATAGTGAAGTTATAATGTAAGATTTGGTGCATGATTCAAATATATAGAGTTATAATGCCAAAATCACAATCCAAGCCACTTTGAGCAACATCAAGACAAATCCAAACCAATAATGGTGCTAAGGAGAGAAGGAGCCACACAACTCCATTTGCCAAAGAATTCTTGAGATAATTCGATCAATCCAAATGAACACATCATTTGGAGCATTCAAAGAAGGTAAGGATTTTGTAAGTCCTTTTCATTTTATTTGAGCTTTGTCATTTTGTGTTTGTTCACTAATCTCCCCCTATGATCTAGGCAAGTAAGTGTTATGCATGTTAGTATGATTTTATTCAAGTTTCCTTACTTGTTCTAACACATGATCTAACCACCCTTCTTGGATTCCTTGATCATAAATGGCATGCCTAGTGGGACATTGATCACCCCTTGTACCAAGGAGACCAAGATATAACTCATAAATTGATAAATGGATGTTTTAATATCTTAAAAATTATAGTTTTTATGAACTAAGAATTTGACTCAAGAGAGGATGATTAGTATGGGGTTAGTTCCAAAATGAAAACAAAATGAAAGAAACACACTAACGAGCATAAAATATCTAGGCCTAAACACTAGGGAGAGATTAGTTAAAAAACATGAATAAAAATCACACCTAAAATTCAAAAGAAATCCTCTTTTACCTTCCTTGGATGCTCCAAAATACTTGTTGTAGTGGCTTGCTCAATTTGTGCTCATGAAGTTCTCATTAATGGAAGCTTGGATGCCTCCATATCTCTTTGGAACCTTTATATTATGACTTAACTTGGATTGGAATAAATTTATCATGGTAACACTAGTTGCTTAAATATTTGTAATCAATTCTTTATTATAACTGTTCATAATCATGTCTTATAAATGATGTTCATGGCCTCTTTATTTATAGATTTTTGAGAATGTCTAGAATCAACCTAAACCATCCATCCTGAGATTGAGATTTGTGGTTGAGGATTAATTCAAATTTTTAAATTAATTTTATAATTATTCTTATCATGACATTGGAATAAGGGGAAAGTAAGAGGCATGGAAGGCATTGATGAGGCATGGAGAGCATGAATCTTGATATTTGTGGTATTTATGGCCTAAGGATGTCTTCCCAAGGAATGATGTCACCTGATGATGCAGATATTCAATATTAATTCCCAAAAATAATTTTTCAACAAGTTTATATGGAATTATTAATTATGCCTTGATTTGGGTTATTAGCTCTTAAGCATGTTTAAGCACTTTGTGCACAAATTACTTAGATTGATCAGAATGCCTTATTATTGGTCTAAAATTCAATTGGATTAGAATTGGAAGTCAATGTAAAATGCATTGGATCCATATTCCCATTTAGGATGTTCTTGGCAATAAATAACAAAGGCATGCATCTTGTGCAAGAGATTTGATAGGAAAGAGTAATCCAAAGCACTTAGGTGCAAAATTGGCATTTTGACTCGAAATGATATGATCAAAGTTAACTAGCCCATAAATTGCATTACCCTATTTATGGATACCCTAGCCAAAATTAGCACTTTAATATGTCAGTTTCACATCATTTATGATGTTTTATTATTTTAAGCCAAATTACACATTTTATGTATAAATTATCCAAAATCCTAGTTGGAGGTTATCGATGGCCAGTTTTAGGTGTCTATAGCTTGCCCCTGTTTGAGAAGGTGTTGCAAGATATAATCATAATAATGTATTCTCAAAGAATGAAAAGGTCTTGTATGCCTACAACTACAATGATGATAAACTAACTATATGATGCCCCCTCAAGGGAACTATTGGCACAAGTAGGTTGGTAAACAGTCCCTCGAAAAGAAAGAAGCAAAATGAGGGGACAAAAGAAAGGAAAGATGATGGGGTGAAAACACAATGATACTAAAAAAGTAGTCAAAATCATTGAGAATGCAAGTGGGATGGTACACAATGGTTTTCTCAAAGATGGTTATAAACATTTTACCCTGATAGTGGCAATGTGGTATGATAACACAATGATTTACCCAAAGGTGGTTATAATCATTGAGAAGATGGAGCTACCCTAGTTAGGATAGAAAAACAAGATAATAACATGCCTCTATATAGGTAGAAAAATTAAAGTGATGACAACATAATGATTTTCCCAAAGGTGGTTATAATCATTGAGAAATGCAGGTGGGATAGTGTGTAATGATTTGCCCATAAGTGGTTATCATTAGACCCTAATTATGGAAAGCATGATAAACATGGTTGAGGAGGATGAAAACTAAACATAGAGGGTAATGATGAATTGGAACAACCTACTAGTAGGTAGATGCTCATCTGAACTAATAAAGATTGAAAATATTTCATGTTTAATTACTCTATTTGGGATATGATTAAGATGGAATCAGGATGTCAGTGCTGAAGATATGCCACCATTGCTAAATAGAATTTTTGAAGTTGAGGTTTGTTGTAGCATGTGTTGGTATGCATCATGGTATAACATCATGAGGACTTGGCTGAAATATGTATAAGGATTGACTCCTATAATCTAATACTCAATGTAAAATAATGCACCAATGATAGAAACCATGATCATAATGTAAACATATGAATATGGATGGATTAGAGTATAAATGTGGGAAAGGAATCACCCAATGAACACACATAAACTAAATCAAGGCAACAGTGCTAAAAGCAAATAAACAGGTAGACAAACAAATAAAATAAGTAGAAATAATTAAATAAACAAACAAATAATGCAATAGAAACCATACAATCATTACCCCTAAAAAATAGGTGACAACTTAAAAAATAAATAAAATGGGGGAATAGAAGAAAAGTAAGGGGGTGGTCGAGCTATCTCCATATGCACCAGTCAAGTGGATGTTGCCTACATAGTTCCATGAATGTAATATACAACAAAAAACTTCAGGCCAAATGTAATTCTCCTAGGGAATGGGAAGAATGTGATAACTGAAGAAAACAAATAGAATGGATGTGATAGAATAATAGGAATGGTATTACAAAATGGAAAGTGTGTGAGAGAAAAAGGTCAAAAGGATGGGGAAACTAAATGACAAGTGATTTTCTTATAACTTAGTAAGGGTTCCTAGAATCCTTAAGGCAAAGAAATGGTTAATGTTTTAGTTATTTTCTAACCAATTTTCAAACATTTTTGGAATGATTTTGAAGGGTCTCAACTCAATCAAGAATGATGAGACACTAAATGGTTCAAGCTCACAAAATGGTGAGAGTGTTCAAACCTAGGTTTCTCACAAAATGGTGAGAGTGTGGCTTAGGTTACTCATAAATTGATGAGAGAGTAGCTTAGTTTGTTTGAAAAATAGAGAGAGCAGGACTTAAGTTGCTCACAAAATGGTGAGAGTGTGGCTTAAGTTGCTCACAAAATGGTGAAAGTGTAGTTTAGGGTGACTAAGCTGATCTCAACAAGTATTGAGCACTGCCTATATAGTCCTAGAGTAGGACCTCAAATCATTGTAGTTATACCCTTATAGTGGAGGAATTTGATGAGTGTAGCAATTAATTCAAACAAAATAGGCATAATTGGTAAAAAAGGGATAGTATGACATAGGTAGAGGTAAGTTGGTATGTCAAGGCTTAATTTTGCCCCTAGTTTTCCCATAGGTGGTTATAACTAGGACACAATGGCATAGATCAATGGCACTAATTTTCCCAAAGGTAGTTATAATCAGTATCAAGATTGGTGGTAAAAAAAGAATAACAAACAAAGGATGCAACTACCAAAAATTCTATCACACTATCTCAAAATACGATTGCTATCTAAATTACTTGAATCAACTGATGAAATTGATCAGATACCTCGATGCCAAAACTACATAACGATTGGAAAAAACCAAGGTCAAATGGGCTAGGCTTTAGAACACATTGGGTCGATAGAACAAAAGTAGAAAGTGGATACAGTGAAGAGGATGGTATTTGTATAAAGAAGAATAGTGATATAATGGAATAACTAAAATGGTATTTACAGACAATACACCTTAACATTCAAGCATAGTACCACTTGAGATGAATAATATTTATTAGCTCAATAAGTTCATCTCTATTTGGTGTGGTGAGCCTATATGCTCCTAATCCATAATCTATAGTAATGATGAAAGGCCCTAGCTAGTTTGGTTTGAATTTCACTTTATGCTTCTTCTTAGCTTTAGTATTCTTTTGGTTTTCTTTAAGAACAAGATCACCAAGTTTAAATGTTCTATACTTAACACACTAACTATAGTGGCCTTTGAGTCAGTTCTAATATGCTTGAAGATTGTTGAGTGCATCCATGCATTTCTCATCAAGTAGGTCTAGCTCTTGCAGGTGAGCTACTTGATAGTCATGATCATCTAGGACATGCTTGAAAGAGATGCATAGTGAAGGAAATTTGACCTCAATAGGAAGGAAGGATTTAGTACCATAAACAAGTGACTATGGAGTGGCTCCTGTGGGAGTATGATGATTGGTATGGTAAGCCCAAAGGGAAAGGAATATATATAAGTGCTAATCATGATCGGCATTATTGATAATATTGTTGAGAATATTGACAATGGTTTTATTGGATGCCTTAGCTTAGCTAATACCTTAAGGGTAATATGTTGTAGAAAAATGTTGTGTGATTTTATATTTAGTGAATAACTAGTCTACATCCTTTTTCTTGAATGATCCTCCATTATCAGATATAATGTAAGAGGGGATACCATAGTGGCAAATGAGATGGTTGAAAATGAATTTGGAAATTTGTTTTTTAGTCATATAAGTGAGGGGTATAACTTCAACCCACTTAATGAAATATTCGATGGTGGTAAGGATATGTTTATGGCCATCAAATGAAGTGGGGTTGAACTTCCAAATTAGGTCAAGTACCCATGTAGAAAATGGCCATGGTGTCAACATCAATTTCAGATTTTTTGCTAGGGAATGAATCAAATTAGCATGCCATTGACATTTATCACACTTTGTTCCATATGTAGAAGCATCTACATCCATTGTGGGATAATAAAAACCAATATGTAAGAGATTTTTGGACATATTAGAATGAGTTCCACATAATCCTTTATGAATTTATCTTAATACTAGTGTAGACTTTGTCAAATTTAAACAATGAAGCATAGTTCCATCAAAACTGTGATAGTAAAGGGTGGATCCAAGTAGAGTATAATGAGTTGAATGATGAATGAAGGCCTTGGTTTGTTTTTGAGATAGGTTAGGTTGTATAACTTGGTCATAAAGGTAGTTGTAAAGGTCTGAGCACCAGATAGACTTAAGACCAACAACATCACAAATTATGGCAACAGTTGAAAGTTTATGAGCTGGTGCTAACAAATTCTTGATGAGGAACTAGTACTCTCTAGCTTTATCTATTTGTTAAATCAGATAGCCAATAGTAGCCATGGCATCTATAGTTCTATTATTAGCCCTTGGTATGTGCTCAAATTGAATATTAGCAAATTGTTGCTTAAGAGTGTCAACCATGGCTTTATATAGAACTAGCTTGTCATCTTTGGTCTAAAAATGATCTGTGACCTAATTTATGATTAATTAAGAATCACCATAAACTTGGAGATGAGATATATTCCAATGCACTACTTATTGAATTCCTGTAATAAGTGCTTCATACTCGACCATGTTATCTATACAAGGAATGTTGATTCTTAATGATTTAGGGATTAGATCCCCCTATGGTGTAAATAATAATAACCCTACCCCCGATCCATGTACAGTTAATGAACCATCAAAATATAGCTTCTAGGGATACTCCTCAAGGGGTGTGTCAATGATGGTCATTATAGATTCATCATAAAATTGAAATTTGAGTGGTTGTGTGTCTGTGAGAGGTGCTTCAGCAAGTTGATCTACAAGAACTTATCCCTTGATTATCTTCTGATTGACATACTCTATGTCAAACTCACTGAGAATCATGATCCATTTATCCATTCTAACTTGTAAAGCTATTTTAGATAGTAGATACATGAGTGGATATACATTTGAAATGACCATGGTCTTATTATTCAACATGTAATGGTACATTTTTTTATCTACAAAGACCATGGCTAGACAAGCTTTTTCAATAGGTGCATAGTTATGTTCGTATGTAACCAAGGTGTGACTTAGGTAGTTTATGACATGCTCTTTTCCATTGTCATAATTTTGAGCCAAGAGTGCCCCCAGAGCATGGTCAGAAATTGATAGCTATAACAAGAATGGATTTCCTGGCATAGGAGGTAATAAAATAGGTGGTTTAACAAGATAGTCTTTGAGTTATTGAAAATCTATTTAGTATTGATCATCCCAGTGAAATATAACTCCCTTCTTCAAAATCTATGTAAATGGATGACACTTGTCTGTTAACTAAGAGATGAAGCTTTGGATTGATTGAATCTTATCCTATAAACTATGAAGTTGCTTTAAATTGGTTGGTGGTGGCATCTTGATTATAGCATAGACTTTAGCTAGATCGACTTTAATACCTCTACAAGACATGATGAATCTAAGTAATTTTCTATAAGTTACATCAAATGCAAATTTATTTGGATTGATTATGAATTTATATTCTCATAATCTTTCAAATATCTTACGCAACACTATTGGATGGTCAGCCCCAGTTTTGGATTTTCCTAATATGTCATTGACATAGTCTTCAACAATATCATGCATCATATCATGGAATATGATAGTCATGGACCTTTGATATGTAGATACAACATTATTAAGGCTAAATAGAATTACCTGATAATAAAGTGTTCCCCATAGAGTGGTGAATGCTATTTTATGTTGGTCTTCTAGTGTTATTCTGATCTGGTTGTATCCTAAAAAGCCATCCATGAGTGAAAAAATTTCATAACCTGTCATGGAGTTAATGATCATGTCGATATTAGGCAAGGGAAAATCATATTTAGGACAAGCTTTGTTGATGTCTTAAAAATCAGTACAAATATTGATCCCTTCAAGCTTTTTATTAACATGTACCACATTAGAGATCCATTCTGAGTAGTCAATGGATCGAATACATCCTGCTTCTGAGATTTTTTCCAACTCTTTATTTACCAATATAAAAATGTGAGGATGAATCTTATGTAACTTTTATTTTATTAGTTTGGCATTAAGATTAACCACAAGGTGGTGTAGAACTAAGGTGGGGTCTAAACCTAGCATGTTAGAAAAGGCCCATGCAAAGATATATACAAATTCTCTCAATAGATCTATAAAGATGTCATGTTCCTCCTCAGTGAGGGACACACCTAATTTTATCCATTTTAAGTCTGATGGAGTCCTAAAATTTACCTCTATTATATCTTCAACTAGAAGGGTCAAACTATCTTCTAGGATAGTAGGTAATGACTTAAACTATTGAATTATGTTAGGGTTCTCTGTTAGGACTTGCTCTTCAACTTCACCTAGGCATGATGAATCTGAGTCCCCTAATGGGAGACTTGGCCATGTGAAAAAAAAATTATAGATTATTGAATAATTTGATCAAATACTTGTTTCTCAAATCTAAACTCAGATCCACAGGCAAGTTCATCATTGGTGGTCTCTTGGTCTACATTCAAAGAAAAATGAACACCTCCATCTAGTGGCACTTGAAACAGGTTTTCACCACTAGACTGGCCTTTATCTTTAATTTTTCCCTAGTCACAAAGTGCCTCAAAGAGGTTTTCACTTTAAGACCTCAATGTTTTACTTTTTTTTTTGTCTAAGGGTGTTCACTCGCTCTCCAAAATAGGCTATAGGATCCAATGTGATTGAGAATCCTGACTTGTGATCTCATAATGGTACATTGTCTCTAAGGCCTAAAAAGTCACAAAATGCCTCATCATTCTTAAACTCATCAATCAATAGACTAGATTCTTATTGGTCTCAATATATTAGTTGGGGATAATATAGTGGCAATGGGTTGTGATGAATGGCTAGGGTAAGGGTAAAAATGACATGGTTATCAAATAGGTTGGTTTTATCTAGGTCATCAAAGGTGAGGCAATGATTAGACTCTACTTCATTGTCAACACCATCATCACTAGTATCTGGTGATGGAGTTCAAATAAGATATGTGGGGTCACCCTCAGGGTATTTAAAACCAAGTCCTTAAAGTCTTTCATACTTAGTCATGAGAAGTTGGTTGAATGGTTCCTTCTTGATTTGGTTTGAGGCCTCTTCTTTCATAATTGTGATGCTCCATGATCCTATTGGGAATAGGATACTTTACATTTTTATAATAATCAGCTTGGTTATCATTGTATAACCATGATTCATCCCCTTCAAGAGGGTCAAGTTCTATGCCAGATTCTGGTACAAATGTGACATGTTTCTTATCTTTATTCTTTTGTTTCCATTGCATATGTGGGTTGACTTTGGGTCACCCAAAGGTTCTCAGATTCTGAGGAAGATTGGAAATATGAAATGTATCATGGGTCACATACTCTTTTAGTCCATTATCTAAAATGATGAAATGATTAGAAGCTTTAGGAGGTAGCATGTGGGAAAGGGAATCCAAGATATTAGGATCTATGCAAGTATCTAGTGAAGGATCAATAAGTATAGCCTTTCCTTTATCCTGCTTGGAACTTGGATTCATGTCATACTAATAATTTTAGATTTGAAATTAAGCCTCAAGATGTTTACAGTGTTCATATGGGTGTAAATCTCTTGGAATATTCACTTCCATCCTCCTTGAGTGTGAAAACTTGAAACATCGGTGTAGTGTTGATGGGACTACACGAATCTCATGTAACCAAGGCCTTCATAAAAGCATATTGTATGATAACTCAAGATCAAGCAAATGACAAAGTGTATCATGGGTCAAAGGCCCAATGATAACTAGAAAACTAATGGCACCTTGTGATTCTCTTTCCTGATTATCATAGGCTTTGATAGTTATTATTTCTAGCTGAAAATCTGCTATTATGTACCTAAGAAGCTTGATGAGATTTAGAGACACTACGTTGAGGCCAGATCCATTTTTTATAAGGACACATTTCACTTTATGCCATCTTATATAAAATTTTATGTATAATGGATTATTATGGATCAGGTCAAAGGAAGATAGATTACTTTGGTTGAATGTGACTTGTTGGGATGGAGCTAGGTGCCCAGCCAAAGCTTGAAATTTATCAGAGAATATGTCACTAGCAATAGTGGATTGGGTCAAAAAATCATTCAAGATGTTCTTGTGGATTATTGACATTTACAACAAATCTAAAATCAAAATTTGTGCTAGTGTCTTATGCAATTGTTCCATAATATCAAATTTCTTGTCTTGGTCAGTAGTGAATGGTTTATTCTAAGGCTAAATGGTTGGTTAGATGATAGGAAAAATGGTAGATGGTTGTGGGCTTGGGATAGTAATCTTTGACATATGAGTTGTGATTACACAATCAATATTAAATACTAGACCATTATTGCTAACTAATGTTGGGAATGGTGTGAGACCAGACATAACAAATCTCAGTTGCCAATGTACTTGCATGTCACCATGTGTCAAGGACAATTTATCGATATAAGGTCCAAAAGGGGAAGTCCTAATTTTTTGGTTTGCCTATATGCATTCCCTAGTCAAAGAAGGATTATCCATGTAATTTAGCTGAATGTTGTTTAGCAATGGTCAATATTGATTAGTGCTTGGTCTAAGATTAATGGAGATGGTATTAATGCTACCCCCTACAATATGACCTACAACCCTATTGTAGTCATGTGAAATTGCATGGTATGTTTATTATTTGTTACCATTCTGACCTTGGTTTTGTCTATTGTTCTATCATTGTGAGTTTTATTGCTAATTTTATTGATTCTACTGGTTTAACCTTTGATTTTGATACTATTGATTTTGTTGCTGCATTGGCCATTATTGTTACTGATTATTTTACTGATGCTAATTGTTATGTCAGGGAAAGGGGTTTTGATAAATCCCAAGAGTTTGATTTGAAGTGGAAGCACCATTATCTAATGTTATCTCCCCATTCTCTAACATATTCTCAATTAAATGCGTGATTTGGACACATCTTAGATTATGCCTATTGACCTAATGATAGTCACAAAATTCATTTTCATGATACCAATCAAGATAAGGAATGCCTTGTAGATAATGATTTGGTATAGGCAAACTAATCAGATTAGTGGTAGTAAGCTTGTGAAATATAGACTCAATAGGTTATTCTAGGTCACTAAAGACATGATGTGTAGGCACAGTTCTCCTAGGAAGAGGGATTTTTAATGGTAATGATTGCTATATTTATGTTGTAGGTCTTGCTTTTTGTGCTTGTAGTATTATTTAGAGAGGTTTTTGGGTAGGAGTAAGCTAAAAATGTGGTGTAGATGATGTTTACACCATTTGGAGAAGATGAGATTTGGTTACTCCATTTCCCATAACATTCCTATTGTAGTTGAATTGCTTTGGTCTTTCATGGTTATTGGCCTGTGCTAGTTGTGCTGCTAGCACTTGAATAAGATGTTGGTCATTTCCCTAATTGGTACCTTGATTTTGATTAGTTTAATTAAGCTTGATAACTCTTTTATTGATGAGTTCTCTCTCAATCAATAAGCCTTTGTTGATGATTTCCTTGAAAGTATGTGCACATTGTAGTTCCAAATGATAAGCTATCTCATTGTGCAAATTTTTGGTAAACACAACAGCTAATTGTTTATCTGATAAACTATGGGTGAAATAGATTTTAAATGATCTCCATCACTTTAAATAACTTGCAAAACTCTCATCAACTTTTTACTTTGCTTGCATTAAGTCTACTAATGAAATATCATGCTCAAGATTATAGGAAAAGTGTTGCACAAACTTATTTGAAAGATCATCAAAATATGTTACTAAAATTTGGGGTAACTTTAAAAACCACTTCAAGGCTTGTCTATCCAAGCTCCTTGGAAACAAAGCAAAAGATAAATGTCATTATATGCCACTGGTTGACATATGATAAAGAATTCAATCAAATGAGCCTTAGGGTCACCTTTCCCTTTATATTTATCAAATTTTGGTGGTTCATATCCTAGAGGAAATGGTATCTATAAATACTCCATGTTGAATGGGTAGGAATAAATGTCATCCAATTTAAAAAATTTAATCTGTTTACCAGCTTGAATGGTAGCAATTAAATCTTTCATCTATTGTAATTCTTAGGATAGAAAAATGGAAGGAACATTGGTTTGAGAGAGAATATTGATTTGGGTAGATGGTTGGGAGGTCACAAGTGGGACACTTTGACCAAGGTATGATGGAGATACCTATTAGGGTACATTGGTTTGTTTGGGGAATGGACAAGGAATACACATATATGGATTAAGATGTACTTGAAATTGCATAATTGGTTACATGATATTTTGGTTTGGGTTAGTGATAAAGGTTTGACTTGGAGGATTTTGTGGTTGAGATGGAGGGATATAACTATATTGTGCCTACTATGGTTAAAAGGGACACACTTCTGACTAATTGAACCTTTTTATTGAGTGGGAACTTGTGGTCCAAGACCCTGTCTCTAAATTTGTATCACATTTTAAACCAATGGTTGTCTAGTAGGTACTTGAAAAATATGGGGACCTCCTTGTTGCATGAATCCCTATGAAGAAGTGAAAATAGGTTACAAATTTGGCATTTATTACTGACCAATATTTGCATGTTATTGACTAGTCATTACTTAGCTTTGGATTGGCATATTAGTCTATGATTAAAGAGGTATGTTTGTCATTACCTGGTGAGGTAGAACATTAGTTTCCCTTGATTGAGCTAGCAATGTATTTTTCCTATATTGCATTGATACACTAGGTTGTGTCTGTTGGTGTGGCATACGACTCATTACTTGTTGAAGAAGAGTAGGGTTCATCATATTCTATCATTGAGGCATGATATTAGTCATTTTTTTATTACCTAATCCCATAGGTTGTACACTTCAGGAAGCATCTAGTTGAGGTTAGGGTGTAGAAACTCCTATTCCTTGGTATGATGATCTATTCATAGGATTAACTACATACACATGTTTTTGGATACTTGTTTGTGCATTAATACCACTTTGATCAGGATTGTATGTTGTTTGCATATTGTCTATTACATTAGGTTCACTATTATGTGTAGAGGCTGAAGACATTTTTTCAATAACTAGCATATGCATCAAGTTATCTATCAAAGTAGTTTGTATGGATGAGTTGGAATTTTAATTCTCTTGTCCAGTTAACTCTATCAACACTCTTGTTGAAGAAACTAGGTCATTGAGAGGCTTACTCACCATGTTTATCTAATTGAAATCACATGCTAGATTTAGGTAGGTTTGATAGGTTATCTACATTTGGTTAAAGTGATCTTCCATGATATTTTTGCCTCAATTAGATATATTAAGATCTTGGTATGTTTTTTGGACTAGAGCCATAGGATTACTAGAAGAAGCTTGTTGATTGTAAATGATATTGTGGGGCACTCTTACTAGACTTGGTAAATTTTCATGGGGAAATTTTGCTAAAAACATGGCCCCTACCTCTATGGCTCTAACCAAAATCTCATCTTTGTTCTCTAAAAAATGTCACTCAAAAAAAAATGGATCATACATGGAAGTCATATTAGTAAATTATGATTATTGAAGAATTAGCTCATCCACCATGGGTATTATAGATAGGTATTGTGTGGTTTGTTCTTAGTCTTGTTCTAAATAATGTAGTGTGTTAACCAAATAGTTAGCCAATGGATCTTGGCTTTGTGCCCCTAATTGAGTAGTATAAGAGGGATAAAAATCCATCTCATAAACAATATTATTTGCATATGGGTCTTACACCATTTCTTCTTGTGCAACTACATTACTAATCCCTAGATTTTACACGAGTCCACTATGAGTGTAGGAATACATGTTGGGATCTATAGTCAATTCTTTGAGATAAAATGTCAAAGAGTTCTAAAAACTCTAAAAAGAATAAAATCTAAAATAGATGATTTTCCAACTTGGTCTAGATTCGTTAAAAGGATCAAAAGGTTTATGCAAAGATTTGTGCGGAAACAAGCTAGCATGAAGTATCTAATATTTCATTGTTCACACAAAGATAAGCAAGTAAATGGACTGAAAGTCTAAATTCCAAACTCTAAGGTCGAAGTATTTCAAATTAGTCTAATCTAAGAATTTAAAAGTTGCTAGGTCTTTTAGCCATATGCGATGTCAAAAGCTAGTCTAAAACAAGGCATGCATTAGGACTCTTGGCCAAATGATGTCAAAAGCTAGACCTTGAAATAGATGAAATTTTTAATCTAACAGATTTGAAACACTCATAATAAATACTAGGCATTTTATTATTGGACATGAACTTGATCAACTATGTATAAGGTATGAAACAAAAGGCACTTTAAAAATAGTATATTTTCTCACAAAACATGGTATAAAACTTGGTTCTTTTGACAATCAAGCTAGACAAAAGTGAATAGTATAACTATGTTAGACAAAAGATCAAAAAAAATACACTTGGATAAGTCTGAAAATGTAGGAACAAATTTGAACTCTATGCAAGATGGTCTAAGAAACAATATTTGAAATGTTTTGGCCAGTGCTACACTACCTAAAAGGTGTGACAAAAAAGTTTGTTTCAAAAACTCTCTAAGGAAAAGACATTTTCCCACAATTTTGATAGCATAACACTACTTTTCATGACTCAAAATGTTGTGATGCATAGACTTAAAGTGCACGTGTTTAGCAGAAAATGGCTTAAGTCTATCAAATGGTAATAATGATCTTGAATCTAAAATGGTCTTCAACCTAAATTGGAAATTGAACATAAGTTCCCTCAAGTTTAGTGCAAATAGTGAACCCACTTAACACATCAACCCTATGAACTTATAAAGGTACAATTTCAAATTTAGATTACAAGTGAAGGACTTTAAATAACTTTGGTAAAGGTCTAGACTCAATTGGGTGGCATAACTACACCAAAGTGGATGATATGACTCAAACTTTTGATGAACTTTAAACAAAACAAATTGATGATCTCATGTGGGCAGCATAACACCTCTTTTTTCAAAGAAAATTAGGATCATGTGTTTGGTTTTAATTATTTGTTTACACCAAAATTTGACTTCAAACAAGACTCTAATCTAGGATAAGACCAACTAATTAATCTCTCTTAGATCCTAAACTGACAAGGTTGCTTGGTATTTTTGGAATCCATTAATATAAGTCATTTGAGAGGATTTTAAGTATTCATCCAAAAGTGAATGTGCATTATATAGTAGGTTTTTTAAACCCTCCCTTCTCTCAAATGATAGTACTGTGGCATGGACCTTGAGGTGCACCTTGCACCAACAATACTTCCACAACAAGTGAGGATTTATCTAAGCTCTAATAGGTTTCCAAACATTCTAAGGGAATCAATTGCACAATGACTTTCATGCCAAATAATGCAAAATAAAATCATGGATTTTGGGTCTGTATCACTTGGCTTGTTATAAAAAGGTCTAGTCCTTTTTGCAACCACTACATCCTATTGTTCACTCAATGTATTGTGACGTCCAAAGTGCCACTATGTCTTGTGTGTAACTCAGAAGGAGTAAGTGAATTCAATGCTAGGAGATGAAACATCAGGTCATAACTTCCCTAAAGAACTCATGGGAGGTGATGAAGTTCCCCTTGCAGGCTAAGTTTGCATAAAAATAAAGAAAGCATGAAAGTAGAAAGACTTTAGGGTCATTTTCAAGATCACCCAAACTTTGATGAGTTTTTGGGGAGTGATTTAGATGAAATTATTTCTAAGCCTTGGATTAGGCTTAGTGCAATAGGAATGGTGCTCTTGATTCCAAGGGTTCCCTAAAGGAGACAAATGGAAGAGCATACACGCAACATCCGTCTTTTTGTTTAAACAAAAATTTAATCTAAACAAATAAGTAAATACAAAAAGATTTAAAAAGGTGATTTATTTTTTAATCCCAAATGGAAAATGAGGTGGTGTTCATTTAACCCCTTGGTCTTAGTTGCAAACTTTGAAAACATTCACCATAAACATATAATTTTTTTTTTGTTAAACACCAAAACAAGGTTCCTAATTTTTTTAAGCATGCAAAAGGTGATCTAAACATGTTTTTTTTTAAATGTCAAGCTTGGTCCTAAAAAAAAATGTTAGCATGTCCCTTAGCCTTGAAGCTCTTTTAGGTTTGAAATAATGAACTTTAAAAAAAGAGCTCTTAGGTTTATGTTTTAAAGAAAAACACAGTGATCGATGTCGGTTATATAACCGATGATGGTTACAGTTTCTAACTAATGACAGTTATCTAATTGACATTAGTTATACCAATGTGACCAATGGCAGGTATCCAACTGATGTTAGTTTTACTAATTGATGTCTGTTAAGCTATCTAATCAATGTCAGTCTTACTAGTTGACATCAGTTACTGTGTAAACCTGTGGCAAACAAAAAATGGCAAAGTAAAGTTTGAAAATCAATTTACAAGAGTTTTAATGGTCTAAATAAATATTTTAAAGCTAAAAAAGGATCTTATTCATGCGTGAGATGTGTCTGGTCCCATCGGGTGTGTCAGATGTGAACTAAGAATTTGATTCAAGAGAGGATGGTTAGTATGGGGTTAATTTCAAAATGAAAACAAAATGAAAGAAACACACTAACTAGAATAACACTCTAGGCCTAGAGATTAGGGAGAGCTTCATTAATAAATATGAATAAAACCCACAACTAAAATTCAAAATAAATCCTCTTTTACCTTCCTTGGATGCTCCAAAATGCTTGTTGTAGTGGCTTGCTTGGTTTGTGCTCATGAAGTCCTCATCAATGGAAGCTTGGATACCTCCATCTCTCCTTGGCACCTTTGGATTATGGCTTAGCTTGGATTGAAATAAATTTTTCATGGTAACACTATTTTATTAAAGCTTTGCAATCAATTCTACATTATAACTTTGCATAATCATGTCTTATAAATGATTTTCTTGGCTTCTCTATTTATAGATTTTGAGAATGTCTAGAATTAACCTGAACCATCCATCCTGAGATTGAGATGTGTGGTTGAGGATTAATTCAATTTTTTAAATTAAGTTTATAATTATCCTTATCATGACATTGGAAGAAGGGGAAATTAAGAAGCATAGAGGGCATCATGGAAGGCATTGATGAGGCATGGAGGTCATGAATCCTGATATTTGTGGCATTTATGGCCTAGGGATGTCTTCTCAAGAAATGAGGTCACCTAATGATGCACATATTCAATATTCATTTCTAAAAATAATTTTTTAAATTTTTTCTATGGAATTATTTATTATGCCCTGCTTTGGGTTAATTAGCTCTTAAGCATGTTTAAGCATTTGTGCACAAATTACTCAAATTGATTAGAATGCCTTGTTATTGGTCTAAAATTTGGCTGGATTGGAATTGAGAGTTAATGTCAGATGTGTTGGATCCATATCACCATTTAGGATGTTACTAACAATAAATAATAAAGGCACGCATCTTATACAAAAAAATTGATAGGAAAGAGAAATCTAGAGCACCTAGGTGCAAAATTAGCATTTTGACTCAAAATGATCTGATCAAAGTTAGCTGGCCCATAAATTACATTGCCCCATTTAGGGATACCCTGGCCAAAATCAGCACTTGAATATGTCATTTTCACATCATTTAGCATGTTTTAGTGTTTTTAGGCCAAATTATGCATTTTAGGTGAAAATTAGCCAAAAGCGTAGTTAGAGGTTATCAGTGGCCAATTTTAAGTGTCTATAGTTTTAGCTTCTTTTGTATTTTTAATCTTTGAATTAACTCAAATCTACATAAAGACTAACATTTTTCAAGCATAGAATGACATTGATCAGGCATAACTGGCATCGGTTATGCCAAAGCATGATCGATTCTACCTAACTGAGATCAGTTCTGTGTGACCATCATCGATCGATATGTAAGGGAAAATATGGTTTCAAATCCTTGATTTCAATTCTTGTTAGCATTAATTTTTCTTTTTTTGTTTTTTTTTAATGTTTATACTCTCTGTCTAACCACTATGTTTCAGGTTTTGAAGAATTTTTATCATCTTTTGAGATAGCCTAACATTTTCATCTTATGTTGGTTTTGCCTTAAGGTTCACAGGAAACCAATCTTGGTCATTATCGATTGATATTGGTTACTACCAATTGACATCATCTCTATGAAATTGACCAACATCAGTCACCTTATAACTGGCATTGGTCATTTTTGATCTATGGCGATCAATGTTTTCTAAAAATAGAAACCTAAGAGCTATACTTTGAATGTTTGTTTGCTTACCTTCAAATGTGCTTCAAAATAAGAGGAGACTCTATAAATTTTATAGGGCCAAGACGTGAATTAAACATGAATTTGCAAGTTTGAATGGTTTTTAACACTTCATTTTGGTGTTTAAAATAAATTAGGCTAAATTTTAAACATTTGATTTAAGTGTTTAAAATGAACCTAGATGATTTGTGTTGAATTTTGTTATGGTGTGGAGCTAAAAGCTTCAACCGTTTGCAGACACCAGAAGGAAGGATGCTGAAGAACCAGAGCCACCGGCATCGGCAGTATGACCGACGTCAGTTAGATGCAGTGGAGAAGGAGACTGGTGACGGTAGGAAGTCAGTCGACATTGGCAGCACTAGACCAGTAGGGACCGGCGTCGGCAACCTGTGTATTTTCGAAACTGCTGTTGACGAACAGTCAGTTAAGTGAAGCGAGTGTTTGCATGTTAAGCGAATAATTATAGTCACGAGCTGCGTGTCTAATTATTGTAACTTGAGTTCTATTTTTGTAAGCATGGGATCTTATTTATAGACCCATAAGGCATGTATTGTAATAATCCTAAGGCAAGTAAAAGCATTGAAGCTAGCAAGGTCAAGGAGATCTACAGGTGTAAGGTCAAGGAGATCAGCTGAAGCATTCAAGGAGGGATAGCAACTCAGGCTTTAGAGTTGTTGTGTTGAGCAAGAGAGAGAGGGAAGAAGGTCTTGAGGTGTGGCAAGCCTTTGAGGTGGAGGAAGAAGTGGCATCTTCCTTATTGTATTTTCTTCTAGTAATATCTAATACAAAGAGTGTGTATTGTCTCTCAAATTCTTTGTTGTCTCAAGTTTCTATCTACTTTATCATTCTGATATAATTCCGTGTTTAATTGCATATAAGAAGTAATCAATTGTGCTCCAATTGGTAGAGCTATAGATCCCATGACAAGTGGTATCAGAGCTACGGTTTGCAGGAAGCAGGGTATTGTTTTTGATTACAGGTCATTCACAGGGTTTTCTGATTGAGTGGGAGTTTAGCAATGGCAGAAGAAAGTAGACTACGAATGGAGAAGTTTAACGGCAAGAATTATCAACATTGGAGGATGTAGATTGAGGACTATCTATATTAGAAGGATCTGTACTTACCGTTGGGTGGGGTTGCATGCAAGCCCACAGATATGAAGGATGAAGAATGGAACGTTCTTGATCGGAAGGTTCTCGGTTCCATAAGGTTGAGCCTTGCATCGTCTGTGATTTCCAGCTTATCACAGTGCAAAACAATGGAAGAGTTGATAAAGACCTTGGCAAATTTATACGAAAAGCCCTCAGCTTCTAATAAGGTATATCTTATGAAGCAGCTATTTACTTTGCAAATGCAGGAAGGTGGATCGGTACATACTCATCTCAATGATTTCCATGGTTTGGTAAACCAATTAGCTTTAGTCAATATTGTTTTTGATGATGAGGTAAAAGCTCTCTTGATTTTATGTTCTTTGCCTGAAAGTTGGGACGGTATGGTTATGGCAGTAAGTAATTCTGCATTAGCTTCTAAAATCTTAAAAGTTGATGATGTTGTGAGTGTGATCTTGAATGAGGAAATATGCAGGAGAAGCACAGGTGAATCATCAGGGAATGCTCTAAGTGCAGAAAGCAGGGGATGGCAAAGGGAGAAGGTTGAGCAAGGGAAATCAAGGTCAGGAAAGAGATTCGAGTCCAAAGGTATTACCTACTGGTTTTGTGGAAAGAAAGGACATACGAAGAGGGAGTGTTGGTTGAGAGATAAAGAGAATCAACATGCAGGTACTGAAGAAGCAAAGGATGCAAATATTGTGATGCAAGATGCTCTCATACTTTCTTCGGATAGTCAGGTAGGATCATGGATTTTAGATTCTGGTTCATCTTTTCATGCATCCCCAAACAGAGATTTGTTCTATGAGTATGAACAGGGAGATTTTGGAGTGCTCTATTTAGGGGATGGTTCGCCTTGTCAGATAGTTGGCAAAGGGAAAGTGTAGCTGAGATTGCAGATTGACAACACGTGGGTGTTGAAAGAGGTCATGCATGTTCCAATTCTGAAGTAGAGTCTGATTTCTGTAGGAAGGTTGGGAGATGAGGGATGCACAATAACCCTCACAACAGATTCTTGGAAGGTTACCAAGGGAGCACTTGTTCTAGCAAGAGGTAAGAAAGTAGATACTCTTTATCTGTCTACTTATATTACTGATTCTACTTCTAGTGTAGATTCGAAGATGTGGCCTAATAGGCTTGGTCACGAGAATAAGAAGGGAATGGCAGTTCTTGATTCAAAAGGTATGTGTTCAAATTTGGAAAGCACAGATACAGTTCATTGCAAAAAAAGGAAACTTGATGCTTTTGACAGGAACAAAGAAGCCTTGGTGTTTATGGAGGAGATGAAGGACAGAGATCAGTCATAGGGGCTGAATAAATCTGAGCAGGGCAGCATAGACAGAGGTTTGATCCAAGAAGAGCTCACGGATGAAAAATTCATCACTTACACGAACACACAGACACTGATGTCGGCAGCTTGGCACCGACGTCAGTCATCCAGATATTGGCATCAGTCTTGTGCAGACCAGCAGGGTCGGTAGGTCAGATAGGAGAAGTCCGACGTTGGTCATAAGGACTGACGTCGACAGGAGGGACACCGGCGTCAGCTAGGGAAATGACGTCGGCAGTCAGGGTCAGTGTAGGGAACTGACATCGGTCGGGAGTAGACTGGGAGTTGGCCAATATCGGTCACTGGAACGGATAGTGGGTGAATCATCTAAGTCTCAAACACCCATGTGGAGGTCAGGAAAGGTATGTGAACCTCATATTCATTGTTCACCTTCATTATATTGTTTACTAATAGTCATGAACTAGGAAGATGGAAGAAGCAATGCAGGTAGAATCCAAAAACAGTGGGAGCTAAGCATGGATGAGGAGTGTGAGTCCTTGGAGAACCAAACAGGTATTTGTTGGTAGTGTTGTCAGCTAGAAGGAAGCACTGGATAGAGGAATGGATTCCCGTTTTAGAGAAGAGAGTGGATGGACACATGAGACAGAAGGCTATGGTATATGGTCTTGAGTAGGCTGCAGAACAATGGAGGTTTGACCATTGTATTTTATCTTTATCAGGTTGGATAATATTAGCTACATTATCCTATTACTGTATTGTGTTACTTGTTGCAGGGTTTCATATACAGGGAGTTTTCTGAGCTAAAGGTAGAGTTGGTTCAGAAGTATGTCATGGAGAATTTGGGAGCAGCAAAATTCTTGTGGCATAGGATACAGGTATGGCATCACAGGTTTGCGTGGTGGTTGGTCTTCAAGAGTGACATTGAAGAGGGATACAGAGCCTAAGGAACAAAATAGATGGTGTATAGGTACAAGTATAGGTTGCAGCTATTTATCTCCAAGTGGGAGATTGTTATGGTGTGGAGCTAAAAGCTTCAACCGTTTGCAGACACTAGAAGGAAGGATGCTGAAGAACCAGAGCCATCGGTGTCGGCAGTATGACCGACATCGGCTAGATGCAGTGGAGAAGGAGACCGGCGATGGCAGGAAGTCAGCTGACGTCGGCAGCACCAGACCAGCAGGGACTGGCATCGGCAACCTGTATATTTTTGAAACTGCTATTGACGAACAGTCAGTTAAGTGAAGCGAGTGTTTGCATGTTAAGCGACTAATTATAGTCACGAGATGCGTGTCTAATTATTGTAACTTGAGTTCTATTTTTGTAAGCATGGGATCTTATTTATAGACCCATAAGGCATGTATTGTAATAATCCTAAGGCAAGTAAAAGCATTGAAGCTAGCAAGGTTAAGGAGATCTACAGGTGTAAGGTCAAGGAGATCAGCGGAAGCATTCAAGGAGGGATAGCAACTCAGGCTTTAGAGTTGTTGTGTTGAGCAAGAGAGAGAGGGAAGAAGGTCTTGAGGTGTGGTAAGCCTTTGAGGTGGAGGAAGAAGTGGCATCTTTCTTATTGTATTTTCTTCTAGTAATATCTAATACAAAGAGTGTGTATTGTCTCTCAAATTCTTTGTTGTCTCAAGTTTCTATCTACTTTATCATTCTGGTATAATTCTGTGTTTAATTGCATATAAGAAGTAATCAATTGTGCTCCAATTGGTAGAGCTATAGATCCCCTTACAAATTTATTTTATGAAATTTGTTGCATGTTTTGCACTTAAGCCAAGGGGCCAAGGAACTTCAATTGAATGTGTTTTAATCTTGCTCACTTCATCTTTTAGTGTTTAAAAAGAACATAGTTCATTTTTGATGCCTTAGATGTTTTGCAAGATCAACCAGTGCTAAGGGGGCCATAAAAATTCACAACGCATTTCATTTTTGATGCTTTAAAATGAGTTTTAAATCACCTAGATACATGATTTTGAAAATGATCATTTTAATCCATGTTTGTTTGAACTTGTTTGTTTATTTTCTTAAAATGAATAGTGTGTGTATGTTCTCCCCCCATCCCTTTTAGGGAACTTGGATGATCAAAAGTGCCTTTTAACTTGTATTTGTGCCTTGTCAAGGTGTGGAAAGAAAGTTGTCAAGGCTCTCCCCAAAACTCACATGGTTTAGGTGATCTAAAAGTAACCCTATAGTCTTCCCACTTAGTTTTATTTTCATTCAATTTGGATTATGGAGGGGAGGTCATTACCTCTTCATAAGTTATTTAGGGAATTATTGACCTGGGGATTCATCTCCCATAAGTGTTTCAACCCCTCTCCATGGTGGGGTATACAAACCAAGGTACGCATACTTCAAGAGCTAAGGGGTTGAGTAGATAATTTATCCTTTCATAATGAAGGCTCGAGTTGGGTTTGGTAAATTAGGAGATTCCAATAACAATTCTATAGAAGGAATTGCTATGCAAAGGAATAGACCTTTGCATAGTAAGTTGATCGATTTAAACTCAATTGATGTGATGATTTTATTGTATTAGCCACACTTGGGATCAATCTAAATAGTCATAAATTGTAAGTTTTAGTCAACCCCACTTGCCATACCTTGTTAAGATCTATGATATACTTAGTTGTATTTAGTCTTTTTCTTTTTATTGCTTGGTGTCTTGAGACTAAAACTTTGTTTATTTATACCACATCATATCAATTTTTGTTTATACATCACTCCTTTGTTTGAGGAGATGTTATACTGGCCATTTTGTTACACACTTTTGCCTTGAAATTTTTGCGAAATATTTTTGTGTGTGTGTCTTGATTGAAACTGGAATGTTATGCTACCTAAATTATTTCAATATTTTGTGCTCTTTTAAGTCTTAAAACATACCATTGTCACATCTTTAGAGATTGATAATGTCTTAACACTGCTCAATTTATTTCAACACTTGTTTACCTTGTGCCTAATGCCATGTATGCCTTTTGGATTTGTACCTTGTGACATTATGCAAGCTTGTTATTTGTTTATAGAGGCCTAGTTTCCCAAGTTGAGTTTTTGAATAACATTTCCAAGTTCAAATTCAAACATTGATTTATTTATGTTGATGCCTTACTTAATTGGGGATTAGATATAGATCTTTCTCTTTTGGGTTGTGTAACTTAGGTTAATTTGTTACCCAACATTGAAAACTATTGCTTAGATCTTTGTCTAGTGCCTTCATACAATTAAATTTTGTATATTTTGTTTGTTTAAAGGAGCCTAGTTTTCATTATTGTTTGTGCCTTTTATTTGGGAGAAAATAGTCTCTCTCAATATGCCTTTTGCCTTATGCCTTATACCAATTGACCAAGTTTATGTTTGATTATATATGTTGGGTCTATGCCAAAGTGCTTCAAATTTTTTAGATTAAAATCATGTCTTTTTTTTTAATTTTAGCTTTTAATGCTGCATTTGGCTAAAATTCCTTGCACATGCCTTTGTTTTAAGCCTATATTTTGACATTGTATTTGGCCAAAATCCCTAACACATGTCTTTATTTTGAGCGTAGCTTTTTACACTATGTTTGGCCAAAAGACCTATCATTCTTTACCTTTCCTAGTTTAAACTATTTGGAGAACTTTGCACCTAGAGTTTAACATGCTATTTTTTATTCAGATGCTTGACCTTTTATGTGTGAGACATTTGATGTTAGACATTTGAAAGTATATTATTTTCAACCAAGTTTTTAACACAGACTATTTAGGATATACAACTCCCCTAGACCAAGTTAGACCAAGTTAGACCAAGTTTGAACATTTTGTCCTTTGGACATAATTTTTAAAGTTTTTAAAACTCTAAGCCTTTTTTCAGAGTGTTATCATTGACATGGATATGTCTAGATACACTTATGGTGGATTCACATACAATCCAAGTTATGATAGAATGGCCGCACAAAATGACTTTGTTGAAGACCCTTATGAAGATGATGTTGCTTGGGAGATGGATTTTTACCCTCCTTACATTGATCAATTAGGGGAATAAAATCAAGATCCACAAATTAACTTTGCTGAAGACCCTTATGAAGATGATGTTGCTTGGGAGATGGATTTTTACTCTCCTTGCAATGCTCAATCAAGGGAGCAAAGTCAAGATTCATAAAATGACTTTGTTAAAGACCTTTATAAATATGATGTTATTTGGGAAATCGATTCTTATCCACCTTAAAAATTTCAATCTAGGGAACAATGTCAAGAACCTACCTATGATCCAAGACAAGATTCTTACTGGGATAGGGATAATTTTATTTGGGAGGAGGATCCATATCCTCCTTAAAATTATCAATCTAGGGAACAAATTCAAGAACCTGCTTACAATCCAAGCCAAGATCCTTATTATGATAGGGATAGTGTTGTTTTAGAGGAGGATCCATATCTTCCTTAAAATACTGAATCTAGGGAACAAATACAAGATTGCCAAGTGTTGTGTTCAATGACACCATCTTCTAGCCAGTTGCCATATTATACACACCCTTATGTGACTACAAATTATCCCACCTATACCTTTAAACCTCCTTCAAATTATGCGAGTTACCAATATCCATAACATCCAAGTAATACCATTACTATTCTAGGACCTCATCCTTTGGCTTGTGTGAGAAACCAAGTTTTATGATGCCCTTTTTTATCCAACCTTAGCCTTTGGATTATATAAGCAATCAAGATCTATAATTACCTATCATTATCCAACCATCAACCATCCTTCATCTGTTGACAACCATTCCCTACTTTAGAAAACCCCTACCAATCATCCAATCCCAATCAAACCAATCAGTATGTTTCTAACCAAGCCAATCATTTGAGGACCAAGTTGTATTCAAAACTGGCATTTTACAATTGATCATAAACCAAGGCCAAGAGAACCAACCAAGACAAGATGTTTTTGTTAAAATAACCATTTGTGATAAGATAACCTATGATGAATCACCTCTTAAATAAATATTTATTGTCGAGGAGTCTCACTCTGATAAGCCAATCTTTACTGAGTCACTTCTTAATGATTATAATTGACTTTGGGCAAATCATTACCTCAACCATATGCCTATTTTTAAATAACCTCCCTCTAAAAATCTAGTCTCTATGGATTTATATTTTGACCATGTTTCCATCATTAAGGAGTCTCACTTTGACAAACTAGTCTCTATGAAAGCCATTATGCCATCAAAGGCCACTACTTGTCCTTTATCAAACATTCAATAAGACACCATTATAGTAGTGTCCACATCAGATGAAGAATCAAAATTAGATTTAGGTTCTATTATTAAAGTGGCATTAGATTTAACATCAGAAGTAGAATCAATGTTAGTCTTAACATCAGATTTAGAGTTCCTTGAGTCAGAATCAAATTCAGAATCAAAATACATTCATGGCTATTACAACATTGGTTATGCATGCCTTGTAGATCAGTTTGAATATATTTATGATCCTTATACATTTTTTAAGGATGATTACTTTATCATTGACATAAGCTCTCGTAGTATCTTCTATGAAGATCATACGACCTCTCCCCATTCCATTACCATTTCACATGTCATTACCACCAACCAACCTAGCCATGTTATTGACATTCCATATCCCATAAGTGTTGATTATGACCAACACAATCATACCTTATTGAAATACATCCATGGTGATATATCAATTAAAGAACATGAAGAAGGCCAAGACCAAATTCATGCAGAAGAAGAAAAATATCCTAGTGAAACCTTTTCGGAGGTGCTATGGGATAATCAAAGTTCAAACTCAGTATCTTCTAGTGAAATATTTTTGGAGGTGCTAAAAGATAATAAAATTTAAAAGGCAATGTGCTATAGTCAAACCTTATCATAAGTGCTATGGGATAATCAAGATAACTTCATTGGTGAAAACCTCTTCAAGGCACCAATAGCTAAGCACAATAGTTCTTCACAGCTTCATGAAGAAAAAATCAAAGATGAAATCAATATATCTTCCAATCTATAGTATAATCAGATGGTATCTACTCTTAAGCCCAAACAATAGAAAAATTTGGTGATCCTATTGAAAGAATATTTGGAAGTCTTCGGCCCTACCACATCAAAATTTATGTCAAATCCAAAATCAACAACATTATGTGTGCTTAAAAATATTGATCTTCATTTGTTTCCCAACCATTAAACATTTCATTATCATCCATAATTCCATTTACCAATAAAACCTATCATCTAATAGTTATCCACATTTACCATCCTTGGTTGCACTTTCATTTATAGAGGTTACAAAGATACCTTGTATTGATGATTAAAGGAAATAAAATCTATGACCAATGAAGATCACAACAACATCATTTTCATCCAAATTTGTAGCAAGTTCTTGATAGAGTATCTATATAAAAGAGGTGTGGCCTAGTAATTTACATGATTGATTATTCTTGTTGTATCATTTGTTAATCAAGATATGCATCTCCACACCATCAAAAACACTAGAACCAATCACTTAGGCCAAAAACATGTACCATACCATTTTCATTTGCCATTACCATATTCCATACACCATGTCATTGTCATTTTCCATTCCTCTTGTTGTTGTTTTATACATTACCAATTCCCTTCCCTCATCACTTTTGGGCAACCCCCTTATCATTTTATCCAATCTTTATACCATTCGTCATCCTAAATAATGTCATACCCTATACCATTCTACCATGTCATCTCTATTAGACCAAAACCTATTTTTAACCATCCTACCCAAGCTTATTTTGATCTTGGTTCATTTGGTTTTTCCCACACTTTTTGCAAGGGAATTTAGATCAAGTTTCAAAAGTTTTTGAATTTCATGTTTAAATGATAATGAAAGTAGTATGATAGTTTATCTAGAAAGATATCTTTCATTCATGTTTACCTTTGACCAGTGTTACTTGATTTTAACCACATATGGGTAAATCACTAGTCCACATTGTGTTGCTAATTATAACCATCTATGGGAAAATTAGTATTGTAGACCTATGCCATTGTTTCTTTATAATAAATTCCTATGGGTAAATTAGGAATAACACCTTTACCATGCATTATAGTATCACCTTGCCATTACATTATCATTTTCTTAGCCTTTTGATAGATTTAAGAACTTATTGTGACCTAGTTGGTTTCTCCCCAACTTTTGTGTGGATGGAGCCACTTTTAATTGAGGTCATTTTGGGACTATGTATGTCATGCTTAATTCATGTTGAGGTCAAATCAGTCCCACTTTCTATACACTCTCACTAATTTGTGAGCAATCTACGCTAATGCTCTCATTGCTTTGTGAGTTAGACCATTTAGTATCTCATAATTCCTAATTGGGTGAGATACTTAGAAAATTATAAAAACATTTAAAATTTAAAAATACAAAAACATTGATCCAATCTAAGCCTAGTTAGTCATCCTTGATTTGCACTATTAGGGAAAATACATTATTAGGATGATTTCTTTTACTTTTATTTCCAAGCTTTTTTGTGTGTTTATTTTTTATTTGTTTGTTTGTTTGATTTCCTATTTGTTTGCTTTCAGTACTATTGCCTTGGACTCAATCTATATGTGTTCATTATATGATTCCTTTCACATTATTCTTGAGTCCATCCATATTCATATGTCAACATTGCCATCATAATTTTTATCATTGGTACATTATTTTCAATTGTTTATTGGATTAGGAGTCAGTCTGATCCACGCTGATGCACGATGCATCTTTGTGCCTCCTGATTCCCAGACTACCTGCCACATGTTCTAACTGGGAATCACCTCGAGTGTCCTCAGATTGGCCATATAGTGGTCTGGAAGAGGACCCATATCACTCTAGAGCTTTTGGCATGATGGCCAGTCCTTTTATTGGTATTAGAGCTAGGTCTCGAGGTCAAGTCCCACGGAAGCTGGTGGGCCTGATCCACACCGATGCACAACACATCTCTATGCCTCCTAGTTAACAGACTACCTACCATGTGTTCTAATCAGCAATCACCTCAGGTGTCCTCAGACTAGCCATATAGTGGTCTAAAAGAGGACCCAGATCACTCTAGATCTTTTGGCATGATGGTTAGTCCTTCTATTCATAGAAGGACTAGCCATCATGCCAAAAGCTCTAGAGTGATCTGGGTCCTCTTCTAGACCACTATATGCTAGTTTGAGGACACCTAAGGTGATTTCTAGTCAGAACATGTGGTAGGTAGTCTAGTAACCAAGAGGCACAGAGACACGTCGTGCATCAATGCAGATCAGGCCCACCAGCTTCCATGGGACTCAACCTTGAGACCTAGCTCTGATACCAATAGAAGGACTAGTTGTCATGCCAAAAGCTCTGGAGTGATTTGGGTCCTCTTCTAGACCACTATATGGCCAGTCTGAAGACACCTGAGGTGATTCTTGATCAGAACACATGGTAGGTAGTCTGATAACTGGGAGGCATGGAGATGTGTCGAGTGTAGATCACAGTCCATATGCATATTTTAGGAAAGTTAATATGGTGTTATATCATAAGGCATATAATCATGTGCTATATCAAAAATCATCTCAGGAAGTCTTACAAGCAATGGAGCTATAGTGAATTCTCTTTAGTACCCTTGTAAAATCCTCTCACCCTTGATCAAATAAACACATTAACCATTCTAGTTATTATTATAGCTTTAATTTTGACCTTTAGAGAGGGTTCTTCAGTCCCCTTCCAATTGAGCTACACTATTAGGACAACCCCAAGCTATGGGTTACCTCTGGTGGGGCTGAACCTTTGTAGAGGGTTGGCTTCCTCTTGATGAATCACCTATGCTAATGTTTGCACTGAGAAAAGGGCTAGAGAACAGGTAAAGGGGTCATAAGAAAGATAAAATGGTGATACATCAATTTAAATGAGACTCACACAAGTATGAAATTTACACTAAATAATCATAAGATAACACTATCTCACATAATCTCAAAATCTAGTTAATTACATAAGTATTTCATACACTAGGTTTAGGAATCAATGAATGAAACTAAGAGGAGTTATAATAATCATACCAAGATGACATTAATGGAAAAAAGAACACAAATACAGACTTGTAATCAACTAAAAAACACCCTAAAATAGTAAAGGAAGAAGGACAATGGGCATGGAAGATTCTCCTTCACATTGCCATCATGCACAAGCTTGTTAAACACATTTCAAAAGCAAGAGAGAGGTAAAGGAAATATTATTTTCCTCTATAGGTCTTTTATAGAAGTTTTGACAAGGTCTATCCTTATCAAATGAGAGTCTCTACTCCTTAAAATTGAGAGAAAGTCTTTTCTTCTAAAAATTGAGAGAGAGAGATTACCCAATGGAAAGAATGGGTAATATATCAAAAAGGGAGAGAGAGAAGAGGGAACATGAGTACATAAGTCATTAATTGAGCTATCAAATTTTGATAAAATCATCCCCAATTATCCATTGACAAGTTATCCTTTTATTTGTCTTGATAGCCCCCAAATCCCCTCATTGGCTAAGAGAAATGCACTAGAGGACAATAGTTGCCAAAGGTGGTGAGTCATGAACCTACTTATGAAGGAGAACCCTTAGACACCCTAAAATTCATTAAATGTTATATTTACATTCTTTGACAACTAAATATCCATCTTGGGATTCTATGGTATCTCCACTTACTTCATTATGAGGGTAAGGTCCTTATATCCATGGACTTGATAGATCCATGACCAAGTCTTCTCTTAGCGGCTTTTTGTTAGAGCTAGGACCATATTGAAAGGTGAGCCACTTCTCCATAACTATTCATATCTGCCCCTACTCAATATTTGATAATAGGTCTATATTATATATTTAAAACCAATATCATTCATTGGTTTTCGTATAGTTAGTACATATTGATAAAGAGCCTACAGACTACATAGCCTCATTCTTGATCTCCATTAGGTTTAAATAGACCTATCTTATCCCTAGGAATTTGTGAAAATCAAGAACTCACCATATACATAGGTCTTCTTTAAAGAACAAAGATCACAATCACAAAATCATACTACAACCCAAAAGGATAGGCCCTTTGTGTTCCAAATCTTCAAACCAGAGGTTCATGGCATCGAAACCTTATGTTGGTAACCCCTGATTGTATAATTATATTTGCTTGTGACATTCGATCGAGATCTAATGGCAAAAGTATGTTTTTTTTATAATTTGCCTCTATTTTGACCTAGGTCACCATTATTCTCCACTTGAAATATCTTGCCTTTCTACCTTTAATATTTATCATTGATCTGCTTCCTAGCATTTGAACGAGCACCATTAATCTTCTTAGATCCACTATCTTCAACTTTTAATAATGATCATTGATCTTGATTTGGACCTTTCATATTGTGCCAACTATTAGCTCTTTATTTTATCCATAAGATCCTGCTAACTTTTTGACTTCTTTCACATTGTAGATATGATTTTTTATGATTAAATGTGAGCCCAAGATTTTTTGAAAGTCTAATGCTCTTGTGACACTTGGCAACTTGTTATTCATCCTGAATATCCTTTGACCTTTTGAATTATTACTCATCATTGATCTGATCTATACAAGTGAATACACACCATTAGATCTTAAGACCCACTAAAATATATCATATTGACATATACCATTATATCTCTATCAAGACACCTGGGATCTTGCCACTTGTCATATTCTCACTGATGCTGACCTTTTAACTTGATGTTTGCCATTGATCACTTTGGTATGATTGAACACATACCATTAGATATTTGGTATGATTTTATGTCAATAATTGATCTTTCTCAATTTAAATCAAATAGATACTTCATGAAGCTTTAACTTGACATCTGCATGCCTATTTCTTTCTACAAGTCTAACTTTGAAGCTTTATAACTTGAGATAAAAAACTCACCAAGTTGTGAAATTTGTAGAGGATGATATAGGCATGAAGAGATTCACGTCCATATGGTATTTTTTCCTTGACTGATTATCTAAGTGTATTTATTAAATGCATAATCAAGCTGACTAGTCTATTTATGTATGATGTTCTCATGATGGTCTGGTTCTTTTGGACTTGTGATTGAATTATTTTCTCTTTTATAGGGCTCTAATGAATTTATAATCCTTTTTAGAACCTTATCAATGCTTTTGAATGCTTGAAATAAAATGAAAACTTGTTGGTCTTCTTTATTTTGCAATCCTAGACCTGTTTCAAGACCTACTTCTTAAAGATCAACAAAACACACTTTAAACTTGTTTAAAGTGTTTCAAAAGATTTAAAAGCAATATGTGATCTTATTCTTAATTATTTGGTTGCTCAAATTCCATCCAAAACTTTGATTGGTCAATCACTTCATACCAAGACCTTTAGAAACTAGTCCATTTAGGCAAATTTCTGTATGTAAGCTAAAATTGACCAGCATTTCTAGCTACATACTAGCGTTGCATGCCTAGTATGCAAGAGACTAGTAGCCTTAAACTGATTCATTAGGTATGGAGTCTCAAGATTCTTCCAAACTAAAACTATTGTGAGATTGATATAAGGTTTACCCTTTCTAAAACCTTCCTTTGAAGCAAAAGGAACAAAAGAAACAAACAACAACAAAGTACCCAAGGCACTTATTGAAAAGGAACACATAACTAAAATGGAAATATTTTCAAAGAAATTAGAGGAAAGAATAGAAAATTACTCTAATATGCTACAATACCATACAATATCTTAAAACTCTTTTAATAACAAAGCTTTAAATGAATGCCATTGACTGGGATGGGTAATACCTCTCCATCTAGTTGGGAAAGCTGAAAAGCATTATGTTGTTTGCATCCATGGATCAAATAAGGACTAATCCAAAAGCTATCAAACTTGGTATGGTTACCTAGCTTGGCCTTATTTGAGTCCGATTTGAGGACTAGGTCCCCTTCCTTGGAGTCCCTTATTGTGGCTCTCTTGTCAAAGGCTTTCTTAACTTGAGCTTGATGTGACTCTAATGTCTTCATTACAAGGTCCTTAGTTTCTTCAAGTTCCATGAGCTTTACCATCCTCACACTCATAGGCTCATATTCCATCAACTCAAAATGATAGGATAACTTTACTGTAGGTAATTCAATAGAAATGGGCAATTTGGCTTTCCTTCCATATATAAGGACATATGGAGATATGCTAATGGAAGCTTTGGGAATCACTCTATCAGCCCATAAGGTTGTCCTTATATTTGTATGCCACACTCTTTTATTCTCCTTCATGGTCCTCTTGATAATCCTCAACAAGTTCTTGTTTGTGGAATCTTCCAATCCATTTCCTTAGGGGTAGTAATTGGAGGATGTGCTAAGGTGGATGTCCAGCTTGAATTCCCATTCACTTATCTTCATACCAACAAATGTCAATTCATTATTTTAAATTATAGTAGTTAGGACACCAAACCTAGTCACTATGTTATCATGAAGTCTAATACTACTATTTTATTGGCTTCTTTCAAAATAATTACTTTGACCCACTTGGTGAAGTAGTCAGTTGTAGCGATCACCCATTTATGTCCTAAACTAGAAGGTGGATTTATCATCCCTATGAAGTCCAACCCCCATTACATAAATGGTTACTCCACCTAAATCAGATTGAGTGGAAGAGTTGCTAATATCTACTTTCCTACAAATAGAGTACACTTTTGGCATTTTCTGACCCATGCATAGGCATCTTTGAAAAGGATAGGCTAACAATAGACAACTATCATTACCTTTGTTGCTATTGTTCTTGGATAAAAATGGCCTCTTGCATGTCCATCATAAAACTACTCTAAGAGCTTTGTCACTTTATTTTCATTAATACACCTAAGAAGTACCCCATTGAGCTCCCTTCTAAAAATAACACCATCAACTAATACATAAGGTATGGATTGAATCCTAAAATACCTTCTTTTTAATTTATGTAAACCTTGAGGGCATTCTCCTATCATCAATAAATGGGTCATATCTTGGAGCTATCTATTTGGAAGTGGTGGTGCATTGGATTATGAGCTATCTTGTATCACTAAAACAAACTCTTTATTTTCTTGAAGTTCATCCACCATATGCTCATACAATCCTTTTCCTCTTACCATCTTGGTGAATTTTATCTCCACATCATACTCCATAACCTTGGTAATCCATCATATTATTTTCTCATTCAACTCCTTGTTGAGGAAAAATTCCCTCACTCTAGGATGAGACACCGTAAGATGAGCCTTACTATTGCTGAGCAATGGTTTGAACCTATTTAGGATCCTTAAAGATATAAGAACCTAATTTTCTATGAAAATATATCTCACTTCATATCCCCCTATCCCTTGATTAAAAAAGGTAATTCATCACTCAAGTCCTTCACCATTCTTTTGCATCAATATAGTGGATATGTTGTCAGCATTGGCAAAGGTGTAAAATATTAAATTCTTTGATAAAAAAGGATTCATGAGTGAAGGTGCTTGGGCAATAGCCTGGTTGATGACCTCAAATGTTACCTCACCTTCATTTGACCAAAAAAACACTAGGATCTTCTTCAACATGGTGGTGATGGGCTTGACTAGGATTGCAAAACCAGGTATAAAACTTCTCACAAAGTTTAGTTTCCCAAGGAATCTCTATATTCCTTTCTTGTGCTTGGGTAGACATAGTGATAAGATAACACTTGTACTATCAGGGTCAATGGATAATCCCTCATTTGAGATAATTTGACCTAAAATATTGCCTTCATGGATGGTAAACACACATTTTTAGGTATTTAAAGAGATCCCATACTTTCTACATCTTTCAAAGATTAACTTTAGATGGTCCATGTGCTCACTAGCTTTCTTAGAAAAAAATATATGATGTCATCCAAGTAGAGTAGCACCATTTGATTCAGAAACCTTTGGAAAGCCATGTCCATGGATCTTTGGAAAGTTGCCCTAGTATTTGAAAATCCAAAAGGCATCTTCTGGTAAGCATATGTGCCCCACTTTATGGTGAAGGTAGTCTTATACTGATCTTCTGCTCTCACTAGTACCTACTTGTAACTTGAATATCCATCCAAGAGGGAAAAGTGTTATGAACTAGCAACTATCTAAAGAAGTTTCTCCATGGATGGAAAAGAATAGTGATATTTCAAGGAAATCCTATTCAGATCCCTGAAGTCAACACACAATTTTATCTCCGCACTCTTCTTCCTCATAGGTACCAAATTGGCTACCCATGAGGAGTGCTTAATGGGAAAGATGATCTTGGATTCAATCATCTTGGTCAATTCTTTCCTCATAAGATCTTATATTTTTGGGTTTATAAGCCTCTAATTTTGCCTGATAGGCTAGGTATTAGCCTCTAGTTCTATAGTGTGTCAGGCTAGCTGGGGATCAAAGCCTCTCAGGCCACTATATTCCCAAGTAAATATGTCAGCATATTATTTAAAAAGTTTTATGAAAGCATGCCTTTCAGCTTTAGTGCTTAACTTGCCAACCTTGAGGAGCATTTCATTGAAGATAAGGACTCTTTCATAATTCTTCTCATTGTTTGACATCACTACCTTATATTTTCTCATATGATCTCCCTCATGGAAAATACCTTCAAGGGTGACAAGCCCTTTAAGAAGATTATTGGATCTCAATTAAACTATTTGATCTTCATATTAATGTTGAAATTCTTCTAGGTTCATTAAATAGAATTTGCTTCCTATTGAAAGAAACAATTAATTTACTTGTCATTTTCAAAGACTTGATAATGAGCTTCATTGTTTGGCACTGATGTTATCACCACCATTGTGACATGTGGCTGCACCTTGGACTTTTTCAAATCATTGGGGATATCAAATTAAGATCCCAAAGATACCAACCTATCAACATGTTAATTTTGGTTTCTTGGTATGGCTTGGATGTTAAAGGTCTCAAAATCCTCAATTAGGTCCCACACTCTATGTTTGTAAGACTTTATCAATGGATTTTTGGTGATATTATGGCCTCTAACCTGGTATACTATTAGCTCACTATCCCCATAAACTTGAAACTACTTGATTCCTCTCTTATTAGCCCATTAAAATCCATATATGAGACATTCATAGTCTACTACATTGTAAGAGAAAATGAATTGGAACATGTAAGAAGAGAAATATTTGTCATTTGAGGGAGATACTAGCATTGTACCGACACCTACTCCATGTTGGCTCCTTGAACCATCAAAGAACAATTTACATAGGATACTAGGATCCTTTTGAGGTCTAATGAGGGATGACATGGACTGATTCTCTTCATGAAAATAGTAGACACCCATGTCCCTTTCTTAAACTCTTTCTAAGGGATCAATCAAATGATTGTCATTTCATAGTTCATCTAAGAACATGTCTAGTATCTCCTCAGGATGAGTGTTTAATTCTTAACCCACCATGTGTTCATCCTCATCAAGGATGGTTCAATTGAGGTTTATTCTATCTAGCCCATAGGATTTAATGTGGAGTTGTGTAATGGGATCAACCTTAATGGATACCTTGGTTCTAGATCTTGTCCTAAATGCCATGTATGACCAATCTATTTTAGGATAACCTCTAATTTTATAGTGAATTATCTAGATATGCATAGGGTAAAATGAGGAGGTACATCTAGGATCAATACATCTTGAACCACTGAGACACTAGGAAAAGAATTTAGGGTCAACTTGAGATCTCTAATTATACCAGATGGCTTGGTAGAAGATCCATCCAACTGTAACACTCTTCTAGAGTGGGGCTCATACTTTAGACTGAGCTGGTCTGCTATAGAGTTTGGCATTAATGAGGTGAAGCCCCATTTTTTACCAATAAATTATGCACTAAAGAGTCACCAATGATCACTTAAATGTATAAAGGAGGAGGTTTGACCACCTTAATTTATTTCTCTTAATTTTGTCCTTTGGTTGCATTGGTGAGAACCTCATTCATCTTGCTTGATGGCTTGTCTATAACTGGTGCAACATTAATCTTAGACAAACCTTCTTGAATAATATCCACCTATTTGAGCATGGAAATCATATCCCAGATTGGCACACTTGAATTTGACTTATTCATTTGTTCCAAAATGTTGATGGGTGAACTACCAACATTTAGTTTTGCTTTGGGAGCCACAACTGCACCTTGAGTTTATGAGTTTTGGGAAATAAATAAAATCCCATAATTTTGATTCCTTGGAACTATTAGAACCCTTGGACCAATAATAGATCCATTTGGATTTGATATTGAAGGAGTAATGTTAGGAATGTCTTTGAATACTTCTTGATTACCATCCATGTTCCTTCTTTTGAACCTTGTATTTGATGCCATTAAGATGTATGCTTGGCTAGAACTAGCCTACTTATTGAGTGCATAACACTCTTATTGCTCATAGTTAACCATTGTAGCACCCAACTAACTTGGTCCTTGATCAATACCTTAAATTTATTGAGGCTCTTCTAGTTTTGTCATCATGGGCATCTCTATGTTCTGATCCATAAGAGCTTGATTGCACCCATAATTGGTAGCCTATTGCTAATGATCATTGAAAGATTGAGTGAAATTAGTGTTTGGGATAATGGACTACCCAAAAGATTGATTCCAAGGTATGGTGTCCTCAACTTCTTGAGTAACATTATTATGAATAGGGACCAAGGTGTTGGATGTGCTTGCAACATTTGGATTATAATTATTTTATCTATTGTAACTAGCATGTCCTTATCCTTGGTTTTGACCTTGGCTTTAGCCTTGGAAATTTAATTTATAATGTGTCCTATTTGATTGATAAGACTATTTTTGAGGTTTATATGAGGCTTTATGAGGCTTATTAAAATCTTAATGCCTCTTAACATTTACTAGTTCATTTTCTAAGGATTAGAACATGCTCTTAAGCTCTTAAAAGCTATTTTGTTCTTGGGAATCACTAGATCCGCTAGTGGAAGCCTTCTCCTTCTTAGGCATAGGTATGGAAATAATTATAGGCATAGGAAGGATGATATCAAGGGGAGGAATATAAATATGAAATGGTTTGATCTCAAGGAGTAAAGGCATTGGTGGTTTAGGTGTTAACTTGCCAACTTGGACTAGATAATTTTATACTCTGATTGTCACCTCATATGCAATTGGAAATGTGTTCCCTCCCATAGATTGGATCATTACTGCAATGTCACTATCAAGGGATTTCAAATAGTATAGGAAGGCAAAGTTAGGGGTAGGCCTAATAGAGACTAGTATTTTGTCCTAAGTTTTTTAAAACCTTGTATTGAAATCTTGCATGACTTCATGAGGGGCTCTTTTTATTGTAGTTAATTGGTCTACAAGTGACAAATGGTAAATTTTATCTTCAAATATTTGGAACAAATCCTCTCTTAATTGGTCTCATGTGTAAATGGAATTAGGAGTAAGGATTCTATACCATTCTAAGGCCTTGCCTTTGAAAGAGATGGAAAATAACCTAATTGCTACATTTTCCTCATTAATATCATGAATGTTGCACAAGTTGGTTATATGCATGAGGTATTCAAAATGTATTTTAGCTTGATCTCTAGTAAAATAAGGGAAACTTTTAAGAGATACTACTAGGATAGGATCATAATGAGGGAGGGCCAGAGGGCTTCGGCCATTAAAAGCCACAAAAGATCTATGTACTTCTATGGCAATAAAAGGGGCTAATAAGGATGTTCTAGTAGCGGTAGACCTTGGACTTGATCTAGGAATAATGTTGCCTTTATATGGGTGTGTATTATTAAACCTTAATCTCTTTGATAAATTTAAAGGTAGTTCAACAAATTCAAAAGGAATACTTATATAAATTGATCTTGAAGTCACCTTTGTCATGAAAGACAACTAATACTCTATAATAGAGTGTTGATTGTTCTTTTGGAGTCATCAGATACAGTTGTGTGAAGTTATAACTACTATAAATTGAGAAAATCAACATCAAACTTGATCAATATTTTCTTTAAATTATGTCTCATCAGGCACACCAAAAACTATTGTAGCTTTAATTTCACCCTTATATAGGGTTATTTAGGCCCTTTCCAATTGAGATATATTATTTGGATAACCCTTGGTTGTGGGTCAACTATGGTGGGGTTGAACCTCTAGAGAAGGATGACCTCCTCTTGATGCATCACCTATGTTAATGTTTACACTGAGAAAAGGGTTAGACAAGGGGTCAAGGGGTCCTAAGAAGGATAAAATGGTGGTGCACAAATTTAAATGAGACTTAAAAAAGCATACAATATACACTGAAGAAGCATAAGATAGTACTAGCACACACAATCTCAAAATCTAGCTAATTTCATAAGTATTTCATACACTAGGTTCATGAAGCAATGAATGAAACTAAGAGGAGTTCTAGGATTCACATGAATATTAAATTAATGGTAGAAAAAACATAAATTCAAACCTGTAATCAAATAGAAAACACCATAAAATAGTCAAGGAAGAAGGATAATGGGCATGGAATATTATCCTTCACAATGCCATCATGCACAAGCATGCTAAACATAATTCAAAAACAAGAGATAGGTAAAACAAATATTATTATCTTCAATATGTCTTTCATAAAAGTTTTGATAAGGTCTATCCTTATCAAATGAGAGTCTCTATTCCTCAAAATTGAGAGAAAGTCTTTTCTTCTATATATATATATATATATATATATCTATATATATATATATATATAGAGAGAGAGAGAGAGAGAACCCAGTGGAAATAATAGGTAATATATCAAAAATGGAGCTACCACCTTTTGATCAAATCAGCCCCAATTCTCCATTGACAAGTTATCCTTTTGTTTATTCCAATAGCTCCCAAATCCTCTCATTGGCTGAGAGAAATGCACTAGAAGACAATAGTTACCAAAGGTGGCAAGTCATGATCCTGCTTATGAAGGATAACTCTTAGACACCTTAAAATTCATTAAATTTTATAGTTGTTTTCTCCAACCACTAGATCTTCATCTTGGGATTCTATGATATCTCCACTTGCTTCATTATGAGGGCAAGGTCATTATATCCATGTACTTGATACAGCCATTCCCAAGTCTTCTATTAGTAGATGTTTGTCAAATTTGGAACCATATTGAAAGGTGAGCCACTTCCCCATAACTGTTCATACCTACCCTTACTCAATAAATGATCATAGGTCTATATTGTAGATTTAAAACCAATCTCCTTTATTGGTTTTCATATAGTTACTACATATCGATAAAGAGCTTACATGATGCATAGCCTCATTCTTGATCTCTATTTTGTCTAAATAGACATACCTTATCCTTGGGAATTTATGGAAATAGAGAAATCACCATATACATAGATCTTATTTAAATAAAAAATAATGTATGCTTATGACATTCGATCGAGATTTAATGGTGATAGGATGTTCTTTATAGGATTTGCCTCTATTTTAACCTAGGTCACCATTGTTCTCAACTTTAAATCTCTTTCTTTTAAACCATTAATATTTACCATTGATCTACTTCTTGGATTTTTAATGAGCACAATTAAACATCCTAGATCCACAGTCTTTGACTTTTAATATTGATCATCGATCTTGATCTTGACCTTTCATACTATTCCAACTGTCAGATTTTTGTTTTCTCTACAAGATCTTGATAATTTTTTGACCTCTTACACATCTTAGATCGAATTTTGTATGATTAAATATGGGCCCTATATTTTCTAATAGTCTAATGTGCTTATGACGCTTGGTAGCTTCTTATTCATCCTAGATATCCTTTAACCTTTTGAATTCTTTCTCACCATCAATATAATCTATATAAGTGAAAATGTGTCATTCGATCTTAGGACCCATTGACATATATCATATCGATATATACCATTGTATAACTATCAAGACACTTAAGATCTTACCACTTGTCAACTTCTCACTGATGCTGACCCTTTGACTTGATTCTCACCATTGATCTCTTTGGTATGATTAAATGCATACCATTAGATATTTGGGACCCACTGTCCTTGCCCACTCACTATTATATCTTTAGTATTATTTAACACCAATCATTTATATCTCTCATTTTAAATCAAATGACTACTTCATGAAGCTTAAACCTGACATTCGTATGTTTGTTTCTTTTTTCAAGTCTAACTTTGAAGCGCTATAACTTGAGATAAAAAACTCACCAAGTTATGAAATTTGTAGAGGATAATCTAGGAATGAAGAGATTAATGTCCATGTGGTATTTTTACTTGACCAATTCTCTAAATGCATTTACTAAATGCACAATCAAGCTTACTAGTCTATTTTTTCATGACATTCTCATGACGATCTAGTTCTTTTGGACTTATGTTTGAACTATTGTCTCTTTTAGAAAGCTATAATGAATTTTTAAGACTTTGTGAAAATTTATCCATGTCTTGAATGCTTGAAAAACCATAAAAACCTATTGGTATTCTTCATTTTGCAATCTTAGACTTGTTTCAAGACCTACTTCTCAAAGATCAACAAATCACACTTTAAGCTTGCTTAAAGTGTTTCAATAGCTTTGAAAACAATATGTGATCTTCTTCTTCATTATTTAATTTCTCACATTCCATCCATAACTTTGCTTGATAGATCACTTCATACCAACACCTTTATAAATAGGTCTATTTGGGCAAATTTTTATATGTAAGCCAAAATTGACCAATAGTTGTATTAATGTTAATTAGGACGAGCATATCCACATTAGTAGATATAATTGAATCTTTCACATTAATCAAACCTTTATTATTCTACTAATATATTTCATAACTTTTTGCATATTTATATCCCTATTTATTTATGGCTTCTTCGATCATTAGACCATTGCATCTACGTTTGCACCTACTCATCTTTAATCTATGAAATAGGTTATATCCTTGAGTTATGCTTGCTAATATGCCGTACTAGGTTATAACCAAACAACTTTATTCAATCTTTGTCATCTTAATGATTATAATTTCATGTGGTAAATCATTATTTTTTCAACTTATCAGTCCTAACTAGGGCATATACTAATGCCATTGATTATAACCACCTTTGGGAAAATCAATGTTGCACCCTTTGTTACTAATTATAACTGCCTTTGGAAAAATTAATACTTATTTTTAAATCAATACATGAAATAATTTTATCATTTAGATTAATCTCTCCCATTGGTTAATTATACCTTTCTTATTGCTTCTATTCAAGGGACCATCCATCAAACATATGATGGCCACTCCCTCGAGGGGGCATCATTAAAGGCTTTCCAAACACTATTTGGAGATTTTTCTTCAAATCATCTTCTTTTTGGCATATCAACCTTCCTTTCCCATTATTATTTGATAAAATTTTATTGTGCATATGGTTTTCAACATCTTCCCAACTATAAGAAAACTAAAGACACCTAAAATTGGCTATCAATGTCTTCATACTAGACTTTAAACCAATTTCTACCAACCATTGCAAATTAAGCCTAAAAATCACTAAACATTCCACATTCACTTTTACAATGCTAATCAAAGATCATAGTCCTATTGAGACATCCCTAAATGGGGTATCATACCATAAACAATAAAAACCTTTCACATATTCATCTCTAAACATTCCATGGCATTACAACATGCAATTTGGCTTATAGATCTATTAAATGGGGCAACTGCACACATAAAATTAATTCAAATCTTGAAAATTTATAAAAGAATAAAATAAAATAAATTAAAATTCTAAACCTAATCAAATGCCTAATTTAATTACCCATGAACAATTAATTAATTATAAAAAATGAAATTCAAAAATCAAAGAATATCCTAAGAATTCATTATTACCTTTTTGTGAGTTGTCAAAATATCATAAAATGTCTCAATATGCCTATTCATTGCTAATCATGAACATTTGACAAATTTTAACTCTACTAAGGTTAATTATCTCACTAAGGTTAGGTTTGAACCTATTCCAAGCTCTAACTACACTCTAACTCACCTTGAGTTGGGATTAGTTCCTAAACCTATAAATATAAGCATTTGCATCTCATTTGAGAGAGCCTGAGCATAGTAAAGTTATAATATAGGATTTGGTGCATGATTCAAAGCTATAGAATTATAATGCCAAAATAAAAATCCAAGACACTTTGAGAAATATCAAGCCAACACCAAACCAACAATGGTGCCAAGAAGAGAAGGATCCATACAACTCCATTTTCTAAAGACTTCTTGAGAACAAGTTGAGTAAACCAAACAAACACATCATTTGGAGCATTAAAGGAAGGTAAGGAATTTGTAATTTCTTTGAATTTTAATTGAGATTTATCCCATTTTTTTTTTAAAACTAATCTCCCCACTATGATATAGGAAAGTAAGTGTTAAGCATGTCAGTGTGTTTTTGTTCAGATTTCCTTACTTATTCTAACACATGACCTAACCACCCTTGGATTCCTTGATCAAAAATTAATTAAATAGTATCTTATATTGATCCTTATCCATATTTCACTAATAATCCCTATCATACATAGAGTAAAATTTATGATACCTCTATGTCTCAATTTGAAGATGTTGAGTATGAGGAAATCATCACTATTTTAGATAATTCAAATTTGTGCACCTTTATCTTAGTCTTGTCCAACTGACCTAAGATTTTTTGAATGTGATCCCATTGAAGAAATTTCCAAGTTTCATTCTCAAATTCATTTCCTTGAGCTCATGATTACTTATCCACATAATCATAACTAATTAGTGCAAATTTTATTTTAAATGAACATTCCTCAATTTCCACCTATGGGGAAAAAATCTAGCTTGCCTAGGTCTAAGGATAGTACCTTACTAATGTGAATAAATGTACATTAAATTTGATGAAACATTGGATGCTTCTCTCTCACTTAATTTTATTATTTATTCTATGATCTTTGATGAAATCATACTTCATTAATATTATCTTCCCCTTTTCATTAGTGTCTAATTTGGTGAGATTTTAGTTAATCATGCCTTGATAGATGAAGGGTATAGCACCTACATCGCATCCCTTAACTTTATCAAGACCATTAGATATTCTGAATCTAACCTTAATTTTTCCCAAATTACATATCAAGGCTATGATAAAAGACACATTCCTCCCCTTTATTTTGTTTGGATTCCTATCATAGTCCTTCCCATCATTGTTATAGTTAAGGTCACTATATTAACTTCCCATTATCCTATAACATTTTTTGTATTTGACCCTAGATTCATCGCATGAGGTTAGTCACTTCCTATGTATGCCAGTGTGTCATGCTTCCCCATAAAAAATTTATATATAATATTCAACATGACACTAACCCTTAGAATTTTAAACACTTCCAAGAACATGATGTTTTTAAAATATCTACTATTGAACCTTTGCCTAACATTCCCTTTTGAGAATATAAATGCTTTAATTGTCACATCAAATCTAATGGAGGCTATAGTGGTCACCCATATTTTGTAGGCATATTATACCACCTAACATCTTATATTATGATGATGATGAGACTAATGAGATTAGCCTTAAGATCAAAACCTTGGACCTTCCTTTTAGCATTACAGTTAAGTTTCCTCCTTCTTTTCAACCCCATTCTTACAATAAGTTGATTGATGAATTTCTTGCTTCAGGGTCATTCTTAATAAGTTGACTTCCCACACCTTCTATAGTGACATAGTGGTCAAATCCCTCCATATATATCTTCATACACCTGATAAAAATTATGGTTATTCCCTTGATGACAATTACTTAGATGGCTCCATTATCAATCATCTCTTTATCACTCCTTTGAGACTCCATATTCTTATTGCATTAATTTATTTGATATCATTCACTCTCCTTCTACTTATCTTGACATTATTACTCCTCCATTTGATGTTTACATGTTAGAGATGGAACATGTTCTAGTTTATTTACATCATGCCTTAGTAAATTTTTAATCCTCTTCAAAGTATGCTTCTTGATTGTTCCATGATGGGACCATACCAATTTTCCATAATTTTTTATCCTTTGAGTATGCTTCCTCCCGAGATTTTTGCCACCTTGATATGACCCATACCAAGGAAATCTCCTAAATAAGTAACTACAACACTAGTTCATCAACCTACTCTTAGATTCTTCAATAATGATGAATTACTTGATAAAGTTCTAGATAAATCATAGTACAATCATCCACCTATGTTGGGAGAGTTGTATTGTGAGTTTCAAAAGTTAGCTAGTCATTGGTTCAAATATTGTCAAAGATATGAAATATTTTTAGCACAACAAAATTTACAAGGCTCAAGTCATGCCACAAATAATTGATAACGTTAGTCAACTACTCCTAGGTGTGTTTGTTGTATCCATTATATGAACACACACTATTAGACCCATTGATAAGCTCTTTGGCATTACCTAGATGCACTTCATATTAAAACAACCTATTTTTCGAGTGTTCCAAACATGCCACCCAAAAAGATATCTCCAGATTACATCCCTAAATATGAGGAAGTCTATTTTGTTTGTTATCATACTGATAAATACATAGTACTTTAATAAAAAAAATTGTGACTTTTTTAGGCCTATGCTTTAGCCTTATTAGCAACACTTCTAGGGTCATTATCAGATAAAGGGGAAGCCTTCTCCTTGATTGGAGACTTATAATATATCATAGGATATCAATTACATGATTTCATAGTTTACTCACATTGATTATTCTTAACAATATACCCCACATCCTCATTCTTATTCTATTATTCCTAATTTCTCCTTAGATCTCATCTGCTAAGAAATCCTTATATGACTCTTAATTAAAGTAGAAGAGACTATGGTCAAATCTAGATACTAGTTACAACAAGATTTATAATATGTTATTGATGATGTATGTTGAGATATATCTCAAAATTTGTGAGCACATATTTGAATTATCATATTATTATTCGCATTTTCATATGAGTGTATTTCATGTTTTATATCATTTATATCATTTGTGATGTTTGTTGTACATATTTTCTTATATCATGATTCTCTTTCATTTTTCAGCACTTTAATTTTTTAGCATTTATTTTTACATTTACATCATATTATATCACATTACATTCAGTCTTTGTTTATATTATAAAGCTTAGGTAGTACCTTCAGGTTTAATTATTACACATTTATCACATTTTATTAGTTTTAGACTTAGTATTTTTATTATTCTTTTAGCCTTTATTTACTATCCCCCTCTTTTGGGATGACTACTTACTTCCAATATTGCATGTTATATCCCTTATATATTAGTACAATTTCCTTAGTGACATTATTACCATAACATATCCCTATCCCTTTCAAATCATGACTTTCCCTCTTTATGATCAACTATAAGCATATTCTTCATTATATCACCTTTATTGCATGGATGGATATTCCATGATCCCATATTTGCCTTCTCTTCTTTCAATTTAGGCATGTGTAGGTAAGTTTTGAGATTTCACACTTTCATGTGGGCAAGTCTAGGAGTATTTAGGCACCATGTTCTCTAGTTCCACCCTTAATGTAGCCAAACATAATCTCTCATGTGTTAGATATTTATTTCATACATGTTTGGTATTATGAATCCATATGGAGAAGGAACAAACACATCTAAAATAATTACTAGAAAAATAAAATCAAAAGGAAAATTATATTTCAAAATTTGGATCACACCAAAAGATATGATATTTGTTTGGCACATTTCATATATTATTTGAAGCTCAAACTCCATAGTTGGATATATTTAAGGTCTATTAGGGTGTAGTAGGCCATTAGACTCAGGTAGGAGGTATTATATCATAATATCCTCCATTTTAGTTTCACCTATATACTCACACAAGTACCCAATCTTTGCAATAGGCGTACAACTCCGTAAGTGGTATTGAGGAGTGAAGAAAACTTTATGAGAAGGTATGACCATTTTAATTTCATGCATGTAGATAGTGAAATGATCTATGTACTTCACTTGTTGGCCAAATATTTGTGTTCACTAGTTGGAGCATCCTAGGTCCTTGATGTTGATAGTTATTTCACTTACCCACTTATCTAGACTATTTCTTGCCTACTAAGGATTTCCACATCACCCATGTGGTGCCTTGCATTTATTTTTACATCATATTTTCCTGGTATCATATTATTGTATATTACTTTCAGCTATTCACATCCTTGATCACATCATCCTAATTACACTATTTGATTTTAATTTGTTATTTGTATTGTAATACTTTAAATAGGACCAAGTTTTGCTCACAAGCACCCTTTCACTTTACTTTCCACACCATCTCATTGTCATACTTGTCATGTATTTAGGTGGTTGTGCCTTCCTAAATTGCCTTTTAGAGAAATATCTAAGTTTTGAGTTGTCATTCCTTAGATATTTTCCATGTACATTTATCTATTTCATTCTTATTGGATTTTTGTGGATATTCCCTTATCTTACATAGAACATTTTTCATTCAGTCGTTCATGTTTTTATTTGTGTTTAAATTCATATGCTTGTCTTATATTTTGAATTACATTTCATTTACTTACTTATATTTTTTTTATATTAAATTTATATTTCATTTACATACAATGTTTTACATATCTCATCTTTTGAGGTGTGTTTTACATTCATTTTTATCATTTACTTCATTATTTTTCACATCTTTTGTTTGCTAATTTTTATCTACTTATTATTTTTCATTTTCATTTGGTTTTTATTTTTTTAACCATGCATTTTATCACATTTTATAGAAAATAATAAAACATACATCACACATTATAGCATTTTCCTATAGTATTATATAAAATAATAATTAATGCTAGAAATAAAATCAACCAAATATATAGATAACACTAGTGAGTCATACAAAAGTGTGTGCACACACACATATAATAGCTCAAAAATTTATACATAATGATACAATGCATATTAGTACAACATAGGCTCTATGAGAATGGTCCACCCTATCCATCAAGAGCAGGGTATGCCATGCTTTTCATGGATGATCCAGACTGTACCCTATGTAGAATGTGGTGAAGAGTTTGCATGCATGATTATAATCCATATATATGTCCTTATAGGTTGGTCACCTATGACTTTATATTCTAACCTATCTAGTTGTGTCCATGTGTGTATCCCTCTCTTGAGCTAATTCCTACCATGTTTCCACCTCTCCTACACCAAACCCAAGTAGTAGTGTAGCTTGAGTATAAGTATAATCTCATTTACTCAGCTCCTATGAATCCTCTCCAACTAATATTAAGTATATATCATGTGTTCTGATTATTGGTGCCACATGATCTAACATTCCAATGGTGTCATGTTGAGGAAGCATGGGGTCCAAAATATTATGGTGTAAAGTCTTCACCAGAGTCCTCTATCATGTCTCCTATAACTTCACATCTATAAAATCCAAATTTAAATAACATTATATATCACACACACACACACACACACACACACACACACACACACACACACACACACACACACACACACACACACACACACACACACACACACACACACACACACACACACACACACACACACACACACACACACCATAATCTCTAACATATATATCACTAGTTTGTATCATGTATATCTCTACAACTAATAAATGAACGTGATAAAAATTAACTCATTCACTTACCAACAATAGTGCCATCACCCTAATCATATATCAAATGATGTTTACCATGGCTCTATGGTCATGATAATATATTTTATCTCCCTTGATATATCACTATAACTTGATGAGATGATTTTCATGCTCATTGATCTATGTTCTAGATATCATCTTGACCTATGTTGGGTCATCCCTATTGTCGTTGAGGTATCACCACTAGTTATCTACCTCTATAATACACATTTGAAACTCACTATCATTTTTATCTTCATCTCACCACTCTAGGTTGATGAGGTCACACTATGGGTGCCTTATCTAGCACTCCTCTCATTCCAACACCTTGTCACTCTCTCCTATGGTATGCCTAAAATATTGGTACCACCAAAAGAGATACTAAGTATGCAAGTCTAAAATGTCCAAGAACATGATCACATGGATACAACCCTACCCACTAGATTTAGTGCTTACTGATTTGCCTTCACCTTATGTATGTACTTTAGTTGGCCATGATGACTATGCATCCACAATACTCTAGTATGGTGTCCATATAATCTAGTCTTACCACATTATCTCTAAATATAGTGTGTGTGGAATCACTTAGACCACATGATCCTGAGACCACATTCTCACTCATGGGATGGTGTCATATATAAATTTAGGTAAATCCATAGGTATGTACATGGAGAACCTATCACTTATCCAAATACAAAAAATTATAACCAGTCTCATAGTTTGTTGACCTTTACTCAATATATCATAGAAATCATGCATTAGTTGCACCCATACTACTAAACTTAAATCATACATTGTGCCCTGGTCTAAAATCAAGAAAAAATCAATAATATACATTAGAACATCCCTATTAAAATAATGATAGAACACACATGTCATAATATAAAATAAGGCCTTCTAGATGTTCGTAATGCCTAAAATATATACCTCAAAGAGTCATATGACAAGAGTTCACCTTTCATAACTATCTGAACTAAAAGCCCACTATGTTATGGCTCACCTCTCATATACAATATTAGAGGTATTTCATACCATCGATGTGCTCATGATCGGTAACCCTAGTGTTTTATGTACATCCTTCATTGTAATTCCCACCTCTATGGTGTCCCTATCCACCACCCATCTGAATGTGTCTGTTATCTTCTCCTATCATCCAAGAAACATAATGATCAACTCCATGTTAAGAGGTATATGAAACATATCTATATTGTTACCAAACATGAGTGTGGTCAATTATGCTTGATCGACTGTTGATAGTCTCTCTAGAAGATTTGGTATCTATATCATGTCCAATAGCCTCCATAATATTCATTATCTCTTTAAAATGTCAAACTATAAATCAAAAATTAGGTTTTCATCTCAAAATCTAAAATAAATGCTTAAAACTATTACCACATTAATAAATTAATTATTTTCTATTTTATTGTCAATACTTATTGCTACATGGTATCATCCACTTGCTATAGTATTAGCCAAATTTCCACTCTAGTGCATCAACCATACACTATGGTATCAACCATGTTTAGCTTATATTCATACTATATCAATAATTTTTAATATCACATTGTCTCAATTTTATTCCTAACTCAATCAGTCATACCTCATAGTTTCAATAAACTTGACTAATCTCCTAACTGCATCATCTAATCCCTATGGTATCGACTAAATAAATTTCACACTAATTACAAAATGCATCAATCTAGATGATGCAGTTTCAATTACATGATGATTTCTCCCTCAACCATATTAAATTTCCTCTACCTATTTTTTGACCTTTTCATTTCTTACTCACTATTCATCTTATTTTTAGTCTATTTTTATACTTGTTGGGGCAAATTCTATTACATAGATTTGCCTCAACACCTATATTTCCTAATCTAGTTCATTTTATTCAAAAATGACAAAAATTGACCATTAATGCATTTCATACTTGTATGACTCCATTTGTAGCAATGATGTGTCCACTGGCATGCATGCCTCCTTATCTTCTAACATGATCTCTTAAATCACTAAATTTGGATACACATAGCTCTAGTTTCCAAAAATAGCAAATGTGCAAATGAATAATTTTTCATACTTTTATAGTAAAACATTCAATTTTTTAAGCCTTGAGTTATTCACCAATAGATTTCATTTTTTTCCCATATCTTATTTCCATAGTTCCTCATCACTAGATGAAAGAAGCTTTAGAATCCTTAGGAGATAGATAATTTTTAGGTGTTAACATAATTGGTTTTCAAAAATTTAGAACTTTATCTTATTTTTTAGGTCCACCTCTTCATTCCATATGTTGGTCAACTTTAATCACCTACTACACATTCAACCTTACTTACAATCAACAAGGTAAGTGAAGGTACATATTTCATTTTATTTACTTTTAGTTATTTTAATTCTCTAATTTTTATTATATTTAATAGTGTTATGTTATTTACTGAAACACCATCTTGTGTTACACTATTATGACACATGATGAGCTTAATGTGGGGAAATGTATACACATAATTTTTTTTAATTTATCATTTACTAATGATTTATCTTACACTGACTTATCAAACATCGATCTCTTTGAGTGCACACCTTAAAGGGTACACTAGGAAGAGGTGGGCAGGCTCATGATACTTTTTGATATATTTTGTTACCTATATCATGATCATATAATTCCTTCTACCAATTTAACTTCATTATATTATATTAATACTTATCTCCTTCCATCCTATCCCATTCAGTTGTGTCAATTTTATTATATCTTACAACATCGACCAAGAGGATATTGTCTATTTTATGCCTTTTCCCTTCATGTATTGTATGAGCTAGATCGATGCACTGATCCTATCTTTTGACATTTGTATTGTATTATCTTGTCCATTACCATCACCGTAGTTTTAAATTTGGTTTTGGGTATTAAAAAACTATATACATGAGTCATATTTCATTCTAAATAGATCATATACAATCTATTCACTCTGAATTCACTTGCACTTTTGCCCTAAGTCATATTTTTAGGAGTCAGGCCTAAAACCTTATCTTGAAGAAGCTTGTCTTATGGTATTCTTTGGAGATTTAATAAGAGTATTCATTTGGATTTCTTATCTACTTTTTTGACCATTTGATAACCCACAACATCTCTTTTGAATATCCACTTAACCCAAGGGGGAGACTAATGCTTAACAAGGCCACTCCAAGGTAAAAATTTATAACCTTATACTCTTTCCATCAAGTTAATTTGATATTTATTTTTGGATAAATATCAAGGTTGATGGGACCCCTACCCATACTATTTTTGATTGGAGCTATGAATTGGGTCTAGAGCACAATCAGGGGGCCTAATCCTCAAGAACCATTTAACCAACACAAACGACCACCACCAACCACTAAAACCACTATGTCAACTCAAACAACCACATCCAACCTATAAATTCTCTAAGAGATTCAAACTTGGATGGGACTAGGCGCAACCAACCCACTTAACCAACCCTTATACATCTCATTGGCATGAGTAGACTAGATATTATTTGTTGCTTAGTGAATGAATATGTGTTTATCCTTACCTAGGTTGCCTCTACACTAAATAAGTTGGTGTGGCTATATGATTTCTTAGACTTTCCATATTCCATTTTAACTTGCCAATACCCCCATTTTATAACCACAACACCTTACCTTTTATGATCATTATAACCCTTCCACTTTACCTTACTTTACTTGCATAACTACTTAAATTGATTTTTTACAATCACTTACTTTCATAGAGGTCTAGTTAGAGTTATTTACTTATGTCATACGTTTAGGATTTGGACCCTTTCATAGTTTAATTTATGACAAGGAACCCTCTACTATCTATATTTAATTTTTTGGTAATAACTTGAACACACTAAGTATCATGAGCTATATTTTATCAACCTTATATGAGTCTAGATGTCTATTGAGATATGATAGTTTTAGGCTAATCCTAACCCATGCATTCACACCACACACCTTCCAGGTTGGTGATATGTTGTCATGGTTTTTGAAAATTTAAAAATTATCAAAAAAATTATTAATTTTTAGGTAATTTTGGTATGGGTCTAAAACTTTTAATTTTGAAAAACTAGACATTAATTAATTAATTTTTATTAATTAAATTATTTAATTAAAAATCAATGTTGCGATCAAAATGTATAATTTACTAAACTTTGAAAATGCCCTTTGAATTTCTTATGTCATGTAAAAAGATTTCAACTTCTCCCAGAACTATAAAAAAGTCTCATTAACTCTTTTCAAGCTATGCTATACAAGTGCTCTATATTTTTCCTCAAGCTGCGCTAAAATGCTTAAACATTTTTTTAAGTCATGAAATTTTATATTTCCACCTTTGCATGTAGTAAAATTATAAAACAAAAAAATAATAAAGCTAATTCAAATAATGTTTAATCATTTTAATTAAAATATGCTTTTTTTTTTGCATGCCTCAATAGACAACATTCACATGGAATCACTGAATTACATAGAATGTCAACATCTCAACCCATATTTCAAAAATAAACAAATAGAAGATTACAATGATGAGTAAGTTTACATCTAAATCAGTGAGCTCCTTCGGATAAGTAGTCATTAGTAAGGGGTATCCATGCCATCAAAATTACTCAGGGCATGAATTTGGCCTTAATCATTTAAATCTCTGTGTTGGGTACCTAGAGGGATTTGTACCCTGATGGATGGATATAAATAACAATCATCCTTACTAGTTGGAATAAAACCATTTCTAATTATGATATCATGTAATTGCTATGAATACTTTTCTGGTCATGAAAATGAGTCTTGACACATCCCCAAAATGTACAATTAAGATTTTCACTTTCACTTCCATGCATGTAAGCTTCATTTATCCCCTCACCATGCAATTTGATTTTTATTATCCTCAAACCATGAAAATGTCATAAATATTTTCTTGAGTCATGTTAAAATAAAACCTATCCTCCTACAAAGCTTTCAAATCCATTCCACACCATTCAAGCATGTAAAAGTTCTAAATAATATTTCATATACTTACTCAGCATCATATCAAATATAAATTTATGTGCCTTTTATAATAGGAAACCATATGATGCCATAGGGATTGGTATAAGATAAGAAGTGGAAAATAAAAACAAAGAATCAAATTAAATTTGTTTTTGATATAATTGAAAACCATATGGTGCAAGAAGAGAGACAGGGTTTTAAAAATAGAACTAAGTTTATTTTCTTCTTTCTACTCACCAAGAAAGAGTAGTACGACCATATGGTGCTAGGAGAGAATAAAAAATATAAAAAATATGAATAAATTATTATTTTGTCCTTACCAAAAGAGAACTATATGATGCAAATATAGTGGGAGAGGTTAAAAATTTTGAAAAAGAAAGAATCAGGTCAATTTTCTTTTTGTTTCTGATAAATGAGATGAAAAATTATATGACACCATAATAGTTGGATGAAGGTGAAAAGAAAACAAGACAATAAAATTGATTTTGTTTTTTCTTGTAGGATAAAACCATATAAGGATGTCAAAATGATATATGGGGAGGTAAGTATTTGAAAATTAAGAACAATCAAAATTCTCTTTGGTTTTTGTCGTAGTGAGAAACCGTACAACAATGCCATCCAGGATGATTGAAAGGCCTCTAATATTATTTTATTATTGCTTCTTATTTTTCCAAATCAAAACTATATGGATATATAACAAGAAACAAAGGTAATGTAAAAATATTCAATGAAATTATTCATTTCAAAAATTCAAGAAGTGGTATAACAAACAGTGCAAATTTTATTATGTCTCAAAATAAAAGTTTCCTCTTATTGTGTGGAACAAAGATGATTGACCATGGTGATCAAATATGTACAAGGATATTGAATAAGCACTAAAGCAATTGTGAATTAAAAAATTAAAAAAGTCCAAATTATTGGAGGTATTTTTTCAAATAGTTTTCATCTCAAAATATGTCATGATCTCATAAAATGAGTACGAAGCATTTCACAAAAACTCAAAGGTTTTGATTGAATTGTTTTGGTGTGTAGTTATCATTTAAAATAAATAATTAGGTAAATAAAATGATTGAAACTATTTCAAAAAAATAAGAAGAAAACATGAAGTACAAGTTTCAAAGAGTAATGCCTTCTTCACCATTGGAATCCATTGTGGATAATATTTTAGATATTGATCTAGGTCATATTGACTTAGGTTAATTTTGGGATAGGATGAATGTAGTACTATAAACTAACTTTGGTCAAAATATTTTTGAGAGAAGATTGGCACAAGATAAAGCCTTTCCAATTTCAATGTAATCTCCTAGATAGGTTTTGGTCATGGTAGAACAATATAATTTAGAAATGAAGTGAGAGATCCATAGGGTGAATTGATGGCAATATTAGCTCTGGATCACATAGACAATATGTTCCATCGTCAAGATCAAGAATATTTTATGAATGTAACTCCTAATTCCTCTCAAAGTTTTTTGGGATGATAATAATTTCCCATGTGCTAAACAAATCAATAATGAATGGTTAATCAAACCAAGGCACTCTTCTACACTACTCCTAAAGAATCTTGCAAGATTTGACTTCAAGAATGAGATAAATGATATAATAACACTATTACATAGAATAATGGGGAGCCAAATAGATAAAATGTTTTAGACATGGATGGATAGGTTCATTTAGATCATTCATAGGAACAAATAGTATTTTAATTGGGGATAACTAATTAGATATACAATTCATAAACAACTTATAGTGGTAAGCATATGATTTTTATCCCCAGCTAGAATTGAAATAAAACACTTGACATTTAAGGAAGGAAAATGATTGTTTCCTTCAATTTATCATTCATTTATTCAAGAAACAACTTTTTAGCACAAGGATATCAGTGGTGACTACCATATAAATAGTCATATGGAGAACTTGGTTCATATAATTCTTAACTTTAAACTATTTGAGGATCATTGGTTATGAAATTCCTCCATACATGCTTTCACTATATGTCATTAATAAGTGCGCATTAATGGAGGTAGTGAGATAACTTGTTGAAACACACAACTTTTTGATAGGTATACACATAATAGAGGTAAAATTTCCAATTTATATTGATAGGTACACTTCCTCATCAATAATGAGAGATAAAATAATGGAACTATATATGTCCTATTTTAATCTCAAAACTTTTGAAAGCAGGTTCTCATTTAATAGAAAGGGTTTAATTGAACATAATATTGGGCCTTGATTTCAACATATCTCACACTTTAAAGCTTACAGGATGGACTGTGATGATAAAAAATGTTTAGGATTAGGGACTATTCATGGTTTGCCATGAAATAGATAGTCAAATTTGTCATTAAAAAATACCAAAATAATTGGTAGAGATGAAGTCACATTGGATACCATTTTTTAAAATGAAGGCATTGCAACAAAACCACTACCTATAGTTCACTGGGATAAGAAAGAATATACTTCCTTCAAAATTAGAATAAGGGCAGTTCTTGAAAAGACTCTCAAGTGGTTAAGGAGTAAATAAATTTATTTTGGGAATATTGATTTCCATACGCCTCCTAGGGAAGATGCATTTGGTAATTTCTATAAACAACGACATGTTGAAACATAAAAAGCAAATAAATTAGGTCCAAGTAGATAAATCCTGGTGATATAAGAATCATAAGAACCACAAACTATCCAAATATCAAGATAAAAAGGTTAGGTGAAAATCTCTCCTCTTCTCTTAATCCATCAATTCCTCAAGAAGTTCTTGTTGATAGCTTTTCATAGTCTCAAGAACTTGTAAAAAATACAAATCAACAATTTCTTGATTCTAATGACATATTGATCCCTATATCATTTGTTTCCACACTACAAGAGTCACTCCTATTTCTTCTTCTCTCTCGAATCCTAAAATGCCTATTATATCCTCTCTAAGAAATCTAATTGATGTAGTTAGGAAACAAAATCAAGGAGAAGCATCTTTTTAAGGTATCACAATTGAAAGAAAACCTTTTTCTACCCTAGCAATATTGACCCAATTTTTTTTGACTTTTGTCTCACCTCCTTTAAGAATAATAACATCAAATTGATTATCCATAGTGGCAAAAAAAGAATAAAAATTGTTAAACCTAAGGAGATTGATTTTGGTACTCTGACAATTCTAATTCCTTTTTCAAAAAGATCAAGAAAAAAAACTATCTTGAAAATAATATTAGATGAAAGAGGAGAAAAATATGTAGAGGTGGAAATTCCTATAGTTGAGAAAGATAAATTAGAGATCAAATTTTAGGACTATCAGGTGTCAATAGTTCATTTGGGGAATCTACTAGAGAATGGATGAAGGAAGATATGCAGCTAGAAATTGGCACTATTTTTCTGAAAATGGATAAAGATAAATCAACATAAGATTAATTGAAAGAAAAAGTGGAGCAATTGAATTTAGTATATAGTGGTTGATTAGATTAGTTCATCTAATAATTATTTCATCAAGTCTTCATGTTGAAATATTGGCAAAAATAAAAGAAATAGGCTAAATGGTTAATATAGTAAAAGATTAGATTGAGAGGAGCACTAATTAGGGACTTTCAACAATTTTCATTGTAGTGATAATGGTTTATGAAGTCTAGTTATAATTTGAACATGTAATAAAAAATGAAAATACGTATATGGAGGAAATATAGAACATGGAAGAGTTCACCCCTAAATTGATTGAATTCTCAAAATTTCCCTCTCATAATCTTATTAAGAAAGGAGTCATCAAAAAAGAAGAAGTTATTTATCAGATAGAGTTCATTTGAGCCATAAAATTTATAATCCAATCACTTCAAGAATGCTTCAAAAAGTTTAAAAGTGCAAGGTCATTTGGAAGTAACATAATGATATAAATTGATGCAGAAGTCAAAAATTAAATGTCCTTTTTATCAATGATAGGGATCAAAATAGAAATCATGTTTCAATAAAATCCATGGTTAAAGAATTAAAAAAGCACATTCAATAAGTTATAAATCTTAGGTATTCATTTGATCATGAAATACTTCATCAATTGTCCAAATATCAAGTCAATGCAGATAATCTTGACTTGATTATAAACAAACTTCAAAACAAGTTTTAGGAAATAAGAGAGTTGAATTGCTTAGTGGATATTTTATACATGTATATAGATGGTCCCAATAAATATTTGATAAGGTTATTTATCAATAAATTGGATGAATTTATAAAATAAAAATATTTATTAAAAATTCAATATAAAAATTGAAGTCGTCTTAGCATTAACAAGTACCGACAACAACTTCATCAAATTATGGCTGATCTTTTGATTCCAAATATGTATTTTCACACTTATTTTTACAACTATCTTGTATTATTGCATTATATTTTCCCTTAAAAATGTATGTTGTTACTTTTACAAATTATGTCTCTTGTAATTTTTATAACTTGCTTCTTCAAGTTGTGCAAATTGATGATATACTTTTGTAAGTAGTGTAAAAATGCCAAAAGGCTTTTACACCCTTTAAAGTTGTAATTTTATGTTGATCTTTTTAAAACTTTGCAAAAAGGAAAAAAGGGTGGTTATGCACCATAAACACCTAGTTTAACGTATAAATACAAGCTAAAACCTCATAATAAGGGCTCGAAATAGAGATTTTTTAGGTAAAATTTTTTGTAAATAGAGATTCAAATTTCTAATCCATGAAGATCAATGCAAAGAGGTTATTTTAAACCTTGTATTAGTGATTTATTTTGAATTATGTATATCTACTTAATTTAGTGTATTTTATCCTCAATTCCAAATTGTTATTTCTATCATCTTTTAATTGTTAAGGCTAATAAATTATGTTACAAATTTCCATTTGGAATTGTAAATGATATTTCAAATATAAGTGAAATCTCAATGGGAATAGAAGCAATATTTTAATTTTTATTTTAGAAAATACAGAGGGTTACTTATATTTGTTACCAGTGCTAGGTATATTTCTAGTTTATGTCTCATATTCTTAAGGATATGAATATGTTTTTTCAACCCATTGGATGAAATAGATTTCCCTTGTTTAGGTCAATTTTTCTTCTGGCACCTTTGTCAAGTCATAGTTTTTAACTTGACAAATTTTTTGTCTAAAACATTCCCTCTCTCTTTCTTTCTCTAAATATTCCTTGCTAAAAATTATTTTTCATAATTTTAGGTTAAAATTACTACCCCATGATTTACACCAATTTGTTTGTAAATATTTCCTTTTCAGTAGTTTTTTTTTTAAATTTCAATAAAGGTAGTTATGCCTTACAATAGGAGAGGGGCCTCATTTCTTACACTATTGACATGAATGTAATAATTTGTTCTCTAAAAAATTTTCATGCTAAAAGGTTTCGACACCCACTATGGGGTACGTGTCTAAATTTTTTGTGCTACCCACATTCTTCTTTTGGTCCATATGAACTTGTCATCATCTCAAGGACCACTCTACCAACATGACCTTAGCAAAGAATAATCAACTCAAAGTGGTATTATACATTAGGAAAATTTTCTAAAATTTTGATAGGGTTTCTCTACTCTAGTTTCAAATTTTACTAACGATTTTAAATCAAAAAATTGATCACTTAGAAAGAATTGAAAGCGTTCAAGAATTTAGAAGAGCTCATAGAACCTTTCAAACTACTCATAACTAGTAAAGTGTCACATGATCATTTTAGGTTCTCATAATCTTGATCATCAACCTAGTTTGAATTGGGATTAAGCTTTGAAAGAAGATATAACTTCAAGCCTTTGATTGTTTGATTTTGAAAATAGAACAAGTGACACTCAATTTGATACTATTGGAGTAGAACTAAATATAGAAAAACAAATGTTATTATTTCCTAGAGGAAATTTGAAATAAATTCTAGGATTCAAGCTAAAAGACAAGTAAGGAAAATTTCCTGCATAGTTGAAATAAATAAAGTCATAAGAGAAAACTCATCTCACAAAAATTTAGGAAGTGTAATCCCCATTTATTCAACATAATCTCAACTGGATAACTCAAACTTAGAAATATATCTCAATAGATTTGTGAGAATTTACATGGGACAATAGAAATAACTTTATTCAATTCAGAATAGTAATACTAGAGGAATAAGAAGTATGAGTTATTATTATACAAAGATTTGAAGTAATAGGTGCAAGGAGAGTTCGCCAAAGAACACATGCTCAAATAGTTCTTTAATTTAAACCTCAACAATAGTAAATATTTTCAATCTTAAATAAAAAAGATTTATTAGGTCACATAAGTCTAAAGGTGAAATTGAATCATTTTATCAATTACAAAAATATTTTGGTTTTAGTCTAAGCCCTGAACATCAAATTATAATTAGGCAAACAATAATTCTTCCATCAAATCCTAAGAAAAATAAATAACTTCAAGGTAGAATAAAAACAACTTAGGCGCTCATTTTATCATAAATTATCATTCCCTTATGGAAGTTTTCCCAACCATGACACTACCATAGGGAAATGTTATTGGCCCTTTGGCTTTAGGACAATATCATGACCTCCCAAAAGAGTTAAGAAATAATTTTACAAAATTATATGGAGATGAAAAATAGCACCCAAAATAAAACCTCATTGTATTGAATGTAGCTTGTGACGTTCTTTGTATAGAACACAAATATGTGGTAGTTAGAATATTTTTTGAGACACTTCAGAATGATGTTGCATAATGGTTTTACCATCTCTCCATAGGATCCATAAATAATTGGGATACCATAAAAACAAAATTTGATGGTAGATTAAAGCATGTTGAAGATGTTCATGCTTTGTTAGCATAATTGGCATTAATGAAAAAGGAAGATTATGAACTTATGATGGATTTTATGGATAAATTCAATAAGGTACTATATAAAATACATGTAGCTACAAGACCAATAGATAATAATAAGAAATTCTTCTTTATAAATCTCAATTTCCTGAAGTTGGATATCAATTGAGAAGAGCTAGGGTAATATACCTTAATGGAGCACACACATTGGTTATAGAAGTTAAATATGATTTTATTATGATGGGTAAATTAAAAAAAAGAACCATCCAAAGGAAAATCATAGTTAAGTGGTCAGACTTCCCATAATAGTTATTATAATAAATGACCAATGATATTATAGTTTTAAAAAAGTAGATTCCTTAAAAGGCTATAACCCCACCTTATCAAGATATACCAAGAAGAAATTTTGTGCCCTTTCATGGTAATCATCCACAATTCTAGGATCCCCATTAAAATATCACAATTGAATCACCTTTGCATTCTAACATGAATCCTTTAGTCAATGCTATTATGGAAACATAATAATTTTTTGAATGTGAAGAAGTTGAAGAAGAAATAGAAATAAAAAAATTGTTCTTCAAGAATGTGAAGTCAAAGAACCCAGTGGTGACTCGACAAATGCATTTTTATAATACAATTATAATGAAGATGATTATGAATAAAATATTAGGGATATTAAAATTCAATTCTTTGCATTTTTCAACAGAGCCCATTATCAAAAAAATTAGTTTCGTGATCCAGTGAAGAATCTCTAAATTTATCCTCCCAAGAGGAACTACTCCACTAGTGCAAACAAAAGGAAAACAACCATAAATAGGTAATTCTTACTATTTCCTTAATGTTAGTGTTTCCCATATTGTTGAAATTCCTTCCTGTTATTTGCCTATTTTTGATATAATTAAACATGTCAACAAAACCAAAATCCAAATGTCATAAATTGAGTACCTGAGAGCATACCTAGATTAGTTAGATATGTTATTAGATTCATTAAAGGTAAATATGCTAATGTTATAAAATTCTATTCCAAAAGAATTATAACTAACCATATTGATTCAAATCAAGTCAACTCAATGGATGCATCCACTTCAAGGTCTAATAAAGTTGACTTGTTCTATATTTCCTTATTCCTCAAAGGATGCAAAGTCAACAACTACATAATTAATACGAGAGCCTCAGATAATGCCATGCCCAAAAAAAAAATTTGGCCTAACCTATCCTAAAACCTTTATAAATTGATATTATATGGAGGAGAAACAAGTTTTACTCATGGACAAATAAAGGATGCACAAGTGGCTTTAACATATTTTCCCTAGAAAAGAATTAAAATCAATATTTTAGTCACAGACATTCCAAAAACATATGGCATTATTTTAGGTAGATTTTTTAACATATAACTAGGTGGATAAATATAATTATATTTTTCACATGCCATGATTCTAGTAAAAGGGGTCAAACTATGCTTGGAACTTGAATTGAAAACAAAATATACCATGTAAGAAGTAGATGATCTCAAGGTAGACATTTTATATAAGGATGGTGGAATTGGTAACTATCTTATCTTGAATAGAAAAGATATGGACTTAATATAAATCATGCAATAAAACCCAAATGATATTTGGAAAATGGAATTTGATGGTAGTTATTCATCAACAGGTTTAAGTGGAGGTGTTATCCTAATATCTCCATATAAAGAAATATTTCCCTTCTCCTACAAGTTGTAGTTTAAATGTACCAACAACATAGTCAAATATGAATCACTTTTACAAGGACTATAGGCTATATAAGATATAAGAATTATCAATTTGAAAGTCTTGGCTAATGTTGAGGTTGTTTAAAAATAGGTCAAAGGTCAATACCAGGTAAAGAATGATCATATAAAATGTCACAGGAATAAAGTCTAGGATAATATAAATGTTTTTGATGCCTATTCTATCAATATAATTCCTTATGAAGACAACTCTAAAGCTAATTCTTTGGTAGTGTCAACTTTTTTGATGATTCCTCATAAAAATATTGGTACATAAAAATATACAATCAAACTAATATATAGGCCAAGTTTCCTAGACAATGTAGAGAATTGAAATTTTTTCAAAGATGATCAATATATCATTTCATTCCTTGAGAAAGTATATATCTTAAAAAATATGTATATTTTAAGGTAATAATTTTTCATACAAGTAATCTTCCACTCACATGTCAATAAAAGGAATCACTAATGAACAAGATGAATAAGGAGTTATCAAGTTGAAAGGAAACAAGATCCCTAAAGGCTTGGTATTATTGGAAGAATTATTTGACAAATGTGATATATTCATAAAGAGTAAAATGAAAAAATGGAATCTCAATTTTGTTGATTATAAAAAAGTGAACATTGGCTCCAAGGAATGTCCTAGGATTTTCAATATCAAGAAGTGTTGTTCACCTGAAGAAAAATGAAAATTTATCAGCCTTTTTCATAAGTATATTGACATACTCATGTATTCATACGCAGACCTTAAATATTTTCATCTTAGAGAAATACAACATATGATTCCTCTAAATCTTGATGTAAAGTCTTTCAGACAAAAATAGAGGTAACACAATCCCAAAATTATAGGGATAATTCTTGCCAAAGTACACAATATATGTGATGCTTGCATTATATTTCCTATTCACCATTTAACTTGGGTAGCTAACATAGTACCTATTTATAAGAAGAATGTTGAGATTAGAATCTACATGGACTTTAGAAATCTCAATCAATCATCCCTCAAAGATAACTATCTATTATTGATCATGGATCAAGGTCTCCAAGCAATAACTAGTGATGAGATGCTTTCAATGTTTGATGTATTTTTAGGGTACATGCAGATCAAGGTTAACAAGAAATACCAACACAAAATTTCTTTCAAAACACTTTTGGGTAATTTTTCATATAGGTAGATGTCATTTAAAATAATCAATACAGGTGCCACTTTTCAAAGGGAAATCGATCTAGCTTTCAAGCAATTGAAGAACACAATAATTTTGATATATCTTGATGACCTAAAAGTATTTTCAAAAAAGAGAGAATTCCACTGTATATGTTTGGAGAAAGGTTTTGAAAAGTGCCTATTGCATAGAATTTATCTTAATCCTAAAATTTTTGTCTTTAGAGTGGCAGAAGGTAAGTTATTAGTCCATATTATTTCAAAATAAGGAATAAAAATTGATCTAGAAAGGGTTGAGGCAATTCAAAAACTTCCCTTACCTACAAGTATACTAGGAGTATATTATTTTTTGGGAAAGTGAAATTTTTAAGAAGATTCATCCCTAAATTTGTTGATCTCACCAGACATATCATAGATATGATGAAAGGAAAACCCTCTTTTAAGTGGAACAATGAAGGTACAGTTGCATTTCAAAAAATAATAGCTTCTATTGGTCATGTACCGACATTAGTTTATCCTAATTTTAAGAAGCATTCATTATTTATTGTTATGCTTCAAATCATGCACTTTCAATAATATTTATCTAGAAAAATAAATGGTGAAAGCAATAAAACAATTCATGTATTACATATTTCATTCACACTCCATCATAATGGTACCTATCACGATAGTAAAATCAATATTAACACACCAAGAACCTAGTTTTAAAAGAGGAAATTGGATAAGTAAGGTTCAAGAGTATGCTCTAGAGATCAAACCCATAAAATTGATTTGACGAAAAAGTTTGTGTCAACTCATGATAGAGCAAGGAATCTTATGTCAAATTATTTAACAAGTTCTTATGATCAAGATAACATTAAATTCCCTCTATATTATTTGTTTATTCTACTAATGAATGGTTTTCAAACATTTATTTATTCCTGGCATATGTGGAATGTCCTTCACACTTGAATGTTAAGCAACACAGGATGTTGAAGCTAAAAGCTAACAAATATGTCATATGGGATGGTACTCTTTTTAAGAAAACCATTGATGCTTTCTTCTTAAGGTGTGTTGATAAATAACAACATAAAAAACTATTGTAATATTATCATGACCAAGCCTATGGAGGATGATTTTATACTAAAATAAAAAAACTATAAGATACTTAGGTCCCATTACGATTGGCAAACTCTTTTCTAAGATTCATACTAATGGGTGAGAAAGTGTGAAGCATGTCAACAATTTGTGGGTAAACCTAAATTGACAACACTTCCTCTTCAACCAGTGATAGTAGAAGAGCCTTTATGATAGTGGGGAATAGATTTCATTGGGATATTGAACCCTCATTTGATCTTGGGGCACACTCATGTCCTCACATCAATAAATTACTTCACAAGTGGGTGGAAGTGATTCCTATTAAGTAAACACCTTTAGAGGTAATATGTAATTTCATTAAGGAGAATATCTTGGTGTAATATGGGATTACACAAAATATAGTCATAGACAATTCTCCTAACTTTTCTTCTTTAGAAATGATCTCATTCTATTATGGGTATGGAATTTCATTATCCCATTCATCAAACTATCACCCATAAGAAAATGGTTAAGCTGAGTCAAGCATCAAGAACCTATTTTTTATAGGTACAATCACTAAGACGGGGGGTTAATTAGTGAATCAAGATATTTCAAAAATTTAATCTAAATCCTTCAAACCCTTAGTCATACACCATAAGCAATCAATAAGCAAATAACCCACTCATAACAATGAACATGAAAGATAAGCAAGATAACACAAGATCTATATGGGAAACCCTCTTGGGGGAGAAAACCCACTCTCAATCCTAAAAACACATGGAATAATTTTCCTATAATATGATCAATAACATGAGACTTTAGTGAATAATCCCCTTCATAAGGAGTAATAACCCCTAAAGATGACAAATACTAACTTGTTTAAGATGTTGAACACCAATACAACATTTATGAAATGAACAACTTCATAAATATAATTTATTTTCAATCTAATGGAGAAACCATGAAAAACAACCTCCTTTAATCCTCTTCACTTACTCAAACCTTCACTCAAAATCAAGGCATCCAAAACCACATTTTGGATCAATCTACACACCTTCTCTTGTTCTCATGCATTAAACCTATAAATTCAACATTAGAATTATGACCACAAAGTCATGCATGAAATACATACTATAATATTAATCTCAATACATACACATGGCTCTCACATCCTTCAAAAATATTTTTCTCATCTACACACTTGCTCAACTTCTAAAGTAACCCAAATATGCCTTGTACTTATAACACTTTCTTAGTCTAACCCATCTTGGTCGGCCAAGATGCTTACCATAAATTTCTTATAATTTAAATAGGTCTCCACACATGTTACATGGGTGAAACACTCCACTCTATAGGTCAGCCATAGTCCTTAAGACTTAAATCCTCCATTGGGCCTTAATGAGACCTAAAACAATTAGGCCTTCACATCCACATGTTACTTTTGTAACCTATTAGAACAACTTCAAATTCCACAAATTTTTATCACATATTAAACATATCTCTAATATACCCTTTCTCACTCCCTCATAGGCCTATGCCACTTGGAAAACCAACTCAATACTTGAACCTATCAATTAGGTCTCCTTACTCTTTAAGACTTTATACATGGAAAACACAGTCTCAAACATTTGAAGCAAAAACTCAAATCTTTCACATAGAAATATGATTAGATCACATGGGTGAAACTTTCAATACCTTTAAAACACCTCCATGTCAATTATACATTCTAACACAATCTCTAAGAATTCAAATAAACTCTCTTAAAATGACCACTTAGATTGGTCATATACAGTCAAAATATAGTCAAGTTATTTTGACTCCATATTTTATAAAGGGTATATCATGATAACCAATGCATTATTATAATATTTTGAGACTTATAAAACATATCCATACTCATTTTATTCTTCAATTCTACTCAAAATTCTTCCAACTCACTTCTGTAACGTGGTCACTCAAACTGTCTATAGCCTCCAACAAACATAGTCAAAATTTAGACATTTATTCATACTAAATATCGATTGGTAAAACCTATAAAATCCTCAAATATTTTTAATTTAGTCTAAAACACTCTCTAATATTTAGTTCATCTTGAAATATCAAAATTCCATCAATAAAAACTCAAATATCCTTCTCAAGTCACTTACAAAATATGGTCAAACCTTCAATCATATCTAGAGCTCATTATATGAAACTATACAAAAATTCAAATATTATAATCAAATATTATAAATTTTCCTTGAATTTATTTTCAACGTTTATTTTTTACATCAAAAATAAATTCATCCTAGATCAAAATATATTTGTAAAATACTACAAACTGGTTTTTTCTTTATTAAATTCAAATACCAACAGTCATTGGTTAATGCAAAATCATCTGACACTTGTCTTTATCTAATGTCCTCACTTATCTTTCTCAAAATCTATCCATCAATATCTTTATGAGCCTCCTGACTTTAAATTTCATCGCTCACCATTGATCTTAGATCCTCTCTTATGAGATCAAGCCACTTGGTATCCCTGCATACCCTCTATATAACTTGTAGTCAGTTTCCAATAAACTCTACCACTTGGCATAACCATGTGTCTGATAATAATTTTGTTGAATTATTGAATAATGTGCACTATTAATATTCCTCTACATGGTTGAATGTGCTCTATTGATCTTGATTTGCTACTCAAACTCCACGAATGTGAAACATGTCTTCATCTTGTTCATTCTCAGGATCTTTGAATAATAGACTTCATGCTCATCATTGATATCTATTTGATAAGTATAATTATTGTATTTAGATCCTTATTTGGTCATATTAATTTCTCATCATATATCTTCATCTCCTAATTAAATGCTCACTGTAGATCTTTGATATCAAAAAATTGGCTAAGTATGGGAACTTAGTGAACTCTATTGGAGAATCCAACTTTACACCTTAATAAAATTTAACACACATATCCTCATGAATTAAAACATATACCACATGATATCCTTTCATAGGGGAAACCATCCATATATCAATATTCTCTTGAAACCTTCACATGTGTGAATGTTGGTGTCATCAATCTACTCACTCGACCTTATCTGTCAAGATGACTACTTGAACCTAGACCTTTATATGATTTATATGATGAATTAATTTCAATTAGAAAATAACTCCAAGCACTAATAACAACCTATATTGTCTATAAAACATTTTCATACCATCAATATCATCCATCAATTTCCTCACTAAGTCAAGCACTAAAAAACCATGCAAGAACATTGGAACACATTGAAGAACACTTTGTCATTATCATTATAGCACACATGACACCTCATCAACATCCTTGGTCACCTTGGAGACATCATTTAAAAACCTATAACAATATCCCATTTTGTCATTTATGTCAAACACCAATAAAAAGCTTATGCTCAGACTCTATCTCTCTCTTCAAGCACTTTTTCCCCCTTTGACACAATGACAAAGTAGGCTCAACTCGTGATTTTATGGACCTAAAAATACTTTAAGGAAAAATAATATGAAAGTAACACCTATTATTGATTATACATACTCCACCTAACATTGTGCATACCTCTTCTGACCTTGAGCTTCTCAAACATGATCCATGACTACACTCTTCTTTGATCAAACTTTGTTCTATGAAGACAAAACATATAAGAGAAATAAAAACTACTTAAACTCACCTTGAAAACATTAAGAGGGACTCCACCTTACATTATTCACACATCTTAAATCCTCTATAACTATCTAAGTTAGCTCCCCCTAACTCCATGCTCTATTTTAAAAGCATCTTTAACGAGTATTCTTAATGAACTAGGTATGCCAATAACTCTTTAAGACTGTCCACACTCAGCCAATATCCTTATGAAACCACCAATAGATCTCATATTTTCATTAGATCAACTTAAAAAACTTAAGTAGAGATGAATAACTCACATATGGATCTCAAAACAATTGCCTTTTATCCTCTACAAACCATCATAGTTTAGAACCTTTTTCAAATCACTCTCATGGAACTATCTCATCATCAGAACATTTTGAACTCCATGATAGACACAACTTGTCATATACAGAACTCTAAGACCTTATTCATGATACCAATAATATGAAAACATATTCTACTCATACACTATACCAACCTTGCCTTCAGTCTTCATCATTTTGACCAACCAATTTAAGTAATAGAAATTGACGAGTTCTTACCTTCAGAACCAAAAACCCTAAACACACCTTGAGCATACTATAAAAATATTAACACACATTTATTATTAAAATAGAACATTTTGACAATTCACCATGATAACACTTTGAAGTACTTACATAAAACTCATTTCTCCCCCTTAACTAAGCACATCTTCTCATGACCTTTCTTGTCCTACAATATCAACCAAAACTCATCTAACATCCACTATTATTCCCTTTATTGACAAGTGTCTCCTTGAAGCCTAGAGAGAGATACCCCTAACTCAAAATGTCTTAGAACAATGTGAAAACAAGATTTTCCCACAACTCATATTCTCTCTCCCTCTTGGATAACTTGAACCGATGATTCTTCTTCTTCTTCTTCTTCTTCTTTTACTTGACTAAGTCATATTATGTATCTTCTTTATCACTATCACTTTCTTCTAGGATGGTATTGACAATAAATAAAGAAAATAAATATTCTTATCATACCATTTCACTTGAACAATTAGTATCACATTTCAAAGCATCAATACTTGACATTGTCAATTGATAATTTTTATAGGAAACTTGCTCAATAGCATCAATTTGTTTACTTAAGTTTAAAGATACCTTAGGACAAGTTTCAAATAACTTGGTATCTGTAGTGAGCTTTATCTATATATTCTTAGCATGAGCATATAATGAGTACCCTTGGAATTCTTTAACCTATGTAGCATCTTCTACCATGGAAAATAGTCCACTTAGACCTACAGACTGATCATGGCACATACTTTCCACTTTTGGTTTCCATATTTTAAATTGTGTTATACCTTTCACTCTAGGATCCTAAAATGACATATTCTGACATGATTTCCTCTGTTTAAATAACTTAGCAATGTTATCAAATCGCAGACAATTGTAGTGAACCACTCTTCTTGATGGAAACTCAACTTGTCTTACCTTGTTAGGATAAAATATTGTAATATATCCTACATCATGACAACTATATCACTCACTTTTAATCACAACACTTGATTGATGATTACATTTATAGTTCTAAGCAAATTCATTTTTGGAAGGTCTTATACACTCTCTAACCTAATGACCAAATTGATTACAAGTGTAGAAGTAACAATTAAAGTTTGCATACCTAATTACATTTGGTTATCTAATATGATTTGACTTCATTCTATTAGCAACTTCATTTCTTAAATAATTATTGATTTTCAAAGTTTGATTGTTCTTGTTCATAGAAGTATTAAAGTAATCATGATTAGTATTCTTTTATTCTTATATATATCCAAGACCAGTTCTATCACTTGCATATTTTTGACTACTTAGAATGTTATCTAGATCAATTTTCAAATTTCAAAAATGACTTCACTTGACTTGAAGTCTTTTTAAACTCATCTGTTAAAGAACCAATATCAGTTACATACTTTGAACATTCAAATTTTTTGGCCTTCAATTTTGCATTCATAGTCTTTAACTGATCATTAATAAGCTTAACTAAATTTTTATACTCTTTGAAGTATTCATCTATTGTTTCCTCAAACACACTAAATTACACCTCATAATCCTTTAATTGATACTTTAATTTATTGGTTTTATTCTTCTCAAACTTTATATATTCAAGGGTATTCATTAACTCAATCTCATAGTTTACCTTGTCTTCATCATTTGTATCACCTAAACCACCTCCAAACCATGTAGATTCTTCTTGATATAAGTAACTAATTTCTTCAGCCATGAAGAGAGATTCATATTTAGTAGGACCATCATATTCATGATCATTCTCAAAATCACTTCCATCATTCTCATCAGATGAGTTGCAATATCCCTTGGTGTAGAGACTCCTCTTGTCCTTGTAAAACTTCTTTTGGTCATTATACCTTTTAAAACTATTCTTGATATTATCAGACCTGAATTTATTCTTGTCATTATCATGATCTTATTCATGTTATTCATTATAATTTCCCTTATGCTTATGAGGACACTTGTTTTCAAAGTGACCTATATATGCACAATTGAAACATTTGAAGGGAAGTTTACCCTTAAATTTACCTAAACCTATTTTTAGTTTTCTTGTTAACAGACCTATTAGTTCATCAGCATCAATATAAAAAATCTCATCATCCTTGACCTTCATACTTTATAAATTATTCTTTAGCTTCTTTTTTGGATCGAAATATACTTATTTATTTGGTGGTTTGTCCTCATTGAATCTCATCTCATATGCAAAAAGAATGCCATGTAATTCATCCATCTTCATTTTGGTGAGATCATGACTTTCTTCTATAGCATAAAAAATCAAATTTGAAAGTGAGAGACCTTAATGAATTTTTCACTATAGTGCCTTCTTCAAGAACCTCTCCCATGCATTTGATCATGTTCAATACCTCATCAAATCTTAGAGGATAAGAAGCCACAGTATCCTCTTGTTTAATTTTCAGACATTAAAATTGCCTTCAATTGGTTTGTAATTTGGCCAACTTGAATTTTGAATCTCCTTCATAGATGAGCTATGATTTGTCCCAAATCTCCTTGGTAGACTTGTAATGGATTGCCTTGGTGAACTTAGCCTCTAAAAGACCATAAATGATAGCATTCATAGCTTTGAAATTTTTCTCACTCAACTTATTATCTACAACACTAGTTATAGGAGTAGGTGGCATGGAATAACCATCCAAAATAGATTTCCAAGTTTCAAAACCTAAGGACATGATGTAGGTATTCATTCTTGCACTCTATAAAGCATAATTGGATCCATTAAATAATAGAGCTTGATTAATAGAGAAACCTTGAGAACTTGTCATTATACCCAAGATTACCTTCAAGTGGTTAAACTTGTATAGAAGGTCCTACTCTAATACCAATTTTTAGATGTACAATCACTAAGAGGGGGGTGAATCAATGAATCAATATATTTAAAAAATTCAATCTAAATCCTTCAAACCCTTAGTCATACACCATAAGCAATAAAGAAGCAAATAACCCACTCATAACAATGACTATGAAAGATAAGCAAGATAACACAAGATTTATGTTGGAAATCCTCTTGGGGGAGAAAACCCACTTTCAAGCCTAAAAAAGCATGAACTACTTGTCCTATAATATGATTACTAACATGAGATGTTAGTGAAGCATCCACTTCACAAGGAGCACTAACCCCTAAAGATGACAAGCACCAACATGTCAAAGATGCTAAACACCAACATAACATCTATGAAATGGAAAAACTTAGAACTATGATTAATTTTAAATCTAATTGAGAATACATACAAAACTACCTCCTTCAATCCTCTTCACTTATTCAAACCTTCACACACAGGCAAGGCATCCAAAACCACTTTTTGGATCAATCTACACACCTTCTCTTGTTCTCATGCATTAAACTTGTAAATTTAACAATAAAATTATGACCATAAGGTTTTACATGAAATCCACACTTTGATATGCATCTCAAGACATCCACATGGATCTCAGAGCCTTCACAAATCATTTTCTCATATATACACTTGTTCAACTTCTAAAACAACCCAAATATGCCTTATACCACTTTCTTGGTTGAAACCATCTTTGTCAGAAAAGATGCTTACCATACTTGTATTACATCTAAAATATGTCTCCACACATTTTACATCGGTGAAACACTCCACTCCATAGGTCAGCCATAGTTCTTAAGAATCAAATCCTCCATTAGGCCTTAATGAGACCCAAAATAATTAGGCCTTCACATCTACATGTTACTCTTTTAACCTCTTCATCTTCTACCAATGATTATAAAATATAAAACCTATCTCCAATATACCCTTTCTCACTCCCTCATTTGTCTATGCCACCTAGAACACAAACTCAATACTTGAACCTACCAGTTAGGTCTCCTTACTCTTCAGGCCTTTATACATAAAAAAACATAGTCTCAAACTTTTGAAGCAACAACTCAATTATTTCACATATCCATATGATTATATCACATGTGTGAAACCTTTAGGACCTATGAAACACCTTTATATTCCTTAGACATTCCAACATAGGTTCTAAGCACTCAAATCAACTCTCTCAAAATGACCACTCAGACTGGTCATATATAGTCAGAATAAAATCAAGTTATTTTAAATCTTCATATCTCATCAGGGGAATATATAATAACCAATTCATTATTATAATAATTTTAGACTTATATAACAACTTCATACTCATTTTATTCTTCAATTTTGCTCATAACTTTTCCAACTCACTTCTACAAAGTGGTCACTCAAACTGTCTATAGCCTCCAACAAACACAATCAACTTTTAGACATTTTTTCATACTAAATATGGATTATTAAAATATATAAAACCATAAAATATGGTTCTCATTGAGTATATAACACTCTATAGTATTTAGTTCATCTTGAAATATCAAAATACCATCAAGAAAAACTCAAATATCCTTCTCGGGTCACTTATAGAACATGGTCAAACCTTTAAAAAAATTTGAAGCTCAATTTATGAAATTTTACAAAAAATAAAATATTATAATCAACTTTTTTTTATTCATCTTGAAGTCATTTTCAACTTTGCTTTTTACACCAATAATAAATTCATTCTAGATCAAAATATATTCATAAAATACTATAGACTAGTTTTTCATTTGTTAAATTCAATTGGGTCACTGGTTAATGCAAAATCAACTGACACTTGTTTTTATTGCATGTCCTCACATATCTCTCTCAAACATGCTCTGTCACTCTTATTTTTTTCCTCCTAAATTTAACTTGCATCACTCATCATTGATGTTAGATCCTTGCTTTCGAGATCGAGCCACTTGGCAGCCCCACATGCCCTCTACATACCTTAGAGTTAGTATCCAATGAACTTCTACCACTTGGCATCCCCACATTCCTGTTTATCATTATAATTACTTATTAACTAATGCACACTATTTATTTTCCTCTTCATGATTGAACATGCTCCATCGATCTTGATATACTACTCAAACTTTGTGAATGTGACACATGTCTTCATCACATTCATTCTCAAGATCTTTGACTAATAGACTTTGTACTCACCATTGATATTTATCTAGTAATTATAATTCTCACCATTATATCCTTATCTATTTATATTCATCTCTCATTATATATCTTCATCTAATGATTAAACACTTACCATAAATACTTGATATCACACAATTGTCTAAGTATGGGAACTGAGTGAACTCTGTCTGAAAAACCAACTTTGCACCTTAATAAAATTTTCCACGCATATCCTCATGACCTAAATATTGGACCACATTATCTAATATAATAGGGGAATCCATCCTAATGTCATCAATCTACTCACTCAACCTTCTCTATCAAGATGACTACTTGAACATAGACCTTCATATGAATGCTCTGATGAATTTATTTCACTTCCACAAGTAATCCAAACACCCATAACACCCTATAGGTTATTTGTAACATGTCCATACCATCAATATCATCCATCAATTTACTCACTAAGTCAACCACTAAATAAACATGCAAGAACATTGAATCACATTGAAGCACACTTTGTCATTGTCATTCTAGCACACATGACACCTCATCAACATCCTTGGTCACCTTCAAGACATCATTGACAAACCTCCAACACTATTCACAATCATGCATAAAGTAGTTGATAAAAATTATATAAATTAGTATAAAAATATTTATGATTCTCTTTGGGTATATTGCACAACACCTAAAAAGGTTATTGGTATGTCCACATTCCAATTTTTATATGGAATAGTTGTTATAATTGCCATAAATCTTGAGTTACCTACCCTATAGTTATATAGAGTTATTGAGAATCCAAAATTTGAAACCCCATTAGACAAAATAATTTTCTACCAGTGATAATTGGAAGAGGAAAGAACATAGGTGGTTGATATAATTATAGAACATCAGGCTTGTGTTAAGGTTCTCTTTGATAATAAGGCAAAGAAAAGATAATTACAAATAGGGGATCTAGTTATACTCTGGGATAGTTATATAAAACCAAAGGGAATTCATGGGAAATTTGATTCACTATTGATGGCTCCATTTAAAATCAAACACTTCAATGGAAATAACACTTTCTATCTAGCATATCATGATGGAACTCATCTTCCATTTCCATTCAATGGGAAATATCTATAGACACCTAAATCTGGCCACTAATGACCATCAATCAAGATTTTGACCAATTTTCATCAAAATGCACAATTTAGCCTAAAAACATTAAAACACATTAAAAGTTTTGAAACTGACATATTCAAGTGCCAGTTTTGGCCAAAGCATCCCTAAATGGGGCAATGCATTTTATGGGCTAGCTAACTTTGATCAGATCATTTTGAGTCAAAATGTCAAATTTGCCCCTGGGTACCCTAGATTACTCTTTTATATCAAATCTCTTATATAAGACATGTGACTTTTCTATTTGGTTTTGACAACATCCTAAATGGGATAATGGATCCAATACATCTAACATCAACTTCCAATTCTAATCCAGTCAAATTTTGAGCCAATAACAGGACATTCTAACTAATTTGATTAATTTGTGCACCAATTGCCAAGATTTGCATCAAACTTGACTAATCATGCTTAAATATAATTAATTCAAATCATGAGCCTAATTAAGAATTCCATGGAACTTATTGAATAAATATTTGTTGAAAATTGATTATTGTTAATTACATCATCAAATGACATCATCCTATGGGGTAGCATTCACAAGCCATAAATGCATAAAATATTAGGATTTATGCCTCCCATGCCTCATTAAAACCCTTCATGCATATTCATTGTGCCTCTATCCCACATATTGATGAGCCTATTTATGAATTTTAAATCACATAATTGAATTAATCTTTAGCCACACATCTTCATCTTGAGATGGATGGTTCAGATTGATTCTAACCATTTTTTAAAATCTATAAATAGGAGAGACATGAACATGAATTTTAAGCTCTTTTATAACAAACTTATAATGCCCAAATGCATTCAAAATCATTAAAGTTTAGTGTTATAATGCCCAAATATTGAGCCAATCCAATTTAAAGCCAAACATGGTACCAAGGAGAGATGGAGGTAGCCATACTTCATTGATGCAAACTTCATAAGCACGGACTGAGCAAGCCACTTCAACAAGCTATTTGGAGCATCCAAAAAAGGTGAAATAATGTTTATTTTACATTTTATTTTTTCTTTCCATTCTAATCTTGTCAAATAATCTCTTCCTTTATGATAGGCTTAAGGTGTTAGCATTAGTGTGTTTTTTTTGGATTTGTTTTATTCACTAACATAATACTAATCTCCCCTTATTGCAATCCTATGTTAACATAATGGCACACCTGGTGGAACCCTAGCCCCAAAAATTTAATCATAATGGATCTTTCAAGCAATCTATTAATCAATTTTATGCAAAATTTTGTAGTGAAGGAGTCAAAAGACTACAATTTTAAGTTAAAATTTTGATAATTGTGTTTTTATTCTTGGTAATATTAGTTTTGCTCTCTATTGCAATATTGTTATTGTCACAATAGCTATTTCATAATAAAATCATTATTTGCTAAAAAACAATTATATAGCCCTAGATAGTGATATCATTTTTTGAAATAATGATTTTATTTTCATGAGTAACAATTTTACCAAAATAGTAATTTTGTCTCACAATAGTGATATTGTTTACCCTATGTGGTGATTTCATATTTGACAATAGTGATTTTGTCAATAGAACAACAATTTTATGTTTTCTATGTTTTTTGTTTAATAATAATGATTTTGTAGGAAAATATCCATATTGTGTTTTTTTGATAATCTAACCCATAATAGAAATATTATTGTCTAGTAATTATGATTTTGTAGGGAAACAATGATATTGACTATTTAACAATGATTTCGAAATAGAGAGCTTGTTTTGAGAAGTTGATTCACTCATTTTAAAATTAGCTTCAAAGTTAAAGGACATACTAACTTTTTAATTATGAGATCAAGCTTAAAATTTGTTAATACATGCTTTTTATACCTTCTTTGAAAGTTTAAAATGGACTAGGAACTTTGTTTTGGTGCTTAATAGAAAATTTAGATGCTTAGGTAAATGTTTTGAAAATTTGTGCTTTCAAAGTTATAACTTAATACCAAGGGGTCAAAATAACACCACCTAATCTTTCATTTGGTGCTTAAAATTGAGCTTAGTTGTCAAATTTTGTCTTCAATAGTTGTTTAAATAAAATTTGATTGGCAAAAAGAGGGATGTTGCGTGTATGCTCTTCCATCCATCCCCTTTAGGGAACTTTTGGAATCAAAAGTGCCATCCTTATTGAAAATATGATTAGTCCAAAGCATAAAAATAATATTGTCTAAATCACTCCCCAAAAAATTGCAATAGTTTGGGTGACCCTAAAATGACCTTAAAGTCTTTCTATTAAGTCATTTATTTTTATACAAACTTGGCTTGCGAGGGGGACTTCCTTACATCCCATAAATTTTATAGGGAAGCTTTGACCTGAGGTTTCATCTTTTAGCACTAAATTCAACCACTCCCAATAGGATTAGAGGTTTGACTAGTTAAAATACCTTCTATTTTTGTAGTTGTACATAGGATATATCTATACTTTAGACATTGCACTACACTGAGCAAATGATAGATGTAGTGGTTTCAAAAAGGCCAAAACCTTTTTGCAACAAGTCAAGTGCCACAGACACCCAATTTAAGTGTGCTTCTTTGTATGCTGACATTAAATTCATATGCATTTTATCTATCTAGATCATTCAAAAACCAATTAATTTTAGTTAACCCCACTTTGTCATACCCTTGTTAGGATTTAGATGATTATAAATAGTGTATTTTGGTCATTTTTTCTTGGTATGTTTTGAGACTAAAACCTGATTGTTTGTTTATAACCATGTCAAAACCAATTTATTTATACATCACTCTTTTATTTAAAGTGGCATTATGCGACCATTTTACACCACACTTATGCCTTGAATTTTTTTCTAAACTTGTTTTTGTGTGTGTGTCATTTGATTTGCTGAGGGTAGTGTTACACTACCAAAATCATATGAAACTATTTTGACTTTGAGTCTTTGAAACATAACATTGATCACATCATTAGAGAATGATTATGCTATTAAACTACTCAAATTGTTTCAAAACTTGTTTACCATTATGCTAAAAACCATTTGTTTCAAACCATGTCACATCAGCCATTTGGACCTTGTTTATGCACCGTCATGCTATCCAATCTTGTCTAGCTTCTTTGGTCAAAACTTAATTTTCAACATTGAGTTTTCTATTAAGCTTGTCAATTTTGGATTCAAACATTGATTGATTTATATTTAGGCATCAATTTATGGGGTTGATACATAGATATTTTTCTTTTGGGTTACATAACTTTAGTTAATCGATTACCCAAATTTGAAGACTATTATCTAGTTTATTTTTCAACACCTATCCTCATTATTGTTTGTGCCTTTGTTTGGGAGAACAAAACTTTATCCAAGAGGATTTTGTCTTATGGATTATGCCAACTGATCATGTTTGTATTTGATTTCATGTGTTAGGTCTATGTCAAAGTTGTTCCAAACTTGTTAGATTAAATCAAGTTAAATTATCCTTTGTTTCAAGTCTAGATTTTGACACCATGTTTGGCCAAAAGTCTTAGTAGATCATTTTTTTTAGCCTATTTTTTGAATCTATATTTGGATAAAATACCTAGAAACTCTTTTCCCTTTCCTAGTTTAGACATTGTATGAAACACTTTGACCTAGACCTTTGACATACCAATTTTTATTCAGATGCTTGACCTTTTGTGCATATGACATTTGACGTTAGACATTTGATGTTAGACTATTTTATACCAAATCTTAACACAAACCATTTTGGATATATAGCTCCATGATCAAATCATTGCTGGAGATACAACTCTACTTTTGACCAAGTTAGACCAAGTTTGAACCTTTTATCATTTGGACATAAAATTTTAGAGTTTGTAGAACTCTAAGCCTTTTTGTTTTTTATATTTATCATTTATGTGAATATGTCTAGCTACACTTATGGTGAAGTCACGTATAATCCAAATTATGATAGAATGGTTATACAAAATCTCACTAGGAACCCCTATAAAGAAATATTTTCTAAGGAGTTTTATTATTTTCCCTATAATACTCCATATGGGGAACATAGTAAAAATCCACAAAATCCAAATCAAATTACTGACTGAGATGATATGGTTTATGAGGAGGACTTGGATGCTTTGGCTTATGCAAGTAATCAAGCTCTACCACATCATACCATTTCTATTCCAAGACCATAGTTTCATACCATTTCCATATCAAGACCTCATCCTTTGGATTATGCAAGAAACCATGCTCCATAATGCTCCAAACTTGTCCTTTAAGGACCTCATCCTTTAGCTTGTGTGAGAAATGAGGCTTCATAAAAATTCATCCTCATTTTAAGACTTCATCCTTTGGCTTAAGCAAGTAACCAAGCCTCATACCACCCTATCATTACCATTTCAAGATTTCATCATTTGGATCATGTGAGTAAACATGCTCCCCAATTCCTACCATTATCCAACTATAGGCCATTCCTCATCCAATACCAATCTAATCAAAACCTCAATCTATCTAATCATTCAAATACCAAGTTGTGTTCAAAATTGGTATTTTCCAACTCATTGGAAACCAAGGCCAAAAGAACCAACCAATTCAAGATGTTTTTGTTGAACCGACCATTTATGATAAGTCAACCTATAATGATTCACCTTTCAATCTTATACCAATTGTTGAGGAGTCTCACTCTAATGAGCCATTATTTATTGAGTCACTTTTTAATGATTATAACCACCTTTGGTCAAATCATTACCTCAACCATATGCCTATTTTTCAAGAGACTCCTATTACCAAGCTAGCCTTTAAGGAGTTATCTCTTGACCTATTTCCCATTATTGAGGATTCCCACTCTAACAAACTAGTTTTTGTGGAGCCCACCATGCCATCATAGACTATTCTTTGTCCAATACCAAACATTTAACAAGACATCATTATAATAGAGTACCCATCAGATAAAGCATCAAAGTTAGAGTTAGGTTATATTATTGAACTAACATCAAATTTAACATCAAAATTAGTCTCAACATTGGATTTAGAGTCCATTGAGTTAGAATTAGATTTAGATACAAAATATATTCATGACTATTATAATATTGGTTATGCATACCTTACAGATCAATTTGAATAAATTTATGATCCTTTTATGGTTTTTGAGGATGAGTACTTCATAATTGACACAATTTATCCTAGTATCTTCTACAAGGATTGTGCAACCTCTCCCCCATTCCATTACCATTCCATAGGCCATTACCATCAACCAAAATAGACATATTATTAACATTACATTTCCCACAAGTGTCGATTGGGATCAACTAAATCAGACTTTGTTTAACTGTATCCATGGTGATATAGTATTAAAGGAAGAGCAAGGAGGCCAAGACCACATGCATGTAGTAAAAGAACACTCTCCTAGTGAAACCTTTTTGAAGGAGCTAGGGGACACACAAAATTCAAACTTAACATATTTTAGTGAAACTTTTTTGGAAGTGATAGAAGAAAATAAAAGTCAAATGCCAATTTTAATTAGTGACACATTTTTAGAGGCACTATGGTACAATCAAGACAACTTCATTGGTAAAAACTCATTAAGGCACCAATAGCTGAGCATAAAATTTATTCAATGATTGATGAAGACAAAATCAAAGATCAAATCAAAATAGCTTCCAATCTATAGCCTAATTAGATGATATCTACTCTCAAGATCAAACAACTAAAAAATATGGTGGTCCTATTGAGATCATCTTCAAAGGTATTCAGCCCCACCACATCCAAAGTTATGTTGAATCTAGCATCAACAACATTACATGTGACTAAAAGTCCTACTCTTCATTTGTTTTCCAGCCATTACACATTCCATTATCATCTACCATTCCATTTCATAATCAAACTTACCATCCATTTTTTGTCCCTATTTACTATACATGATTGCACTTTCCTTTTTGGAGGCTATAAAGATATCTTGTCATGATGCTTGAAGGAATCAGAATCAATGACCAATGAAGATCACAAAAGCATTCTTGACACCCAAATTTGTAGGTAGTTCTTGATAGAGAAACTATTTAGATGAGACATGGGATAACAATTAATATTATCATGTATTTATTTTTGTATCATTTGTTGATTGGGACATGCATCTCCATATCAATAAGAACAATAGAATCCAAAACCATACCTAGGCCAAACACATCAAAAACCAACAATCACCAAGCCAAAAACATGTACCATACCATTTAATTGAAATTATTACATATTATTTTTCCATTGACACATATATTTCCATTCACTTCATCACTTGGGGGAAACCCTCTCACCATTTTTATCCAATCTATCAAACCCAACATTATCCTAATCAATACCATTCCATTCTAGACCAAAGCATGTATTTAGTCATCCTATCTAATCCTATTTTGATCTTGGTTACTTTGGTTCTTCCCACACTTTTTATGGGGGTATTTTGATCAAGTTTCAACTCTTATCAAATCTGTGTTTCAATGACAGTCTATTAAAGTAGTGTGACACTTGATCTGGCAAGATATCTTTCATATTCCATTTTATATCAAGTTGGTTTATGTGAGCTTGATTATAACAATCTATAGGAAAATTAGTGTTCATCATTCTTGTTACTAATTATAACCACATATGGACAAATTAGTATTATTGATCTAATCCATTATATCCTAGTTATAACCACCTACGGGCAAACTAGGGGCAACACTTTTTTATCATGCATTGTTGTATCACCTTACCATTATTGTTTTCATTTGACTAGCCATTTGCCAAATTTGAGAGATTGTTAGGACTTAGTTGGTTTTTTCTCACCTTTTATGTAGATGTAATTACTATGACTTGAGGTCATTTCAGAACTATGTGGGTCATTCTCAATTAATGTTGAGGTCACCTCAGTCCTCCTTTCCATGCACTCTTATCATTTGTGAATAAGCTAAGCCAAATGCTCTAGTTGTTTTATGAGTAGGTATCTTATCATTATCTAATGAGTTAAGATAACTCAAATACCAAAAAATTCAAATATTTCAAAATCCAAAAACATTTATTGTATCCAAGTTTAGTTAGTTATCCTCGATCTGCCTACTGGGGCAAAGACATTGTTAGGGGCTTTCTTTTGCTTTTGTTTTTAAGATTTCTATTTGTTTGTTTATTTCAAGTTATTTGTCTCTTTATGTGTTTTCTATTTTTTTATTTGTTCACTTGCCTATTTGTTTGATTTTAGCACTATTTCCCTTACTTAGTCTATATGTGTTCATGGGGTGATTCATTGTGCACATTATTCTTGATTCCACCCATATTCATATGTCAACATTATCGTCATGGTTTTTATCATTGGTGTATTATTTCTGAGTGTTTATTGAATTGAGAGTTAGTCTTTATGTATATTTCAGCCAAGTCTTCATGGTGTTCTATCATGATTTCTATTGTCACATGCTACATCAAAAATTAGCTTCAAGAAGGTCTACAATCAATGGATCCATAGAAGTTTCTCCTTGGGACCTTGGCAAATCCTTCCATCCCACCCTTGATCAAATCCACCCATTGACCATTCTAGTTGTATTATTATTAATAAGGATGTGCATTTCCTCATTGGTAGGTAAAACTAAATCTTTTCCATTGATCAATCTCATTCCTCTATCCATTTCTTTCATCACTTTGTGCATCCTCATATGCTTGGTTGTTTGTGGCTTCTATAGTCATCAGACCATAGCATCTACATTTACACTCACTCATATTTAATCTATATTCCCAGCTATATTCTTGAGTTATGCTTGCTAATCATCCCTAACTGGGGCACCATCATCTTTATCCAATCTGAGTCATCTTAATGATTATAACCACCTATGGTAAAATTATTATTTTTGACTTTTATTCTTGATTATAAACACCATTGGGGAAATCAATATCTTTTTTTAAATTAATGCATGCAAGCATTTTATCATTTGGATTAATCTCAACCATGGGTTAATTTCACCTTTTTATTCTTTCTTCTTTTCAAGGGACCATCCATCAACATATGTGATGGCCATTCCATCGAGGGGGCATCATCATAGGCTTCCCAAATATCATTTGGAGCTTTATTATTTAATCATCATCTTTTTTTGGCATACAGGCCATTGCTTATTATTTGAGAAGACATTTCTATGCCTATGGTTTTCAACATCTTCCCAAATAGGGGAAAACTATAGACACCTAAATCTGGCCACCAATGAACATCAATAAACTTTTGACCAATTTCCACCAAAATGCACAATTTGGCCTAAAAACACTAAAACACATTAAAAGATTTGAAAATGACATATTCAAGTGCTGATTTTGGCCAAATTATCTCGAAATGGGGTAATTCATTTTATGGGCCAGCTAACTTTGATCAGACCATTTGGAGTCAAAATACCAATTTTGCACTTGGGTGCCCTAGATTGCTCTTTCCTATCAATTCTCTTGCATGAGAAATGTGTTTTTTTTATTTGGTGTTAAAAACATCCTAAATGGGATAACATATAAAATATATCTAACATTGACTTCTCATTCCAATCTATTCAAATTTTAAGCCAATAAAAGGACATTCTAACCATTTTGATTAATTTGTGCACCAATTGCCAAGATTTGCATCAAAATTGACTAATCATAATTAAAGCTAATTAATTAAATCATGATCCTAATTAATAATTCCATGGAAATTTTTGAATAAATCTTTATTGTAAATTGTTTATTATTAAATTCATCATCAAATGACATCATCCTATGGGGTTGCATATACAAGCCATAAATGCATAAAATATCAAGATTTATGTCTTCCATGCCTCATTAAGACCCTCTATGCCTATTAATTGCCCCTCTATCCCAAATATTGATGATCCTATTTATGATTTTTAAATTACATAATTTAATTAATCCTTATCCACACATCTTCATCTTGAGATGGATGGTTCAAGTTGATTCTAACCATTTTTAAAAATCTATAAATAAGAGAGCCATGAACATGAATTTTAAGCTCTTTTATGCCAAACTTATAATACCCACATGAATTCAAAATCATTACATTTTAGAGATATAATTCTCAAATATCGATCCAAGCCAAAGCCAAACATGGTGCCAAAGAGAGATGGAGGGAGCCACACTTCATTGGTGTAGACTTAATGAGCACAACTACTTCAACAAGCTATTTGGGGCATCCAAGGAAGGTGAAAGTTTATTTTGAATTTTATTTATGCTTTCCATTCTAGTCTTGTCAACTAAGCTCCCCCTTTATGATAGGCTTAAGGTGTTAACATTAGTGTGTTTTGTTTGGATTTATTTTAATCACTAACATAATACTAATCTCACCTTATTGCAATCCTATGTTCACAATATCTAAATCACTATTTATAGTATTCCTCTATGTGTGTGTGTGTGTGTGTGTGTGTGTGTGTGTGTGTGTGAATATAATTGTGGTCATGTTTCCTTTCTAGTCATTTTTTTTAGCTTGTGTCATGTTCATTCCTTCCTTTTCCTTTCTATCCTCTTTGTTGCTCCTTCTCATTATGAGTCCTTATCTCTTATATAGTCTCTGTCAATTTTTAAATTTAATCCAGTTAATGACTTTATATCCCAACAAGTTGTTATCACATGTATAGGTAAATCTTTGTTTACCTTTGAGATTTTCTCCTTTCTAACCATGGTTCATTCTGGTTAAATCATTCTATAATGTGAGCCTTACATTCTATTTATTAAATTAAAGTGTTATGATGACTAAATTCGATCATCAATAAAGTTTTTAATAAGTTCTAGTCATTCTTTATATCTAAAGTCAATCATAAAAAGTTTAGAATATGTTCCTCTCTTGACATTTTAGTTTGTGTGAAAACACATAATGAAAAAATACGCTCGCATATACTATCCTTTGGGATATGTGATAGCATCTATCAAGTTGAGTACTTGATGCCCTCGTATACACTATCCATCACCATGTAATAGCATTATGATGGTTTGAGGATCCATCGTCTTATCAAAGATCAGTTATCTCTCAATTGATCAAGTTGCAGTCAAATTTAAAACTTCATTTCCAATGGATAAGATACTTACCTAAAAAATATGAGTCTAAGTTCTTTATATCCCTTATAGTTTGAAATTCTTGTTGAAGCTAGTTATTGTCATGGTTTTTGAATATTTAAAAATTAGCAAAAATTGAATTAATTTTTGACTAATTTTAGTTTGGGTCTAAAATTTTCAATTTTTAAAAATTAATTAATATTTTTTTATTAATTAATTCATTTAATTGAATACCAAAATTGATAGAAAAAATTCTTATTTCTCAAACCATGAAAATACCTTTTGAACTTCTCATGCCATGTAAAAAGTTTTCAAATTCTCCTGTAATTGTGCAAAAGTCTCATTAACTATTTTAAAGATGCGTAAGTGTTTTATATTTTTCTCTAAGTTATGCTAAATTTACTAAACAAGTCAAGTCATGCAACTTTATATTTATACCTTTGTATGCAGTGCAATTGTAAAATTTAAAAAAAAAAAAAATTAATCAAAATAATTTTTAATTATTTGAATTAAAATATACAATTTGCTTTATAATTCTCACTACCATGCAATTATCCTGGATACTTCCCCAATTGTATAAATTAGTCTTGACACTTCTAAAAATGTGCAATTAATATCTTCACTTCCACTTCCGTGTATGCAAGCTTCATTTCTCCCCTCATCATGTAATTTGCTTTTTATTCTCCCCAAACCATGCAAATGTGACAAATATTTCTATGAATCATGTTAAAATAAAACTTCTTCTCCTCCAAATATTTCAAATCCATTCCACATTATTTAAGCATGTAAAAGATCTAAATAATCTTGCATATACTTACTCAACACTAGATCAAATATATTTTTTTGTGCTTTTTGTAATAGGAAATTGTATGCACCATAGGAATTAGAATAAGATAATAATTGGAAAATAAAAAGTAAAAAAAATATATATTTGTTTGTGTTGCCATTGAATACCATATGGTACAATAAGAGAGATTTTTTTAAAAAAAAAATTGAGGAATTAGTTTATTTTATTCTTTCTACTCACCAAGAAAGAGCCATATGACCTTATGGTGCATGGAGAGAATACAAAATATAAAAAAGAGGAATATTTTTTTCTCTCTCCTACCAAAAGAGAAACTCATGGTGCAAATGTAGTGGGAGAGGTTAACAGTATTGAAAAAGAAAGAAGCAGGTCAATTTTATTTTGGTTTCTAACACATGATATGCAAAATTATATAGTGCCATAATAGTTGGATGAAGGTGAATAGAAAACAAAAAAACAAAATTAAATTTGTTTTTGCCTATAGGATAAAATTATATGCCAACACTAAGAGGATAGATGGGGAGGTAAGTATTTGAAAACAAAAATATATTTTGTGGGTGTGGTCATTTTTTGACCACTTTTTGGACTTGTCCTGACGTTGTTTTTCACCCTCAGTGTGATTTTGCTTGTGGGGTGACTTTTCCACCCATTTTTATATGATTATTCTTTTACCATATATATATGTGTGTGTGTGTGTGTGTGTGTGTGTGTGTGTATATATATATATATATATGATTTTTCAATATCTATGTACATATTTGATCACCATGCTCAATCACCTTTCTTCCACTTGACAAGAGGAAACTTTTACTTTGAGACATAAAAAATTTGCATTGTTTGCCATACCACTTCTTGCATTTTTGAAAGGAAGAATTTAATTAAAGATTTTTAAATTAATTTTTATTTCCTGTCATATATATGTATGGTTTTGATTTGGAAAAATAAGAAGCAATAATAAAATTATATTTGAGGATTTTCAATCTTCCTAAATGGTGTTGTCGTATAGTTTCTCACTATGACAAAATCAAAGAGAATTTTTTTAATTGAGAAGCATATAAAATTATTAGTAGTATCTTTATCAAATTTTGGATGATCTTTTAATTCTGAAGCTTTCTTCTCACACTTATTTTGTAACTATCTTGTATTATCACATTGTATTTCCCTTTGTAAATGTATATTGTTACTTTTACAAATTTTATCTCTTATAATTTTGTCAACTTGCTTCCTCAAGTTATGCAAATTGATGATATACTTTTGCAAGCAGTGTAAAAATACCAAAACACTTTTACACCCTTTCAAGTTCTAATTTTCTGTTGATGTTTTTAAAACTTTGTAAAAAGGTAAAAAAGATGGTTATGCACCATAACTACCTAGTTTAGCCTATAAATACAATATAAAACCTCATAATAAGGGTTCTAAAGAGAGAAATTTTGGGCTAATATTTTTGTAAAGGGAGATTGGATTTTCTACTCCATAAAAATCAATACAAAGAGATTCTTCTAAACTTTGTGTTAGTGATTCTTTTTGAATTACATATATCTATTCAATTCAATGTATTTGATCCTCACTTCTAAATTTATATTACTATAATCTTTTAATTCTCAAGGCCAATAAATTATGTTACAAATCTATGCTTAGAATTGTAATTGATATTTCAATTATAAGTGAAATCTCAGTGGAAATAGAAGCAATATTTTAATTATATTTTGTTAGAAAATATAAAGGGGTACTTATTTGTGTTATTAGTGCTAGATAGTTTTTTGATGTGTGTATCATATTATTAAGAATATAAATATGTCTTTTCAACCCATTAAATGATAGATATTTCCCCTTTTGATGTCATTTTTTCGCCTGACACTTTTGTCAAGTCTTAGTGTTTAACTTGATAAATTTGTTGTCTAAAATATTCCCTATGTCTCTTTCTCTCTCTAAATATTCCTCGCTAAAATTTCCTTTTCATACTTTTAGGTTAAAACTACTACCCCATGATTTACACCTTTTTGTTTGTAAATATTTATTTTTTAGTAACTTTTTTTAAATTTCAATAAATGTAGCTCCACTGTCCAATAGGATAAGGAATTCATTCCCTACATTGTTGACATGAATGCAATAATTTATTCCCTAAATTGTTTTCACACCAACATGATCGAATCTAGAGACACCTGAAGAAGGAAGGATTGAGAGAACCTTACAAGTAAGCTTTGCTAACTTTAGTATAGGCCCTACACCATCACCAAACAAGTAGTGGATAACACTTTAAAGCTTAGTCTTCCAAATTATCTTGGGTTGCATCTAGTCTTCAATGCAAAACTATTGTACCATCACTTTCCACCCTTATTGGATACTTTAGATACTATAAATATTATTTATTAGACATAGATCAATCTATTAGAAGATAAGCACTGGGGGGTTAAATTAGTGTTCAATCTTTTCAATCAATTCCATTCATCATTCTTAAACCATTCAAACACATATCCACTTGATCTAACAACATCATCATGAAATCATACTCATATAAATCATGAAACATAAGAACACATTACATGAACACCATAGTTATGTGGAAAATCCTCATAGGGAATAAAACCCACTGTCACACCACTTTGAATACTATCTTATAAGTAATGAAACAATATTTAGTGAGGCACCAACCCCTCACTAGTTAGGCACCAAACCAACTAGTTATTTATCAAGAACCAACTTACAATGAGGATCCAACCCCCTAAATGACTTGGCACCAACCCAGCCACTTCAAGGACACTTATGAAAGCTCCAACATGTAATTTAGATCCAACTCCCTTCTTGACTAAGCACTAACCTAGCCAAGACAAGCTTGATTACCTTCAAAATAATTTGTGTTAGGAATAAGTGATTAAAATTAATTAATGATACAATAATATGCAACACGTAAATCATTCCTCATAATCATAGCAAAAAACACATATGGGAGAAAAATTTAGATCTAAGCAAAAATACACACATAACACCAATATAATGTGGTTAACCCAATGTGGGATATATCCACCAAGAAGAACTCAATAATATTATAAACAAGAGTAAAGACATCTCTAAACAAGAAACCTCTCATAGAGATAATTTTCCCTGGCCTGAATTCACACTAAAATTCATGAGATGCAAAGATATACTTCAATACCAATCACACTGACTGTAGAAAGAATGCAGAGCTCAAAACTCAATGCAAAATGCAATAAATAATGTGTTACCCCTCTCCCCTATTTATAATTTTTAAAACCCCTTGAAAAATGCACCATAACCATAAGGATAACCATATCCCCATAAAATAATAGAGGTTTCAACCACATAATCTCTTGATTCTCTCAACACCTTTAAATCATACCCACTTCCCAAAAAACATGCCACAAAAAAGGGAAGTGGTTAAAATTCATCCCACCATTGTAAAAGGTAAATATTCCATGTTAAAATTGTCTCAATAATTTTATTTTTACCTAAGGGGTGTTAAAAATAACTCCACATTTAACAATCTCCCACTTGGAGTTTGTTTCCCCTTAAACAAAATTTAACACTCCTCCATGATCTTCACGAAGACCAACCAAAGCTAAACATAACCTCAAATTTTATAATGTGACTACCTTAGTCATCATATGCATAAGATTTTGGCTCACATGTATCTTCTCTATCTTCACCATGTTTTCCTCCAAAATTATCCTAATGAAATGATACCACAATTGTATGTGTTTCATCCTCAAGTGGAAAACAACTTTTTTGGCTAAATATATAACACTCTAACTATCACTATGTAGTCCCCCAACTTCCTGCTTATGCCCCAACTCATTAAGTAACTATTGTAACCAAATCATATCCTTGCTAGCCTCAGTAGTAGAAATATACTCAATCTATATGGTTGATAAAGCCACAACCTTATGTATCTAAGAAATCCAACTAACCGTTGTATCCCCTATAATAAATACATAACCTATCATACTCATCTTGCTCTCAACATCCCCATCCATATATGAGTCCACATAACCATACAAAGTGGTGTCTATCCACCAAAACATAATTTTATACCCATGGTTCCTCACAAATATGAAAGAATCCATTTCACTACTTGCCAGTGCTCATAACTTGAATTTTTCATGTGCCTACTTACTACTCCCACTATATGGGAAATATCCAACCTATTACAGACCATAGCATACATCAAGCTACCAACTAATGATGAGTAAGTTAGCTTGGACATCTTTAGATTTTCTTCTTCTATATTGGGATACTAATCCTTTGATAATTTGAAATGGGTTACCATAGGAGTTCCACCTAGGTTATCATTTTGTATACTAAACCCCTCCAAATATTTCTTCATGTACTCTGTTGATGCTTAAAATTGTGCTTGATTCTAATCAACAACAATGGGAAGTTTCAAGCTATGGGATATTGTGGCTTGAAACAACCTCCAGATTATATAGAAGTTGGTCTCTTCTTTTGTATCAAGTGTGGGGAAAAAGGATAGAAAATTAAATAGAAACACAAATGCAAGAAATGAAACCTAACTATGGTGATGTGCTTGAGTGTAATTTGATCCTAATCTTGAGCACAATGAGACTATATGTAGGATTCATTTACATTTAAGAGCAAATAAGTGCATGATCAATGTAAAAGATTGAAATAATAGAAATAGAGGCTCACAACAGAGACTTATTTTGTTGAGTTACAAAAAATGTCAATAAAGGCATAGGGTTCAATCTTCTTATAAGAATCTTCCAATCACATAAGAGGCATGGAAACACGTATAGTTATGTATAACTTCTGAATCAAGAAAATGAGACAAAAGCAAATGACATTCCTAATCACAACTCTAGAAAATCTACAGTCTAGACTAATTTTGCAAATAACACAGATAATATCAACAAAGGCATAGTGTTCAATCTTATTAATTATTTCAGCCACATAAAAGGCACAAAAACATGCATAGTTACATCAACTTTACAACTCAAGAAAATGAGACAAAAGCAAATGATATTACTTGGTCACAAGCTCTAGTAAATTTCTCCTCCTCCTTTATAGCCTCAAATTTTATTGATAAAATAGTGCAACATTCGATGCATTCAATGTCTTAGATGTATCCTAGTCTTATCAGGAAGGGCCATGCTAGGGTGGGGTAGTTGCCCTGAAGGTGGCATGTCAATTTATGTCAAGTATCTCCATCCTTACCTAAATTTCCTCATTCCATCACCTGCTTAGCTGCGTAACTTTCCATTCTACCTCTGCTTATAGGAGACAAACAGATGGCCCTTTTAATGTTTGCAGGCCCCAAAAATCTACCTGGTGAACTTTTTCATCTACCAAATATAACTCCCACCGAGTTTCCCTCCATCTCACTTTGCGGCAATAGATACACGAAACACTCTATTTTGTTGAAATGGAAGAGGACACTCAGTCAATTTCCTAAAATTCTCCTTATTGCTTAGAAGGTACCAGAGAATGACACTTGGCACTTTTCACCTGATTTATCAAAGACACGCGGCTATCTTCACTTTCCTTTTAGCTATGCTATAGAATTATTTGGGGCACATATTAGGCTCCTACATATGGTGACACTTGGCAGCTTTCATAGACCTTTGAAATAATACCCAGGACCCATCACAATCTTTATTAGATAATGAAGCTTGAAGATTATCTCTCAGAAGTTGACATGTGGTGGCCTCCACTATTTTTGGGAAGATACGTGGCATCTTCTGCTTCTCCTACTAGGGGTATGTGGCATCTTTTGCCTCTTTCAGGAATGGAGTACAAAGGGGCTTGGAAAGTGACACTTGGCAGCCTCCGTTGCTCTTCGACACTTAAAAAAATGAAACGATTCCTTTTTGCCCTCCAAAAAGGTACTTGAACCCTTTGGTTTTTGGGACACTCCCTTGAACTACCCAATGAACCAAAATGGTTTGATGGTTCAATGGTTTAACACTGTGCACCATTTACATGTTAACTGTTAGGACCCAAAAGCACCATTGATTACCAAGCAACTAAACATGCGAAATTAAACCAAAAGTAACAAGTAACTAGAATTTAGAAATAACACAGAATATGAGAGACAATACCCAATTGTATTAATACTCTTCCAGAAGGAAATACAACAAAGAAGATGCCACATTCTTCTTCCTTACATCTCTAGAGCTCACACACATCTAGAGCATAAACAATAAATCTCTTCAAGAGCTCACTCTCTCTCTTACGGTCCCAACACACAACTCAAACACAGAGTTGGTGTTCACCTCCACCAGCTAGTAATAACACCGCTAGTCAACTAGTCAATAACAATACTACCAGTACACCGAGTATACCCACATACTCAAACTGAGTACACACCGTACTCTAAGAGGATCTCCCCTGATATTGCTCCCTATTGTGTTGTTGACCTCCCTGATCTTGCATACCTACAAATCAATCTAGTTCTACACACCTGCAAACCTAGATCTCGCACACACATACACCTACAAATCAATGATCTTACTTACCATGTAGATCTCCAAACGTGGCCTTGCACACCTGCTGACCAAGATCCCACATACATGAAGAACCCTTATGATTCTCCAAACTAGCATCCATACTTGGCACTGTGGCACTAGGAGGAACACACCTTGCTCTCTTCACACACAAAAGGAGCTAATATTTGCTCTCTTACTCTCTAGCACAAATTACAATACAGCCCATGAGTCTATTATATAGATCTCATGCAAACAATAATTAGACATCTAATTACAATAATTAGATCCATAGCTCAAGACTATAATTAGCCTTCTTACATGCAAACAACTAGTTCATTAATGAACTATCCATGGAACTCACAGTTTGAAACTGCACAGGCGACTGACAGTCGGTCCCTGTCTGCCTGGGGGTGACTAACATCGGCCGATCCATGACCGTCATCAGTTGGCAGCTTCCTATCTCCACCTGACTGACGTCAATTGGCCTGATCGACGCTGGTGACTGTGACACTCAACACCCTCCTCTAATGTCTGCATCAGTGAAGCTTTTAGCTCCACAACCTAACAATCTCCCACTTGGAGATAAACAACTACACTGTACCTATACCTGTACCCCATCTAATCTATTTCTTGGTTGTATCCCTCTTCAAGATCAATCTTGAAGACCAACCACCACACAACCTGTGGTGCACCTCCTATCATCCAAGTAACCTGCCACATCCGAACCTACAAACCCATGTAGTGAAGTCCTAACCCTGCATAACATGTATACCTGCTGTTGGTCCCTCTCAAATACCTGAGAACCCACTTCCCTGAATTGGCTCCTAACTCTCTGACAGCTCCCACTGCTAGGGAAAACTCAGGTCTATACCAGACCTCATGTGATTTCAGACACTGAACTGTCTAGCCCTTGGTGTGCTCCAATTTTGCATCTTACATATTGAACCTCGCTAACACCTGATTCACATCAGCTCCCACTGGAGACAAAATCAACCTGTGATCTTCCATGTCTCTCATGCCAAAGAATTTCATTGCTCCAAATTCCTCATGACATGCCACTAAACTAACCTTACCCTTAGCTCAGCAAAACCCTGTATGTCTGAACCTGCACCAAGCATACCATCCACATACAGTAACAAGATAATGTTGCGACCATCATCCACCTGGTAAGACAAACACAATGGTTATACTGACATTGACTAAAGCCCTACTTTGTCATCCACTTGGTACCACCTGTCAGCCCTATACCACTGTCCTGCAGCTTGCTCAAGACCATATGACCTGGCCTTCTGTCTCACGTGTCCATTATCTCTATTATTTAACAAAGGTATCCATTCATCTTTCAGTGCTTTCTTCCAGCTGGCAACCCTACCAAATCTCCCATTTGGTTCTACATCCTATTCATGCTATGTTCCCACTATTTCCTGGATCCTTCCTGCTCTGTAGTGAGCAACGAGTATAAAGAAGAGGAACAATAAATTTGAGGCTTACTTAACCTTTTAGTCCTCCATATGGGCGTTTGAGACTCCTTGACAGCTTGATGTCTTCCCAAAATCTGTTACAGTGACCGACCTTGGTCACCACACAATCTGCATCTGACTAACGTTGATTCCATGCGACTGTCCTTTTCGTCTAATGTCAGTTTTCTGACCGATGTTGGTCTTACCTAGTCATCAACGTTAGTTCCCTGACTGACATCGATAGCCACCCTACCTAACACCACTAGCTCTAGTCTGCACATGACTGACATTGACACCTGTCTGTTCGATGCTGGTTCCCCTTGACCGATGCTGGTAACTGTGTTCACCTGTGAGTGATGACTTTTTACCTGAAAGCTCTCCATGGATCAAAACCCTATCCAAACCACCCTACTCAGAGATGTCTAGCCTTCTCCATTGATCTCTATCCATCATCTCCTCCAGAAACACCAAGGCTTTCCAGTTCTTAAGTCTGTCAAACACATCTGACTTCCTTTTAAGAACATGCATCTCCTTCTTGCTCATGTGACCAAGCCTACAAAGCCACATCTTCACAACAGAAGAAGAATCAGTAATATAAGTAGATAGATAAAGGATACCTACTTTGTTACCACCAGATAATTCAAGTGCATCCACTGTGAGAGTTCTTGTGCATCTCTCATCACCCAACTTTCCTGAAGCAATTAGCCGCATCTTCAGAACTGGGACCTGCATGACATTCTTCAACACCCATGTGTTGGCCGCCTGTAATTTCAGCAACACTTCCCCTTTGCCAATACTTTAACAAGGCACACCAACCCCTCTATAAATCTTTCCAAAGTCTCCAAAGACCTTAACATAGAAAAATACTCTACTTCAAGCTACATGGAAAGAGGCAACATAATCTATAAAACAAGATTCTAATTTATCCAAGAAACATCCCAGAGCATCCTGTGCAACAACACCTGCAACATCTGCTTCTTCAGTTCCTTCATGCTGATCTGCTACCAACCAATAATCTTTCTTTACCTACTCTTTCTTTCCATAATACCGTAATTGATCATTCGTGCCTTTGAATTCCTCCATTCTTAGTGTACTTTCTTCTACCGTTGCTATACTTCCACTCAATCAGAAACCCCTGAGAGTGACCTATAATCAAACACAAACTTGCTCCCTGCAACTTTAGCTCTAATACCAACTATTAAGACCCAGAAGCACCATTGATTACCAAGCAACTAAAGATGTGGAATTAAACCAGAAGTAACAAGTAACTAGAATTTAGAAATAACATAGAATATGAGAGACAATACCCAATTGTATTAATACTCTTCCAGAAGGAAATACAACAAAGAAGATGCCACAGTCTTCTTCCTTACATCTCTAGAGCTCACACACATCTAGAGCATAAATAATAAATCTCTTCAAGAGCTCACTCTCTCTCTTACGGTCTCAACACAATAACTCAAACACAGAGTTGGTGTTCACCTCCACCAGCTAGTAACAACACTGCCAGTCAACCAGTCAGTAATAATACTACCAGTACACTGAGTATACCCACATACTCAAACCAAGTACACACCATACTCTAAGAAGATCTCCCCATGATATTGCTCCTTATTGTGTTGCTGCCCTTCCTGATCTTGCATACTTGCAAATCAATCTGGTTCTACACACCTGCAAACCTAGATCTCGCACACACATACACCTATAAATTAATGATCTTATTTACCATGTTGATCTCCAAATGTGGCCTTGCACACCTGCTGACCAAGATCCTACATACATGAAGAACCCTTTTGATTCTCCAAACCAGCACCCATACTTAGCACTATGGCACTAGGAGGAACACACCATGCTCTCTTCACACACAGAAGGAGTTAATATTTTCTCTCTTACTCTCTAGCACAAATTACAATAAAACCCATGAGTCTATTATATAGATCTCATGCAAACAATAATTAGACATCCAATTACAATAATTAGATCTGTAGCTCAAGACTATAATTAGCCTTCTTACATGCAAACAACTAGTTTATTAACGAACTGTTCGTGGAACTCACAGTTCAGAACCGTATAGGCGACCGACGTCGGTCGATCCTTGACCATCATTGGCAGCTTCTTGTCTCCACCTGACCGACATCGGTTGGCCTAATCGATGCTGGTGACTGTGACACTCAACACCCTCCTCCAATGTCTGCATCAGTGAAGCTTTTAGCTCTACAACCTAACATTAACTGAGGTATTAAACTAAAAAACGTTGAACCAAGGCATCAAACCTAGGCATTAAACTGACTATCTCTCAGATGCTAACATGTGTCAGCCTTCACTTTCCTCTAAAAAGTAGTCCAGGGCCTTTTGCGATTGCCACTTGGCACTTTTTGCTTCTTCCTGCTACTGGATATGTGGCACATTCTATAGCCCTCCTAAAAGTTATGAAAAGTGTCTCAGACAATGCCAGTTGGCCATCTCTATGTTTTAGAAAGTGACACTTGGCAAAAATGAAACAAATATAAACAAAAAGGGGGAAAGATAACCCGTGCTCAGACTATGCCACTTGGCAGCTTCCACAGCACTTCAATACTTTAATAGAGAAGAATCGTAAGAAACTAACCCATGCTCTGCTCCAAAACTCTGTCGCCATGACCAAGGTATGCAAGAACCAAAACTGCAGTGTGTAACTAAAAATTTGAATGTAACATAGAGTAAAAAATTACTCTACAGTTACCGGCGACCCCCAAGACTTTTAAGCCTGCTAAAAAAGAAACACAACTCTCACCTAATAAAATTTCAAATTTTTTATAGCTTCAAAAGTGTTGTCTGGTAGATGGACCATTCATGGTCAGATAGCCCTTGCTTATTCTACAATTCAATGAAATCTAGATCAAGGTTGATGATATCCTTATGTGAAAAATTTATCAGAATTTAAACTGTAGCTTTTAGTTTGAATTCTAGCTGAGAAACAGGAACTAAAATAGCTTTGACTTTTGATACTGAGGAAGCATCCCACAGGTCTTGGAAAACTATTTGATCCTTCTATTTGGCTAGTACCAATGGTTCAATTTGATCAACCATCAGCACCATGTTGGCATCCAGAAATGGAGAAGGAAGACCTAGTTGCACTAGATCTTTAATATGCTGTCTCATCTCATCGATGCCTTCTTTCATGACTTCAAGCAGTTCTTTATAACTGTTATCCACGACATTGCAACTGAGCACCTCATTGACTCATTTCATGGTGACCATTTTGTCAGTGATTCTTGTGGCTACCAACATCATATTTGTTTCATCATAGAGCTTTTGGAACAAGGTTTGGGAGTCTATGACTCTGTCGGAGACTGTAATCAAAGTGTTCTTCACTGAATCTTCCACCTTTTCACACAATTGCTATGTGTTGAGTAGGAAGGTGAGAGATGGTCTGAGCTAAATAATCTCAAAAGAGATTCTTTTCCACATGGATTCATAGAGCTCCTTTACTAGTTTTATCAATCTGACACTTTTTGGCCTATTAGCCAGCTCTAGTGTCAGTTTTGCCACTTTTTGCTACTCTGCTTGGAACTAGGCTTGAAAAACCATAGTACTATTTGTTCATCTAGTAGCTTCTACTGCAATTGAGTAACTTGTAGCTGGTGTCCTTTGAATCTTCCCTGCAACACTACTTTCTCCCACCTAAGGGTAATTGTTGCATCCTTTGCATGTGTTAGCTCTACTTTTAATGAATCATTATGGGCGTGGTCTACCCAGTGAATCTGAGGGGAAACAATATCTTGCAACTGTTTATTTAGACTTGCTATTTCATTATCTTTCTTATTTATTTCTTTGGCCAAATTGCTATAGTTTGCCTTTTCTTTGGCCAAATCGGCCTCCATCTTCTATAGTCTTCTTGATGTTTTCAAATAATCTTTCATGACTATAGAGTGGATTCTATCACCAACTCAACTCTATCCTGGGGCCTAAATAGGGACATATCAATGGCCACTGCATTCATTGTATAATCCTCTGGTTGCATCTGCTCACTTGACTTGATGACATTGGGTGATAAATGGGTCACCATCAGTTGCTACTGAATAGGGTCAAATTGTGACTATAGGTGTGGGGCAGCCAATGCTTTATTCTCTTTAGTTTTCTTTTTCTCCATTAGGGCTTCTCTTACCTTCCTAGTAGCATCAACCTACATCTGGAAGGTGGAAGGGGATGCAATGTGTCCTCCTGTAAAAGGATATCCCTGTGGCAGGCCATATTGAATAGCCAATGGTTGGATATGGGCAAGCTAAAGGGGCACCTTTTTGGGAATAGAGGGGGAGAAATGGGGTAATCTTAGGGCTTGAGGCATCAAGGATGGGGTGAAGTGCAAAATGGGGATGGCAGTAGTGACAAGAGGTGTCATTTGGCTAGGTGGAGGCATCACGCTGACAGGGGAAGAAATAGACTGAGAGGGAGGAGGAGGATTAATACTTACTTGAGGGGGAATTATAGTGCTCTATAATTGGTGTTGTGAAGGTTCTTCTTCCTCCTCTAAATCAAAATTGAACTACAACCTCTTTCTCTTCCTGGGTGTCTCTAACTCTAGCTACGTTTGCTTCCCGTCCACATCTGTTGTTGCTAGTGGTGCTTGTGGAGAACTGGGGATTTAAATAACTTTCGATGATGGGCAAGATTTTGGTGGTGAAGACACCATACTCCTTTATTACTCCATGATGCTAAGAGGCTAGGGCTGGGTTAATGTAGTGACTGTAGCTGCAACTTGCTCTAAGGCCTGTGGTTGTTGGCTTGGTCCCGCTCTAGCTTCCTGCCCTGTACTGAGCGTCGGAAATTTGCTTGTTTTTGGGCTAGATGCAGAGGAGGGATGACACTCATCCCAGAGTTCCTCCCATCTTTCATTTGAATCCATGCTTCTAAAAGTATGGGTGGTTTGAGAAATTTCTTGCCTATATTTCCAATAGGCTTCAATCTTCTCTGCATCCTAATCTTTGTTCTTCAATGTCTTTCTCAAACCTAAAGTCATCCTAACTTTGGGATCATAATCCCTCTATTTATCATAAAAGGGTTCCCATGGCCTATTTTGTGGTAGGGGTAAATTTGTTAATTCAACATAAAGACCAGGAGCATCTTCTGTAGGGTTTTTTTTGGTCTCCCAAAAAGGGCGGCCTTCATGTGCAATCCTGGCCCCAATCCTATTGGTCCTTACCCAGGAAGCTATGAAACCATTTGGGCCATAAACCCATTTGTCTTTGACTAGTAGGAAGCCTAGGAAGGCCAGATTTCTTAGCAGCATAGTCTCATCATCTCTGGCTTCCAAACTCATGTTGCCTGCCATCCATGGGAGATTGTACATTTTTCTCTTGTTCTTCCCAAATCCATACTCATTATCGACTATTGACACCTACCTGGTGACCTCCAAGAATGCTAGCCTAAGGGTTAAAGTCTTTGGTAGCAACACTGGTTCCCCACAAAAACCATGAACCTTTATGATCGTGTGGTGGGACCCAAAATAGAAGTCACACAGGATTAGACAACTGACTAGGAGGTTCGTAACACTTGGAAATAACCTGTTTATGATAGGTTCAAGGCTAAGGCAACAAAAAGTGGAGGTAACAAATAGTTCCCAAAAATCATATAGGTTGCTAGATTTTTATAAAACATGTGTCCATGCAGACACAGGAATGGTCCTTTAGGGGTCAAAACTTGGGTCATATATGTTCAGATTCATATGTTAGGTGAAAAGGTCAGGGTTCTGATATAGTATGAGATGTAACAAATAAGAGGAATACCTAAACACCCCCTTTGATTTGAACTGGGTCAATTGTTCCACTATTGAAAAGGCAATGTGCTCTGAGAAGTCAAGTCAATACTCCTGCATCTTATCGACTGACTTCAGCCTAAAAAGGATGGCCATTTGTTCTGTAGACACTGCCATGTCATCCTTCATGCCAAAGATGATAGCCATCATTAACAACACGTCTTGGCTAGTTGACGTGAATTGAGCTCTTGGTACAAGGAGCTTGGGTACCATAGTATCACCATCAACCATTTGTAACTCAAACCTCAAAAACCTTATCTGAGTGTTGACGTTCGCCCACATTCTTTACATCCTATCAATAGTGGGGAATGTAGCAGTATCGTCATAATGTAGGGCTAGCATGCCCCTGATAGCTTGTGGTGTGATTTGCACCATGAAGGGACCTTTTTGAATGGTGCAAGATGGGGCATGGAGCAAGTCTACACATAATTCAATCAAGTCAAGGCATGGATGCATAGCTGGAACAATGAACTAAGCCAGTTGTGAGGTCCATATCCTCATGCCAAATGTCTCATATTGCCCTGCTCAGGCTCTCTAAAGACACCTTTGGTGTGCCCCTTCTCTAAGACTCTTGCTACTAGTTTTTTGCAAGATTGACTCCATGATTCCATCTATGTAATCTTGTAATTTTGATGGGTCACTGGCTTGACCAACTCCTAGGATTCTAGTTCTCGGATAGGTTCTCGATGGTTGCATAGGAGCTGAAGCATATGATTTACTAGCAAGCAACCTATCAAGAGATTTAGATGTCCCAGCTCTTTATTGTGAAGATGATGCTCCCGCCATCTCTATATCTTTTTGTAATACTTGTTATGAACCTTGTGTAAGATAGAAGCACTCTTGCTGAAGAAAATTTTACTAGGCGCTAACAAATCACAAGGAGCAGGATATTTTTGCAGGTGTAGGAATGCTTGAGAATTTGTAAACTTTAAATCTTTCTAAGAGATATTTATGGACCTATCAAGTCTCAAATGGCATTAAATTTAGGTGACCGTTAGCAGATCCTACTCAATCTTCAGGGAACAACGAGGTGGACACGGTATGCAAGTTGTGGCATGAGGTACCTTAGAGATTTCAAAAAATTTGGGAAACATTCAATGTGACAAAATTTTAAGAATAAAAAAAAACTTTCTAAGCCACCAACTCTGTGTTTAAAAACACTTATTTAAAAGGAAATTGGGAAAACAACAATGGAAAACAAAAACAATGCGGGAATGGGAAACTACCTAATCTACATTAATTAAGCATTTTTATCTCCCTTTGGCATCAAAAACAAAATTCTAATGTCTCCATGACAAGCTAGCTTATGTTTCCATACAAGTGATTGAAATGGGTGTCTTTGGTGAAATGTCTTTTGTGTAGGCCACATAGATTTTCCTGCATTTGAGTGAGTCTGAGTCAAACATGCTTTCGACATCCATAAGCTCTTCTTATTCTTGGAAGCTCGTCAAATATCGGCTCCTGATGTTGGCATGCCTTATCAGGAAATCAATGATAGTTTGCTCATCAATAGAAGCTTTTTGACCCATATCATTCATTGACTTAACTTCTTCTACTTCAAACTCTAGCTCTATTGCATTATCCTCCTCTTTCATGACTTTAACCTCATGAAAGGATGATCTGGAAAGAGTGCAATAATTTTGCACATGTAATTGAGGCTTAATGTTGTTCTATTCATCTGTAACCAACTCACATATATCTTGCAAAATGGCATAACCTGACCCTATAATTTCAAACAAATCATTTAAAACATGATCCAGGAATTGTCCATGTTCTTCCTCATTATCTTGCAAAGTGAGAAGAAAGTCTGAGATTATTTCCTCTTCATCAGGAGTTAATATATACATTACTAGGATAGGATAAGTAGCTGGTGGTACTGGAAGGATCAGAGGATTGCCAGCATTCCAGCTAGCATAATTTCTTGGGAAAACATGAGTTCCATATTTACTCTCTATACTGGTTAGCTCTTCTCCTTGGACTAGTTACCAAAGGTGGTAAAAGAATACCTATATTTGCAGTAGGCTATGATCCGGTGATTGGTCCATAGCTCTAACTCCTCATAGCTCTCTGGTTCAAATGGTCTTGAAAGAAACTCCAAGAATGGTCCCACCAGGTGTGCCAAAAATTGTTGATAGCTCTGACTCCTCGTAGCTCTCTGGTTCACACAGTCTTGAAAGAAACTCCAAGACTAGTCCCACCGGGTGTGCCAAAAATTGTTAATGCTTAAAATTGTGCTTGATTTTAATCAACAACAATGGGAAGTTTCAAGCTGTGGGATATTATGGCTTGAAACAACCTCCAGATTTTAGAGAAGTTGGTCTCTTCTTTTGTATCAAGTGTGGGGAAAAAGGATAGAAAATTAAACAAAAATGCAAATGCAAGAAATGAAACCTAACTATGGCAATGTGCCTGAGTGTAATTTGATCTTAATCTTGAGTACAGTGAGACTATATGTAGGATTCATTTATATTTAAGAGCAAACAAGTGCATGATCAATGTAAAAGATTGAAATAATAGAAATAGAGGCTCAAAATAGAGACTTCTTTTGTTGAGATACAAAAAATGTCAACAAAGGCATAGGGTTCAATCTTCTTATAAGAATATTCCAATCACATAAGAGGCACATAAACACATATAGTTATGTAGAACTTTTGACTCAAGAAAATGAGACAAAAGCAAATGACATTCCTAATCACAACTCTAGAAAATCTACAGTCTAGACTAATTTTGCAAATAACACAGATAATATCAACAAAGGCATATTGTTCAATATTATTAATTCTTTTAGCCACATAAAAGGCACAGAAACATGCACAGTTACATCAACTTTACAACTCAAGAAAATGAGACAAAAGCAAATGATATTACTTGGTCACAAGCTCTAGAAAATCTCTCCTCCTCCTTTATAGCCTTGGATTTTATAGATAAAATAGTGTGGCATTCAGTGCATTCTGCCTTGGATGTATCCTAGTCTTATTATGAAGGGCCATGTTGGGGCAGGGCAGCTGCCCTGACTATGGCATGTCAATTTATGTTGAGTACCTCCTTCCTCACCTAAATTTCCTCATTCCATCACCTACTTAGCCGCACAACTGTCCATTATACCTTCACTTATAGGGGACAAATAGACAGCCCTTTTAATGTTTGTAGGCCCCAAAAATGTACTTGGTGAATTGTTCCATCTACCATAAATAACTCCCACCGAGTTTCCCTCCATCTCACTTTGCGACAAAAGATACATGGAATACTCTGTTCTATTAAAATGGAAGAGGGCACTCAGTAAATTTCCTAAAATTCTCCTTATTGCTTAGAAGGCACCGGAGAATGACACTTGGCACTTTCTACCTGATTTATTGAAGACACGTGGCTCTTTCTGCTTTCCTTTTAGCTATGCTATAGAATTATTTAGGGCACATATTAGGCTCTTACAGATGGTGGCACTTGGTAGCTTTCGTAGACCTTTGGAATAATACCTGGGACCCATCACAATCTTTATTCGACAATGAAGCTTGAAGATTATCTCTCAAAATTTGACATGTGGTAGCCTTTATTGTTCTTGGGAAGATACGTGGCATCTTTCACTTTTCCTACTAGGGGTATGTGGTGTCTTCTACCTCTTTTGGGAATGGAGTAGAAAGGAGCTCGAAAAGTGACACTTGGCAGCCTCCGCTACTCTTCGACACTTAAACAAAATGAAACGATGCCTTTTTGCCCTCCAAAAAGGTAGTTGACCCCTTTGGTTTTTGGGACACTCCCTTGAACTTCCTGATGAACAAAAATGGTTCATTGGTTCAACGGTTCAACACTGCGTGCCATTTACATGTTAACTAAGGTATTGAACCAAAAAATGTTAAACCAAGGCATCAAACCCAGGCATTGAACTGACTGTCTCTCAAATGTTGACATGTGTCATCCTCCACTTTCCTTTGAAAAGTACTCCAGGGCCTTTCATGACTGCCACCTGGCACTTTTCGCTTCTTCCTGCTACTAGATATGTGGCACATTCTGTGGCCCTCTTGAAAGTTATGAAAAGTGTCTCAGACGACGCCAATTGGCTGTCTCCGTGTTTCCAAAAGTGACACTTGGCAAAAATGAAATGAATAGAAACAAAAAGGGGGAAAGAGAACCTATGCTTGGACTATGCCACTTGGCAGCTTTTGCAGCACTTTGATACTTAAATAGAGAAGAATCACAAGAAACTAACCCGCTCTCTGCTCCAAAACTCTACCGCCATGACCAAGGTATGCAAGAACCAAAACTGCAGTGTGCGACTAAAAATTTGAATGCAACATAGAGTAAAAATTTACTCTACATACTCTTCCTTGGATAAGATCAACTTCTTCTCCTTCCTGTCTTAAGTTGTCCTCATATCAAGAATTTGCTTCACTACACCCAAATCCTTCATAGAAAAGGAATCACCAAGTTGTTTCTTGAGTACTTGAATTTATTGCATCTTTTTTCCTGCAACCAAAATATCATCTACATATATCATAGGATAATATAATTATCATCCTAAAATCTCTTGACATACATGAAATGGTTAGAATGACACATGGAGTAACCCTGTTCCAACATAAAACTATCAAACTTTTTATACCATTATCGTGGAACTTGTTTAAGGCCATACAAGTTCTTTTTTAGTTTTCACACAAATTTCTCCTTTCCTTTGACCTCATAAACATGTGGTTTTTCCATTTATAATTACTCCCCCAAATCACCATGAAGGAATTTAATCTTCACATCTAATTATTCTAAATTCAAATCCTCTAATACAACTATACCAAGCATAGTTCTAATAGAAGTCATTTTAACAATAGGAGAAAAAACATCATCAAAATCAATACCTTTCTTCTATGCAAACCCCTCGACTACTAACTGGGCCTTGTATCTTTTCATTCCTCCTTCCTCTTCTTTGATTTTGTATACCCACTAGTTCTAAAAAGATCTCTTTCCCTTGGGTAGATTCACCAAATCCAACGTCTAGTTCTCCATGAGAGAACTATGTTCTTATTCCATGGCTTGCTCCCACTTCTTCTTAGCATTTGCCTACATTGCTTCCTCAAAAAATTATGGTTCTTCACTATTAGTAAGTAAAAAATAACTCAAATATGGGGGAAAATGTTTAGGAGATTTTCTTACCCTAAGAGACCTTCTTACTATAGGAGTTTTGGGTTCCTATATAGGAGGTTCTTGAACTATCTCCTTGGACACTTTACCATTCATAATATCATCCAATACTATGTAATCATTTTTTTCCCTATTCCTACAACTGATCCTTTACATTAATTTTTATTTAAAGATAACATCCCTAGACTTTAATATTTTATTGTTTCTAAGACTCCAAACTAGGAAACCAAAGTCATCCTCACCATAACCAATAAAGGTGCATCTCTCAGACTTAGCCTCTAACTTGGTCCTATCCTTTTTGAGAACATGAACCAATGCCTCACATCCAAATACCTTAAGAAAATAATAATTAACTTTCTTACTAGACTAATATTCCTTAGGTATGCCTCCATCCAAAGGTACTCAAGTTCCTCTATTAATCAGATATACTATTGTGATAATTGCTTCTACCTAAAACATTAGGGGCAGCCCTCCATTCAACCTCAAACTCCTATCACACTCCATGATTTTCCTATTCATCCTCTCTAATACTCCATTCTCCTCTGGTGTCCCTATAATCATCCTTTGCCTATGAATTCCATTCTATGAACAATAATCATCAAATGCTTTGCTACAATACCCACCTTCATTATCCAAGCTAAGATATTTCAACTTGAAACCTGTTTCATTCTCAACTAAAGATTTTCATCTCTTGAATGTTTCAAACACATCAGATTTCTTCTTAATGAAATAAACCCAAACTTTCTTAGTTGCATCATCAATAAATGTAACATAATAATTCAAACCACCAATAAAAGATACCTAAGTTGGCCCATATACATCCGAGTGAACCAAATCCAACTTATTCTCCTTCTTTGTAGGTCCAATCCTTAAGAACTTAACTTGCTTATGCTTCCCATATACACAATCATCACAGAAGTCTAAATCAACCTGTTTCAATCTAGAAAGCTTGTCTTTCAAGATCTCCCTGCCCTTCTGACTCATATGACTGATCTTATGGTGCCACAAAGTTGCATCTCCATTTGAAGCAATTAAATTATAGTGATCAACACTACTATTCAAATACAAAGTGCTAATTTTATTACCTCTCACAACCAAAAGAACACCCTTGGTAACTTTCCAAGAGTCTGCTAAAAACATCACCGAATAACCCTCACTGTCCAATTGCCCCATTGAAATTAAATTTTGCCTTAACTATGGGGCATGACTGACATTCTTTAGTAGCCATGTGTTCCCATTATATATCTTTACCTGAACATAATATTTCCCTACTATACTTCATGGTTTATCATCACCAAGATAAACATGTCCAAAATCTCCTTGAACATAATCCATAAAATGATGCCTATGTGGGGTGGCATAAAAAGAAGCCCTTGAATCTAATACCCAAGATTTAGAAACATTATCCAAGGAAATAATTAAATCATCTTGACTAACATTACCTATTTTTATATTTACCTCCTTAGTCTCCTCATCTTTGGTCTTCTTGCCCTGAAGTTGCCAGCATTCCTTCTTTGTGTGTCCACTTTTCCCACAGTGCCAACACACTATCTTGGTTCTAGATTTAGATCTTCCTCGACCCTTTGAATTTCCATGGTTTCCTTTTCTTTTATCCTTTAGCTCCCTCTAGTCTCCACTATCAAATCATTCCCTAAAGATGATTTCTCAATTCTCTTCCTTCACATTTCCTCACTAAGAATCACACCTATAACATCCTCAAACTTTAAACTTCCCTTAGAAAGGATGAAATTTCTCACAACTATAACTAGGCTATCCCAACTATCAGGTAAGGATCATAAAATCAATAAATCCTTAACTTTATCTTCACATTTAACACCAAAAAAAGTTAGCATACTCACAACCATATTAAAATCATTCACATGATCAGCTATAGAACCTTTTTTAGATATTTTCATATTAAATAAATTTTTCATAAAAAAATATTTTATTAGAGGTAGAGGGTTTTTCATATAAATCCCCTAATTTCTTCATCAAACCAAATGTAGTTGTATCCTCTGAAATATTGAAGGCAACTGAAGATGCAAGGCACAACCGTATGGCTCCCAGTGCTTTCCTATCGAGCAAATTCTAATCTACCTGATTCATACATGAAGGTTTCCCTATTTTCCCCATCAAAGGGAGATGAAGATACTTTTGAAACAATTAATCTTCCATCTACATCATCCACAATCTAAAATTTTTCCCATTGCATTTTTCAACTCTAGATCTACCATAGCTCCCAATCAAGTTAATATCTTTCCCTATAATTCACCACTCTAGCAAAACTAATAAATTTAGCTTTGATACCAATTGTTAAGAATAATTTATTAAAATTAATTATCTGTGTAATAATATGAAACATGGAAATCATTCCTCAGAATCACAGTAGTAGAGACATATGGAAGAAAAATTTAGATCTAAGCAAAAATACACACATAACACTGATATAACATGGTTCACCCAATGTGGGCTACATCCACCAAGAGGATCTAAATAATATTATAAAAAAGATTAAAAAAAAACTCTAAACAAGAAACCTCTCACAAAGATAATTTTCTCCAGCCTGAATTCACATCATAATTCTCGAGATGCAAAGCTATAACTCAAAACTGATCACACTGACTACAAAAAGAATGCAGAGCTCAAAAATCAATGAAAAATTTAATGAATAATGTCTTACCCCTTTACCATATTTATAATTTTTAAAATACCTTGAAAAATGTGCCATAACCATAAGGATAACCATATCCCCAAAAAATAAGGCATAAAATAAGGGAGGTTTCAACCACATAATCGCCTGATTCTCTCAACACCTTTAAATCATACCCACTTCCCAAAAAATGTAACACAAAAAATTAAGTGGTTAAAATTAATCCCACCATTTTAAAAGGTAAATATTTCATGTTAAAATTGTCCTAGTAATTTTATTTTTGCCTTAGGAGTGTTAAAATGAACTCCACATTTAACACCTTGTTACTTAATCAATGGATGGTGACTTCTTCTTCAGCTCTAAATATTATCTATCCTAAAATCCAATCATTTTAATACATATAAAACATATATATAATTAATATATTATGATTTCTCACACAAAAATCAACTCATTCATCTCACTTTATCTTTATAAACCTCTCAAATAGCCTCTTACACTTCCTTGCTCAACATTCCTCTTCTAGGCTCATTAGGTCAACTTGACCTTGTCATCCACTTGCATAAAATTTATTAGATAATAATGATTGATAATATTCTCTTTATTTATGGTCTAAATTACCTACCTATGATCTTTTAAGATATATTTTATTCACTTATGCTCTCACACTCTTAACTAGCCCAAATAGGCCTATTTTGCCTTGTTTTTATATCAAATACTAGGTCTCACCCATCTTGACCAGAAAATTAAATTAACATTGTTGTATCACAATTTAAATAGGTCATAATATGTGTTTCATACAATAAAAATTCACCATATATGTCATCCAAAATCATAATAACCAAAACCAACATTAGGCCTTGAAAGAGACCTAATGCAATTAGGTTTATCTTAACCACACATTACACTTGGACCATATTGGAAAAAATTTGTACTCTACCAATGAATTTAAATCATAAAATATACCATTTATAACATCCATATAATTAAATTCCACTTTTTATCCCAAATCACCCCTTGAACCATGCCATTAGGACTACTTGCAATTAGCCCTTCATACACATAAAAGTATGCCTTGAATATATGAAGCATGTGACAAAATATTACACATAAAAATGTCCTTAAAATACATTTATATAACCTTAATTACCTAATTATAACCACCACATCCATTTTACATCACCAAATAGGTCAAAATACCTCAAATAATCAACTTTCTTAAGCTCACTCAGAATTGTCTGAAACTGCCAAAACACTGCCAACAATATTTGACCATTGAAAACTATATAGGTAATTTAAATAACTCAAAAAGAATGTATAATATATTATGAAAAATATATATAATCACCACATTATTTTTATACTTTAAAACTGATCAAAATGGCATCGGAACATCAAACTCATTAGCACACAAAAAGTTGCCTATAGCTTCAAAAACATAGTCATGTAGAATGTTATCTTTAGCACTTGTAAGGGTACTTTCATGACTATTAATTCACATGAATAGTTTATTTTATACTTATATAAAATTAATATATATATATATATATATAATGTCAACCATTGGTATTACAGACCAATTTCTTATCTCTCTTTGTCACTGTTCTAACAAATCTAGACATGCCAATTTGGATTTCATATTACAATCCATTTTGGTGACTAAAAACCTTCCATAAAACATTTATATGTAAAATAGGTTTTAAAAAAAACATTATATCCATTATATGCATCATATAATTTTAGATATCCTTCAACTCACCATTCTCACAAACTTACTCAAAAATATCATTCTGCCTTAAAACACAGTCATGAAGAATGTGACTTATAACATCTATAGAAAAACTTTCAAGTCACAATCCATATATGGATATAAAATTTATGAAATTAATATAATAATAAAATACATTAGGAACCTTATATTAGGCTTAACACACTCATAAATACTTCTTCAAAAATCACACTATTTTATACTGTAAACTAAAAAAATATAGTCAACTTTGATATGCAATAAGTTAACTTGTATGGAATTTCACGAAGAAATTATTCTTAGAGGGATTTCACTAAGGAGTCTTTTAAAAATTTTATTTTTATACCATTATAAAATTATAAATATTTTTGTCTCTATATACATTCCTTTGCTCACTAGTTTTTTTGCTTTTTACCATATCCAAAACCTTTGACTTGGACCTAAAATAAATACACTTGTACAGATAGTTAGGACATGCCACCACCTAGAGGATGATCTTAATTGAGTCTAATCCAACATTTCCATTTAAAAAAACTTGATCTAACCAATATAATACCTTATACAATCACTTATTTTCTCACTGGCCCAATGCACACATAGTCATTTGAAATCCAACATTCATAGTTTTTAATTTTAATAGCTATTTCTCGAGGCAGAAAATTGACAGTGTCTAGCACATCATAGTCTACTAGAGAAAGTTTAGAGGTTTATAAATTGAGATAGGAAAAACTTCAAGACACAAATTTTTTAGGGTACCTTATTGGAACTATGGACAACATCACCATGAAAACCTTTGACAAAGGTTGATTTTTTGAGTACCTAAAATAAATATACAAACTTGTGGGGTTATTCATATTTCCATGACATGCAGTGATGGTCTAGATTCTCTTAAACTAGAATGATGAATTTTTATCTCTCAAAAGGTCAATATGAATTACCATATCCTCACCAAGACATCTATGAATGCCTCAAAACCTCTTCTTTGTCCTCACTAACTTGTACATATTCCATATACTCTCTAAACTATCAAATAGAACTTCTTTGTCATTAATGCATTAGTACTTCATGATCTTGTTGACATCAATGATAACCTAAGACATAAATTACCATGATAAATAATATTACCCTTTATAATTGATGTCAAAAAACCCTCATAATGTCTTCTTACCCATTTGAACTCCTTCATTCTGATCTTTCTCCCCCTTTGACATTAATGACAAAGGATCTTCTACAAGCTTGTCAATTGATCCTTATACCTTTTCTTTAACAAACCATGCCATGAAAAAATAAAACAAATCATATAGGCTCCCCCTATTACCATGATCACATGTAACTACTTGTCCTTATATTTGACTAATCAACCTCTTGAACCAACATCCAAACTGATTTGACCTTCTCAAAGTCCTTCATCTATAAGTTGACCTTTCACAATCTCTTGCTTACCCTTTGTCTTAAATATTCTCAAGAGACCTAAGTTATCTCCCACTAACTCCATACTCCACCTATATTATGAAATCTAAAACCATAGACCAATTGATTAGAAAAATGCATAACTCATAGGAATATCATACCTTTAATGCCTCATTAGGCCTAATACCAAATACCTTGAATGCTTCATTAGGCCTCATACCAGTAATAGGTCCCACAAAGACCTAATTCAAATAGACCCACTCCTTCTTGCTCAACATTAAATTATTAGGCCAAAAATACCACCTTAGATAGGTATGAAGAACTTCATATACTCTTCATATCATCAAACAAATTCCCTTCAAGTATCAAAAGCTATCATGGCTCAAATCACTATAAGGCATCTTCTTGGTTAACATACGGTCAAATATTGTCAAAGCATAGTCAAAACATTTTGATCATCTACAAGACTTGAGCTCAAAAATGCATTTCAATCATGATATTTAATAAATAATTTTTTTTACTCAAACCCTCTAACACACACTAAATTCCATAAGTCATGATAGAGTCATTTGCTTCATGAAAGCACACCTAGGTTTTGTAGTCACAAAATAACTTGAAACACTCATACCTCTATTTTTCAAAATTTGAGCTTGATATTCATATATAAGATAAATATGATAAAATATAATGGTTATATATAATCTATATTACCTTAATAACATCTCTAAACACTTAGAATACTTACCTTGAGTGACCAAGAACTCTATACAACTCTGCAAAATGTCCTTATCTACCATTTTTAGCTAATAGTCTAGTGATAAATCAACTTGAGTGACCAAAATAGATACCAAAAAGACTATAAATTATTCAAATACCATCATGTATAACAAACTATAGTATTGACCTTCAACCTCTATTGATTGTGCAATCTTGACCTAGTCAAGCTGCCTATAACATCAAATTCTTCAAAAATAAAGGTTTTTTTTTGGGTTTTGCTCACTGCCTTGACAAACCAATACCTCCTAGAGATGTATATAGGAGTAATATACAATTTAAAATCAACAAAATATATCAAACAAACTATTTTTGGCACTTTCTAAAAATATCTCTTCAATCAGGTCATTGTGAGGGTTTTGGACCAATTTAGATTCTTAATGTTTGTTCATGTAGGTCTATCCTTGAAACCAATTCCTAGTCATTGGAAAAAAATATTATTAATATTTTACATCTCTCACAAATATCTCATATTCCCATGCAATAGTCACATGTGCCAATGAGCATCTCAACTTCCTTCTTGGGCTCTCATCTCTTCATTCTGCATGTACATGAGACCTCAAAATGTGTTTTCTTGATTTCTCTTTCATCTCAAGACCTAAAAATTAATAAACATGATTTAATAAACATATTATACCTCTTTCCATGTTTACATGTTCTCTATCACCTTGGAAACTCATCTTGACCCCTCATTAGGCCACACTAGGGCTATATGCATGCTAGGCCTAAAACTACCAGTCATACTTAGACCTTGAATACAATTGGGAATCCTATTGTAATAATCTCAATACATAATAAATCATGTCATACATCCTCATACCCTACTTACACAACCTCACAATCCTCCAAATAAATCAATACACCTCATACTACTACCTAGGGTCTTAGGACTAGGTCCATGAGAAGATCTACAATGAAGGAATTACCTTTTTAGCTCATTATGAGAGTCATATAACTGAATTATAAAATTATATAATCATTTATGTTTACATGTTAAAGCTCTTACACATTAATATCATCACCACCATGCCTCTATAATCCATTTCCATGCTTGGGAACAAGGCCATCAAATAGTCCTACTAGGTACAATACCTCTTGAGACCTTCATGCCACTATAGATGCACTTTGAAGCTCATTATAAAACCAAGTAACCTCATTTCATGCTTATATATGACAAATAGTATTACTATGAATCTTATCAAAGACACCCCTTCTCATGGATCTCTATAACAATAGAGTACCCTTGTCCTTGTCATAGGACTGAATGTTCTTCTCAAGAACCCTGTATGGTTTGACATTCTCTTTTGAATCAATGTAATCAACATATTAATTCTTATTCTCCTTTGTCTAATCTGAAACACAACCCTCTTGAGTAAATTTTTTATCAATAACCACATCTTCTTGACTAGTGTGATTAACATTGATTACCTTTGGTCTCCATATCCAAGTTGTTAGGATCTTGTAGCTCACTCTGATACCAAATGTTAGTACCTTAGAGCTCAATTGATTACTATTGTATAAACAACTAAACACAAAATTAAACCAAAAGTAATAATTAACTAGAATTCAGAAATAGCAAAGAATAGATGATACGAGAAACAATACAATCTGTATTAACACTCTTCCAGAAGGAAATACAATGAAGAAATCTCACTCTTCCCACACCTCTTGGGCGTACATTAAATTCTCCCTCAAGATTTCTCTCTCTCAATTACAACCAACTCAATAACCGAGTTGTTCCCTCCAGTGACAATCAAACCAATGGTTATTTTTGCCTACTCTGATTGTGACAATCAACCCAATTGTTGTTGCCTCCAATACACACACAAGCAGATCTTCTTGATCTTGCACCTTGCAGATCTAATTGACCTTGCTTACCATGTAGATCTCCCTAATCTTGCACACTTGCAGATCTAACTGATCTTACACTTGGAAGGATCTAGTCCTTGTCCTTGTCCTTCATTACAATACAGCCCCATGGGTCTCTTAAATAGATCCCAAACCAAAAAATAATTAGAAATACAGACTCAAGACTAAAATTAGTCTTTACATGCAAACTCACTATTCTTCTAAAATTAGAACAGTTCTAGAATGCACAGATGACTGATGTCGGTCTCTGTCTATCTAGAGATGACCGATGTCAATTCCTGTCTGACCAATGCCAGTCAACCCTTAACTGATGATGGTTTCTATGTAACTAAATATGACTGATGTTAGTTGGCCTGACTAACTTTAGTTACTTTGACACTCAGCAACCTCCACCATTTGCATAATAGTGAAGATTTTAGCTCCATAACTTAACAATCTCCCACTTGGAGATAAACATTTGCACCTATACCTGTACCTGTACATCCTCTAATTTGTTTCTAGCTTATATCTCCATCTTCAAGTTCAATCTTGAAGACCAAAAAAAGTTAAACGAAGATTCAACTTCTCCTTTGTTCCCATCTTTGTTAACATATCTACAGGGTTCTTATCCGTATGGATCTTTTCTAGCTTCAACTGTCCATCCTCCAATACCTGTCGAATGAAGTGGTACCTAAGCTGTATATATCTGGTTCTTGAATGAAAGGTTGAATCCTTTGCCAAATGAATTGCTCTTTGAATATTACTATACAATCTGCAACTCTCTTGCTCCTTTCCCAACTCTTCCATGAACCAAGTCATCCATATCATTTCCTTGCTAGCCTCTGTGACTGCAACAACCTTTTGCATCTCTAAAATATAGCTAACCACCATTCCACCAATAGTGAACACATATCCTGTGGTGCTTCTCCTGCCATCCAAGTCACCTGCCATATATGAATCTGAATCTACATACCCATGTAGAGAAGTGCTTGACCCTGCATAGCATAAATACCTGCTTTTGGTCCCTCTCAGATACCTGAGAATCCACTACACTACTTTCCAGTGCTTCTTTTCTATATTGGCCATAAACTTGCTGACAACTCCCACTACTTGGGCAATATCAGGTCTAGTACATACCATGTACTCAACCTCATCATGTGATTTAGGACACTGTTCATAAGTCAACTTGAACTGTCCAACCACAGGTGTGATAACCGGTTTTGCATCCTACAAATTGAACCTCTCCACTACCTTATTCACATAATCCTCTTGAGACAAAATCAACCTATGATTTTCCCTGTCTCTAGAAATACTCATGCCAAGGATTTTTTTTTCTCCTCCTAAATCCTTCCTGGCACATGTCTGAGTTACTTTTACTTTTAGCTCAGCAATTCCCTACATTTATGACCCTGCAACAAGCATATACACTACATACAATAACAATATAATGTAGCTATCAATATCCAACCTGGTAAAATAAACACAATGGTCACATTGACATAGACTAAAGCCATGCTTTGTCATAAACTTGTCAAACCTCAAATACCACTGTCCTGGAGCTTGCTCAAGACCATATAACCTGGCCTTCTGTCTCACCTATCCATTCTCTCCTTTCTTTAACATGTGAATCCATTCATCTTTCAGTGCTTTTTTTTCAGCTGGCAACTCAACCAAATCCCACATTTGGTTCTTTTCCAAGGAATCAATTTCCTCATTCATGCCATGTTCCCACTGTTTCCTAGATTTTACCTGCATTGCCTCTTCAAAACTTCCTAGTTTTCCACCATCAGTGAGCAACAAGTAGTATAAAGAAGGGGAATAATGAATTTGAGGCTTACTTACCCTTTCAAACCTCCACATGGGCATTTAAGACTCATTGACAGCTTGTTGTCTGCCTAAATTTCATTCTAATAGTGATCGATCTTGGTCATCTCTCAGTCTACACCCGATCGATGTCAGTTCCATCTGACCAACCTGACTGACATCGGTTCTTACCTAATTAATGTCAGTTTCAACCTACCCAACACCATTGACTTCAGTCTCCACCAGACCAACGTCGTTCTTGCTTGATCAACGTCGATTCTCACCTGACCGACATCGGTAACTGTGTTTTCCTATGAGTGATGACTTTTACCCACGAGCTCATTTTGGATCATAACCTTGTCTAAATTGCCCTGCTCAGAATTATTCAACCTCTTGAGCTGATCTCTGTCCATCATCTTCTCCTTAAAAACCAAGGCTTCCAGTTCTTAAATATATCAAAAACATTAGATTTCCTCTTTATGCAATAAACCCATACCTTTCTTGTAGCATCATCAGTGAAAGAAACATAATACTTTGATCCTCCAATAGAAGCTCCCTGAGTTGGTCCCCACACATCTGCGTGAACAAGCTCTAACCTGTGCTTCTTCTTTATTGACCCAGTTTTTAGAAACCTCACTTTCACCTATTTCCCAAACATACAGTGCTCACAAAAATCTAGATCTATCAAATCTGAAAGCATACCTTTTAACTTAATAACATCCATTCCCTTCTCACTCATGTGACCAAGCCTACAGAGCCACATCTTTGCATCTACATCTGAAGTAGATAAAACAGAAGGAGAATTAGTAATACAAGTAGATAGATAAAGTGTACCTACTTTCTTACCTCTTGCTAATATAAGTGCACCCTTGAAAACTTTCCAAGATTTCACTATGAGAGTTACTGTGCAACCCTCATCACCCAACTTCCCTACAGAAATCAAATTCCTCTTCAGGATGGGTACATGCATGGCATCCTTCAACACCCATGTGTTGCCAATCTACAACTTCAGCTGCACTTCCCCTTTGCCAACCATTTGACAAGGCTCACATAATTGATAATTCTTTCCATTGAATTTCTCCATTCTTAGCATCTTTCTTCTACCATTGCTTTACTCCCACTCAAACCAAAACCCCTGTGAGTGACCTATAATCAAAAAACACTAACCTGCTCTGATACCACTTGTTAGTGATCTTAGCTCTGAACCAAGCTCTGATACCACCTGTTAGGATCCTGTAGCTCACTCTGATACCAAATGTTAGTACCTTAGAGCTCAATTGATTATTATTGTATAAGCAACTAAACACAAAATTAAACCAGAAGTAATAAGTAACTAGAATTCAAAAATAACAAAGAATAGATGATACGAGAAACAATACAATCTGTATTAACACTCTTCAAGAAGGAAATACAATGAAGAAATCTCACTCTTCCCACACCTCTTGGGCATACAGTAATTCTGCCTCAAGAGTTCTCTCTCTCAATTACAACCAACTCAATAACCGAGTTGTTACCTCTAGTGACAATAAACCCAATGGCTGTTGTTGCCTACTCTGATTGTGACAATCAACCCAATTATTGTTTCCTCTAATACACACACAAGCAGATCTTCTTGATCTTGCACCTTGCAGATCTAATTAACCTTGCTTACCATGTAGATCTCCCTGATCTTGCACACTTGTAGATCTAACTGATCTTACACTTGAAAGGATCTAGTCCTTGTCCTTGTCCTTCATTACAATACAGCCCCATGGGTCTCTTAAATATATCCCAAACCAAACAATAATTAGAAACATAGACTCAAGACTAAAATTAGTTTTTACATGCAAACTCACTATTCATCTAAAATTAGAACAGTTCTGGAATGCACAGATGACGGCGTCGGTCTCTATCTATCTAGAGATGACCAACATTGGTTCTTGTCTGATCGATGTCGGCCAACCCTTAACCGATGACGGTTGCTGTGTAACTGAATATGACTAATGTCGATTGGCTTGACCGACGTCGGTTACTTTAACACTCAGCAACCTCCACCATTTGCATAACAGTGAAGCTTTTAGCTCCACAACTTAACACAAGTTAGACCCTTCTCATGAATTCTAGGGCATAATATATCTATATGAATATATTTATGACAACTATATAAAATAGTACTAATAAGATTACCTTTTATCTTATTGTTCCTTCTTCTATGTTCCCATGAAAACTTATTCCTTGAGGCCATTATGCAATCATTTGCTTTATGACCAAACCTATAGCACACAAATTAGTGACCATGAAGTGAACTTCCATACCTTATATCATTTGGTTGTCTAATAGATATTTTGACCTTATTTTATTAATTAAGATTATCTACCATCTTCTCATCCTTCTTGGCTGTAGCTGTCTCTTTGTCTTTCTCAACCTTACTCATATTATCTATGAGTTTCTCATGCATAAACTTTAAGGAACTTAACTTAGTATTCAATTTAGTACATTCTTCCTCTTTTTAACTTAGACATGCCTATTAATTCTTTACCTAACTCTTGAGATCCTTGATGATCTTATTGTCTTCTTTGACTACTTCAACAATTTTCTTAAACTTAATTTGAAGATGATCATCTCTCTTTCATGTTCCATAAATGACTTGGCTTGTTTTTTAATATTCTTAATGATCATCTAATGTTCATCACCCTTAGAGTTAGTGTTACTCTTTGTCTCAATAATAATAATATTATATTTAAAACCTTTCACCATAGATCTCAACTCTAGATTCTCTTTCCTTAGCTGCTTAGCCATATTGTGATTCTAGGATCACCTTCAAGTTATCAAGCCTCATTCAAAGGACATTATCTAATACCAAATTTTGGAAGCACAACCATTGAGGGGGGGGGGGGTGAATCAGTGTGCAATATTTTCAATCAATTCCATTCATAATTCTTTAACCTTTCAAACACATATCCACTTGATACAACAACATCATCAAGAAATCATACTCATATATATCATGAAACATATGAATACATCACATGAACACCATATTTATGTCAAAAATCCTCATGGAGAATAAAACCCACTATCACACCGCTTCATCTAATATTCTATAAGTAATTAAACAATATTTAGTGAGGCACTAACCTCACAAGGAAAATCAACCCCTCACTAGTTAGGCACCAAACTAACTAGTTCTTTAACAAAATCCAACTTACAAAGAAGATCCAACCCCATACATTACTTGGCACCAACCTAACCACTTCAATGACACTTTTTAAATCTCCAACATGCAAGGCAGGTCCAAATCTCTTCTTGAATAAGCACCAACCTAGCCAAGACAAGCTTGATCACCTTCACAACAACTTGTTCCTTAATCAATGGATGGTGACTTATTATTCAGCTCACAATCTTATCTATCCTAAAATAAACTCACTATCATACATATGAAACATATATATGATGAATATATGATGGTCTCTCACACAAAATTCAACTCATTCATCTCACATTAGCTTTCTAAACCTCTCAAATAGCCTCTTAGGCTTCCTTGCTCAACATGCCTCTTCTAGGATCATTAGGTCAACTTGACCTTGTCATCCACATGAAAAAAAATTATTATATAATCATGATTTATCCTCTTCTAATTTTTTATGGTTTACATTACCTAAATATGATCCTTCAAGATCTCTTTTATTCTCTTATGCTCACACACTCTTAACTAGCCCAAATAGGACTATTTTGCCTTATATTTATACCAAACACTAGGTCTCACCCATGTTGGTCAAAAAAAAAATTAAAAATCTTTTATCACACTTGAAATAGATAATAATACATGTTTCATAAAATTAAAATTCACCATATAGGTTGGCCAAACTCATAAGAACCAAAACCAATGTTAGGCCTTAAAGGAGACCTAATGCAATTAGGTCTGTCTTAACCACAAGTTACACTTAGACCATATTGGAATACCTTTGGCATATAAAAATTAATGTAACACATAAAATATTCATCCAATATATCATTTATAACATCCATATATGTCCATTCCACCTTTTATTTCAAATCACCCCTTGAACCACGCCATTAGGACTACTTGTAATTAACCCGTCATACACAAAAAACGTATCCCTTGAATATATGAAGAATATGAAAAAATATTCCATTAAAAAATGTGATTAAAACACATTTATATAACCATTATCACCACCATGTCCATTTTACATCACCAAATAGGCCAAAAGACCTCAAATCATCAACTTTTATAAGCTCACTCAGAACTGTCTGAAACTGCCAAAACATTGTCAAGAATATTTGACCATTAACAAATGTATAGGTGATTTAAATAAATAAAAAATAATTTAAAATATACAATGACACACATATAACATCATAACATTATTTATGTACTTTAACACTGATCCAAATGACATAGGAACATCAAATGCATTAGCACACAAAAATTTGCTTATAGCTTCAAACACATGGTCATGTAGAATATTATATTTATCACTTGTAAGGGTAATTTACTGACTTATAATTCACATTAATATTTTATTTTTAACTTACTTATCATTCCCAAATGGATATATATCAATCTCTAATGTCAACTTTTGGTCTTACAGACCAATTTCTTATCTCTCTTTGTCACTGTTCTAACATATCTAGACAGGCCAATTTGGATTTCATATTAAAGCCTCTTATAGTGAATAAAAACATTAATTAAATTATTTATAGGTAAAATGGATACCAAAAATACATTATATATATTATGTACATAATCTAAGTGTATAGATCCTTCAAATCACCATTCTCACAAACTTACTCAGAACTGTCATTCTACCTTGAAACATAGTCATGAAGAATGTGACTTGTAACATCTATATAAAAAAATTTAAGTCATAATTAATATATGGATATAAACTTTATTAAATTAGTTTCATCACAAAATCCATTATGAACCTTCTATTAGGGTTCAACACTCATAAGTACATCTTCAAAAAGCTCACTCTATTCTACCATAAACTACAAAATCATAGTCAACTTTTACAAGTAATAAGTTAAATTTTAAAAATATCATGAACAAATTAAACTTGGAGATTTTTAACTTAGGAGTCTAATACAACTTTTATTTTTATACCATGGCAAAATTATCAATATTTTGGTCTCTACATGCATTCTTTTGATCACTATTTTTTCTAGTTTTTACCATAGTCAGAACCTTTGACTTTGACCTAAAATAAATGAACTTGTATAGATAGTTAAGACATGCTACCACATGGAGAATGGTCATCATGGATTATAATCCAGATTTACTTTTTACACTAACTTTATTTGACCAATATCCTACCTTGTATAAGCACTTATTTTCTCATTGGTCCAATGCACACATAGTCATTTGAAATCCAACTTTCATATTTTTTAATTTCAACAGCTATTTACTAAGGTAGAAACTTGACGGTCTCTGGCACATCATAGTTTGATAGATTAAATTTAGATTTTTATAACTTGAGATAGGAAACACTTCAAGACATCAAATTTTTAGGGTACCTTATTGGCACTATGGACAACATCACCATGAAAAACTTTACCAAGGTTGACTTTCTAAGTACCTTCAATAAATTCACAAACTTACTAAGTTATTCATATCTCCATAACATGCAGTGATGATCTAGCTTTTGTTAATCTAGAATGATGCATTTTTATCTATCCAAAGGTTAATATGAAGTACTATATCTTCACCAAGACATCTATGAATGCCTCAAAAGATCTTCTTTATCCTCACTGACTTGTACATATGCCATATACTCTCCAAGATATCAAACACAACTCCTTTGTCATTAATGCACTAGTACCTCATGATCTTGACCATAAATGACAACCTAATACATCAATGACCATGATCAACACAATCTTTATTGTAATGTTCTAGTATAATTAGATCAAGTTATCGGTGCTCAAGTCAAACATACACATTGATAAAAGACCCCTCTCTTCTAGATCATCAAAGTAGATCAAGTGCCTTCCCAAAGAAAATTAGTCACATAATTATAGGCTTCTGATTTATTTCCACATCTTCTATAACAACATGAAATAGGGGCCATTAATTTTCATGGAGGGGCTACTAATACAAAATTATTTGGGTGATTATATCAAATCACACATCACCTTAGTTACATTCTAGTCTTGTGCTAACATTAGTAGTTACGTCTTTAGGTTCCATGCCTATGTGATAGTTTTTCATTGTGATTACACTCCTATGTTACTGCACAAGTCTTATAATTTCAATATTGTAATAAAAAATTCACTAGTAATGATATCTAGTGATGTCACCACACCGTTTTATTATCAAGATGGTTGAAACCAAGTCTTGTAATGGTTCAATCAATGTTTCAAATTATTTCATTGTATAATAATGTATACTTCCATTATTTTTATATTAGCATAATATTTCTCAAAACCATAGAAGAACAAATTTAAAAATTTATTTGATAGGAAACATTTGATCTCTCAAATATTATACAAGTCTTATCATAATATAACCTTGTTGTTAAATTTCTATATCAGTTTTCATTTCTTTCCTTATTTCCTTATTCCTCAATGCATTACACTTTCATATTCTCTATCATTTTTCAATTCACTTTTGCATATAACCAAAATTTTCTTTTTAAAAGACCATTACTCTTCCTTCCAAAATAGACTATATATTTTCAAAATGAAAATGAGGGAAAATTTTATCATGCAAAGAAGCTATGTCTTAATCTCATCCCATGGCTATGTAGAAGGACACTAGTCCTATAACTTTAAATTGAATGGGAAGGTTAGTGAAAAATGTTGGGTAAAATTCAAGGTTAATGCCTCTAATGACTAAAAAAAGTGGGATACCATTTAGGATCACTCAACCACCATCTCAAGCCTATAATGGAAAGATCTTGACCCCCACTAGGCTTCATCAATAATACTAACCAGGGAAATGGGTAGCTAATAGGATCAAATAATTCCACTAGATATTAAGTAATCATGTCCTATATAATGTGATCACTTCAATTTCATCTAATAAATATCCATGACATCCTAGGGTTACCAAATACAACATTTGCATATCTTACTTTGGCATGGTGCATTCCAAAGTCACCCTTTGTAGTAATTAATTCATAATATTTTCACTACTCTTAATTATATAGCCATGTGTCAGGATTATTATAATTCCAAAGTTCATTCAACATGGTGTAAAATCTAAATGAAGCATCATTAGGTGGAAAATAATATATAGAGGACCCACCTCCTTAAAAAATCTAGTTATGTGTTAAGCAAATATTACACCATCTCATAGTGGGCTAAGGTGATATGGTGACATGTCACACAACCTATGATGATCACCATCAAAGACCATAGTCAATATGGCATTTTTTTAATCTTTGAAATCCTAAAATAAGACTAAAAAAGTGAAATTACCATTGATGTGCGTATTCAAATTCAAAAAATTAACCCATATGTTAGGGCAACAAAGGAGTTTAACATGGCGATGTCATGTAAATGGCATTTATTCTCACTTACAAACACTAAAATTCTAAGGCCATTATAATTTTAAAAAAACATGAATATAGTGAAGAGATAAAATACACACAAGCATCTCAAAAATCATGTCTCCACTCACTCTTACATGCTATAAATTTAAACATCTCTATTGAGCAAAAGATCAGAAAAATCACCTTATAATTTTTTTATTGAAGAACATATTTATATATTAATAAAACAAGAGTATAGTACAATGCTAATCATACAAAAAAATGGGTGGAGAAGTCAAAATTCATAATAAAAGTCACATCGAGGGAAAAAAACACCACAAGAAGAGTCCAAAAGGTGGTCAATCAATGACCACAAAAAAAAAATCACATTAATAGTTCATCACAAATAAGCACAAAGAGAAAAGAAAAATAAATAAATAAAGAGGATAATTAAGCTGCCATAACAAACATGGAATTCAAGAGAAGTGGAGATGTAATATCCCCTGTTTCCCTTGAAATTTGAAACTGAATATTATTAAACTGCTTATCTGTATTTCTGCAAAATATCTTCAAATAGATAAATAAATCACAGTATAATCTCTTATTTATTTGCTCATATGCTTAAAATAGAGGTCTTCTATCAAGTATACAAAGAATATTAAAAGTACAGCCTTAGTAGCCTGAGTATTCTGCAAATTGGGAAAGAAATCTAGATCTGGTACGTCTCGGCCTACTATGTAAAAAACACAGTCACCAACGTCAGTTATACTACCGTCGTCGGTCGACTGGGGTCGTTAACCTGTCGACGTCGATGAGAGGTCGGCCGATGTCAGTCTCTGTAGGTCTCTGCCTACCGATGTCAGTGTCTGATCTTTCTGCTGATGTGTACGGATTTTCATGGATCTGTACGGACTTCATACGGCCACCAATATAGCACACCCTGTAAGCTTACCCCTGATCTGAAGAACTATGGGCTAATACAAAAGATCTATATCTGGATAATTATTGAATCAAAACCAAAAATAAAGCAATACTTGTGAACCCTTGTGATAGCTTTTGTATGAAGTTATCTCTCAAACTTGTAAAACAATGTGATAACTTCTGTATGAAGTTATCTCTCAATTTGGCAATAGATCGGCTGATCTTTCACAACCTCTGAATCGTACACAATGAAGAGTTGACGTTCTTCAATGCAAATGGAATCCTGGAACCCTTGGCTCAGTCTTCACAGAAGAATTCTTAACAAGAATCAATATCAATAATCAATCATGAATACAACTCTCTCCCATGAGAAACTCTTATACCCCTCCAAAGGTGTGCCTGCTAAAATTAGATTCCCTTAAATTAGACTTAGGGTTTCTTAAATTAGAATTAGGGTCTTAAAATTAGACCAATTCTTAAATTAGAATTAGGGTCTCAATTAGACCAAATAATTAATAATTAATTAAAATTAGACCAAATAATTAATATTTGATTAAATCAATCAAATATTAATATCTCCCTTAATTCATGTTTGAAAGAGCCCTAATGAAAGCCAAGCCCATCTCCATCAAGACCCTCTATCCATCCCATCAGCCTATGAGGGTCGCATAATAGGCTAATCATCCGCTCGGAAAGATGTCAACTAGAAGGGGACATGACAGTCTGCCCCTCCTGAAATTGCTTGTCCTTAAGCAATCTCAACTCTGGATGTTGTAGAATATCCTCACTTTCCCTTGTCGCATCCTCCACTGACAAATCTCTCCACTTCACCAAATATTCCCTGATAGTCCTCCTATGCAATTGTCCCTCTCTATACTCCAGGATAGACTCAGGTACTAAAATCAACTTTCCCTCATCATCTAAGGGAGGAAAAACTGTAGAAGGTATCACATGGTGTCCTAATGCCTTTTTGAGGTGTGATACATGAAAGACATTGTGTACCTTGCTCTTTGTCGAAAGCTCTAGCTCATAAGCCATCTCTCCAACACACCTCAGGATCCTAAAAGGATCGTAATAACGTGGCTTCAACTTCTCTGCTCCACTCTTCCTAAGAGTAGACTGACGATAAGGCTGCAGCATGAGATAGACCATATCACCCACATCAAAAGATCTCTCTGTCCTCCGCTGATCTGCATACTACTTATGCTAATTCTGCACCTTAGCAATATTTTCCTTAAGAGTCCTCATAGTATCCTGACTCTCCTACAATAAGTCTCCAGCACTCGACACTTTGTTATCGCTCAGTAGCAAATCTAGAAAACTCGGTGCCTCATACTCGTACAATACCATAAAAGGAGACATCTGAATGGTCATGTGGAAAGTCGTGTTATAGCAATACTCACACAAATGAATCCACTTGACCCAAGCTTTTTGCTGCCCTGCAATGTAGTTCCTGAGGTAGCCCTCCACCCATTTGTTCACTATCTCTGTCTGTCCATCGGTTTGTGGGTGGTAACTGGTACTCGGTGTAAGCTCGGTCCCACAAAGTCTGAACACCTCCTGCCAGAAGTGACTTAAGAACCGACTATCCCTATCGCTTACTATGCTCCGAGGCAACCCATGTAGTCGGAATACCTCTTGGAAAAAAACCTCTACTACCTATGTAGCTGTGTGTGTGGTGGTAATCGAAAAGAAGTGGGCATACTTCGTTAACCGATCCACAACTACATATATGCAATCTCATCCTTGGGCTTTAGGCAAGCCCGTAATGAAATCCATCGACAAACACTCCCACTTCTTGTCAGGAATTGGAAGTGGCCGTAACAATCCTGCTAGGTACGTGTTCTCCTGCTTGTTTTGCTGACAAACAGGGCACTCACGCACATACTGAAGAACATCTGCCTTGAGGCCTTTCCATGTGAATCTCTCCCTAATCTGTCTATAAGTCTTAAAATATCTAGGATGTCCTGCAGTAGGTACGTCATGAAAGGCTCGCATGATAATGTTCTTCACCGATGATCCTAGGATCAAATAAACCCTGTTCTTGTAAATGATCAAGTCATTCACAAGAGTATACCTGGTGTCAACCGTCGATCCCTCAACAATACTAGATGCCCATGTATCCTTGGCATACTCTACCATAATCATATGTCGCCAATCCTCTGTAATGTGGACCATAGTACTCAAATACGGCCTACGTGAAAGAGCATCGGCCACAACATTCTGGGTGCCCTTGATGAAAGAGATGTCAAAGTCATATGCCTATAATTTACTCACCCACTTCTGTTGACGATCATTGAGGTCTCGCTGCCCCAAGAAATGTTTCAAACTGTTGTGGTCCGTTTTGATGCAAAATTTGCTGCCCACAAGATATTGCCTAAATTTTGCCAAGGCATGTATGATAGCAAGCATCTCCTTATCATAAATGTTGTACAGTCTCTCTGGTCCCTTGAGCTTATGGCTCTCATATGCTATGGGGTGCTTGTCCTGCATAAGCACCACTCCAATGCCCTCGCCTGAATCATCACACTGAAGCTCAAATGGCTTCAAAAAATTAGGTAGTGCTAGTACTGGGCATGTAGTCATCAACTCCTTAAACCTCATGAAACACGCCTGTGCTTTAGGTGTCTAAAAAAAATCACCATTTTTCATCAAATCCATCATAGGGGCCGCATGTCGTGAATAACCATTCACGAATCTACGATAAAATCCACACAAACCTAGAAATCCCCTTAGCTATGTTAGGTTTGCCGAAATAGGCTAGTCTATGATAGCGCGGATCTTTTCAGGATCCATCTGCACTCCCCCTGCATTGATAATATGACCCAAGTATAACAATTCAGTCATCCCCAAATCACATTTGGACTCCTTGGCATACAAGGATTCCCTCTCCAAGATGCTGAGTACAATCTCCAGATGAGCCAAATGCTCCTGCCAAGTCCTACTGTATATAAGAATGTCATAAAAAAATAAGTACAAACCTCCTCAGCAGTGAATGGAAGACTCTATTCATGGTGGACCAAAATGTCGCTGGTGCATTAGTGAGCCCAAATGGCATCACTATAAACTCATAGTGTCCACAATGACAATGAAAAGCTGTCTTCTCCACGTCCTGCTCACGAACTTTGATATGATGATAGCTTGACCTTAAGTCTATCTTCGTGAAGTTATGTGCACCATGGAGCTCGTCAATAAGCTCATCAATACAAGGTATAGGATACCTATTCTTAATGGTTCTCTTATTCAGGGCTCTGTAGTCAATGCACATGCGTAGGGTGCCATCCTTCTTCTTCACCAGAACAACTGAAGAAGCAAACGGTGATTTATTAGACCGAATGTGACCCATAGCCAGTAACTCCTTAATTGTCTTTTTGATCTCATCCTTCAATGGCTTAGGATGTCGATAAGGAGTAATCATAATGGGCTTAGCGCCCTCCTCAAGCTCAATAATGTGCTCAATGCCCCTGTTTGGAGGTCTCCCTGGTGGAATGTCACTAAATACCTTATCATGCTTGACTCTCAACTGCTGAATGTCAGGATGATACTCGATCTTCTACTGTCCCTCCTACATTGGTGCTAATGTGCACTCGGCAGCCCACTCTACCATGTCATGTCGCATGAGCCTCTCCATCTGATGTAAAGAAATAGTTTTGATGTTGCTGCCCCGTATTGCCTTAAGAATGTGTGTCTTCCCATCAACATCAAAATGGATCTCCATGTCCTTAAGATGAAGAGTGACTACCTCAAGGGAATGAAGCCACTTCATGCCCAAGACTAAATCTATATCCCCCATGTTCACCACATAATAATCCACCTTGAACTCATAGTTATTCAAGCGCAATGGGAGATCTTTGATCATTCGTTCACACCTAAGGGTGTAACCATCAACTACCTTAACTCTAATGCCCTCGAACTCTTTTGTGGTGAGTCCACGCTTCTCCACAAATCTAGTATCAATAAAATTATGTGTGGCTCCCGTGTCAAGAAGGGTGATGACCCTCTATCCTGCCAAAACTCCATGGAGTCTGAATGACCCCTCGTGCTGGATGCTAGATAGGTGTGCCTCTTGAATCTGGAGCTCTGACTCTGCCTCTACCCTAGGCTCTAAAGCCTCAGCCTCTAGCTCCTCAGAACAATTGTGATGTTCAAAATCTTTTGATTCCTCATCCTCATAATAGGCCCACATCACTCAATTTACCTTGCCCTTAGGCCTCAAGGGGCAATCGTGATTGGCATCATATGAACCTTTGTAGTAGAAAAAAAGCTTCTTCTTGTGTAGATCATTAAGAGCCTCTCTATCCAAAGGTGGTGCTACTAGGTTAGCCTTTGGTTCATTCTTAACACCTGATTTATCTATGTTGAAACCTGGTCTTTCTCTATTCCTGTTGAAGCCCTTACTATCCCTGGATGAAGAAGTACCTCTGGAGTTAAATCTACTTGATGGGGCTGCCATCTCCATACTACGCGTCTTCTTCATAGCTTCCTATAATGAAGGAGGATCAAAGCCTTTGATCCAACCTCTCAATGGTTCTGTCAATCCCTCCATGAAGAGCACTACAAGTCACCTCTCTAAAATGTCAGGAACCATGACTGATAACCTCTAGAAGTCACCAATGTAAGACTCTAGATTGCCACTTTGGCGCAACTGTGCCAACTCTCAAAAATAGGACTCCAGATCCCTCCTGTCAAAATGCTCTACCAGCCTATCCAAAAACTCCTGGTAAGATGTGATCCGATCATGATGGAGTGTCACCATCCCGTGGTGCCACCAATCATGAGCTACTCCCTCAGGATGTAGTGTCGCATATCTGATAGCATCTTCCTCAGCCATCGGTCGTAATGTGAGAAATGTATCTAGCTTACTAACCCAGGCCTGTGCTATCACCTTACCACTATCGTCAAACATCACTAGTGTGAGTCTGCTTGTAGCATGCTTCAAATCATTATTCTGGGGTCTTGGTGTCCCATTATATCGACCTCGGTTATGCTCTTTCCTTTGTGTGATGAATCAGTCAAAAGTAATCATCTCCCTGACCACAGGTGGTAATAACCCCCACTCGTCAGTCGCTGCCATAAGTGTGTCTGTAAATGACTCCTCATGCTCCTCACCTGCTATCACCTCCTTAGCCTCCTGTCTCACAAAGGTAGGCCTAGTAGGCCTGTTAGCTGTACAAGAAGCAGTCCTAAGGGCTCTCTGTGATCCTACATCACTCTTGACATCATCATGATGTGGGGAATGTCTCCTCGGAGTACCCAATCTCAGTAGTGTTACTGCCAACTATTGTAATACTTTGTTATTCTACCTTTGCCCTTCTCGTAGTTCTCTAAGAGTAAGTAAAACCTCTGCATCATCTTGATCTCTAGGATAGTGAGGAATACGGGACCTGTCAATATCATCACCCATGTCTTCCGACTGCTATTCTAAAACTTGAGTGCCTTCAAGCAAAGCTCTACTGCGTGTGAAATACTTGTGTGGTCCCAACTCTTATGGCTGCATAAGATTGTCAACCCCCTCAAGATGGCAGGATTTAACTCTGATACCACTATAATATCCCCTATTTCCCTTAAAATTTGAAACTGAATATTATTGAACTGCTTATCTATATTTCTACAAAATATCTTCAAATAGATAAATAAATCACAGTATAATCTCTTATTTATTTGCTCATATGCTTACAATAGAGGTCCTCTGTCAAGTATACAAAGAATATTGAAAGTATGGCCTTAGTAGCCTGAGTATTCCATAAATTGGGAAAGAAATTTGGATCTGGTATGTCTCAGCCTGCTATGTAAAAAACACAGTCGCCGACGTCAGTTATACTGCCATCGTCGGTCGATTGGGGTCATTAACCTGCCGACGTCGGTGAGAGGTCAGCCGATGTCGGTCTCTGTAGATCTCTGCCTGTCGATGTCAGTGTCTGATCTTTCTATTGATGCATACAGATTTTCATAGATCTGTATAAACTTCATATGGCTGCCAATATAGCACACCCTGTAAGCTTTCCCCTGATCTGAAGAACTATGGGCTAATACAAAAGATCTATAACTAGATAATTCTTGAATCAAAACCAAAAATAAAGCAATTCCTGTGAACCCTTGTGATAGCTTCTGTATGAAGTTATCTCTCAAACTTGTAAAACCATGTGATAACTTTTGTATGAAGTTATTTCTCAATTTGGCAATAGATCGGCTAATCTTTCACAACCTCTAAATCGCACACAATGAAGAGTTGACGTTTTTCAATGCAAATGGAATCTTGGAACCCTTGGCTCAGTCTTCACAGAAGAATTCTTAACAAGAATCAATATCAATAATCAATCATGAATACAACTCTCTCCCATGAGAAACTCTTATACCCCTCCAAAGGTGTGCTTGCTAAAATTAGATTCCCTTAAATTAGACTTAGGGTTTCTTAAATTAGAATTAGGGTCTTAAAATTAGACCAATTCTCAAATTAGAATTAGGGTCTTCAAATTAGACCAAATAATTAATATTTGATTAAATCAATCAAATATTAATATCTCCCTTAGTTCATGTCCGAAAGAGCCCTAACGAAAGCTAAGCCCATCTCCATCAAGACCCTCTATCCATCCCATCAGCCTACGAGGGTTGCATAATAGGCTAATCATCCGCTCAGAAAGATGTCAACTAGAAGGGGACATGATAGGAGATGATGGGTCCTAAGTCTTATCACCCCATCATCCTATATTAGGAAGATCATCATCCGTAGGTAAGAACTCTCAACCATTAGTTTATTGAGATTTTAACTCATCATCTTTGTGTATTTCAAGAGAAATTCCTATATCTAGTCATATAACTTTATCTTTGCGGGGGGGAACCCAATCCCTATTATCACCATAATGATTCATGGAAGAAGGTCCCCATCCCCTACTATCACCTCCAGATCTAGAAGAGCCACACGAACCACCACATCAAAGATAAGACCATCAAGGTGGTGATTGACAAGGAGAATGACTCATGTGTCTAGTTATAGAATGTTGCCAACATGTACCATGTCCTCTCCCTCAAGGAGGCATATAATAACATGGTGGTTCAAGATATTTTCAGCTAATGATCCATGGAGGATTTACCTAATGGTCAAGCAAACACTAGAGATGATTAAGTTCTAGGTGATCTTTATTAGTCTAGCTTTAAATCTGAAGAGTAATATTAATAGAATAGTAACTTTGTTAGTAACATAAAAACTACATTCCATCTCTTCATGATTAAAGCAAGATAATTTATAGCTTTCCATATTTGAAATAAAATATCGAAAGATCTACCAAAATATATTCTATTTTTTAGGAAGTAAAGTCGAGTCCCTCAAGAGAGCCATTTTCCACATAAAGAAATGAGGTCAAAATGCTAAAAGAGGGAATTAAGATAATGACATATAGATTATGGGTGAGAGAAAAAAAAAAGGTATTTAAATGTCTCAAGTTGCTGACAAGACAAGCATATGAGATTTGAAACCCTCAGATGCTTGAGTCAATCACTCACATGCAAGCCTTGATAAATAAGACACCATAGAAAATGATCTTTTTGGGGCTCAATGATAGAAAACCACATAGTGCTAAATCACTTAGCCCAAACCCTGTGATTGAAACAAATATTCCATCTAAGGTTGAGCATTTCATATAGAATGTGCTGAGGGGCTAACAAATTATAACCCAACCAAGGAGAATATCAAGTGAAAGGAGTGGCCATAGGCTAATCCCAATCCTTCTACAAAGGAGCAAGGGAGTTGACCCCTATCTTGTGAAAATACTCATTAGGTATGGAGCCTTGAATTTTTTTTATAGTGTCTACATCTAAATTATTTAAATGTTATTTGTTCTGAATATGTTTCAAAGTGAGCCAGGACCGAATCACCTTGCAAAAAAGATCACCTATATTTTCACACCTTTCCTAAACAATATTAATCCTTTAACCTAAGGGACTAAGGCAAAGGGAACATTATGAAAATTTAAGGTGAACACCAAAGATAATGGGAAATAATGGATAGGTCATTCTTGAAACCCTCACTTATCCAAGTAAGATGGGGTTTAAACTTCTCCCATGCCTTCCATAGGCTTTGCAAAACAAAATTACCCTTAATTTTAACTAGGATTGGGGTGACAAGAAGGGTGTGAATTCCTAATCCTTGCCAAACCTTTCTACCATAATTGAGCCATTGAGAAATATAGTGGCAAATAAGAATATTTTAGGCTTCATCACAAACAAGACCTCTAATGACCCATTTAACACTGAGAGAAAGGCCTTGAATTTTAATATCTAAAATACCCAGACCACTTGCTTCCTTAGGCTGGTAGCATATGTTTCAGGCAACTTTGTGAAATCCCTTGTGACATTTATAATTAACCCATATAAAATCTCTTAGGAGTTTTTCTATTACTATAAGTGGCATTAAAAGGGTCCCAACAGTGAAAGTAATAAACATGCATAGTTGCAAAAACCTTGGAACAAATCTAATTTTTTTTGGCGAAAGACAAAGGCTTTGTGATCCAAAAAGAATTTGTTTTCTCAACCCTTTGCACCACATAAGATGATAACTCAGAGGGAGAGGCCAAAAAATTAAAAGGAATTCCAATGAATCTAAATTAAACCCCTAGAAGAAGCCACTACCACTGATATCCCTCCATTCAAGGAGGTTTAGGACCCAGGGATTGAAGGTAGCATTGAGTCTTTATCTATTGGATAGATGATCTTGAAGCTAAAAAAAATATGGAGGCATTTAGTCTTTATCCATTCTTAGCTAACTCTTCCTCATTTTAAATAATGAGAAAGGAATCATCCACAAAATGGCCATTCAACAACTATCGATCATACTAAGGGAGGGAAATTCCTTTCACCAAACCCCTGGTAGTGTAATTAACTAACAGGTATCTAAATCCCTCTACTACTAGCACATATAATGAAGGGGCCAAAGGACATCCTTGTCGGATATAATTATTAAGTTCAAAATGAGAAGATTAAGTGTCATTGATTGTAATACATGCCCCAACATCCTAGAAGAGCATATTGACCATGTGAGAAAATTTGGGGCCAAAGCCAAGGGCTTGTAGCATGGCCTTAATAAAGGGACACTCAAAATGATCATAAGCCTTCTCATAATCAATTTTAACAAACAAAGATTTTTTATTAGAGACCCGAGCCCATTCTATACCTTTCTAGATAAAAATGACATTATCTAAAATGAATTTGTGTTAAATAAATCTAATTTATCACTTCTGACGATTAAAGGAAGAAGATGTATGATCTTGAGGGCCAACGCCTTAGCAATAATATTATAGGAGATGTTGAGAATAGTAATAGGTCTCTAATTGGTGTTAATTGTAGTGTCACCAGCTTTGGGAATAAACATAATATTACCCTAATTTACAAGGGGTCCTAAAGAATTAGTTAAAATAGAATTATAATACACCTTATGAAGATTAGGGCCTTTAGTATCCCAAAGAGCTTGGTATAACTCACACAAGAAACTATCAATCCCTAGGGCTTTGACAATTATCATAAGATTAACTTCCTTATGGATATCACTAAGAGATAAGGTCCTATCATAGGAAATCCTTTGGGAATTGGAAAATTTTCAAGGAACAACCTAAAGTCATTGATTGAGAGCCACTTACCATTTTGGAGAGGATGCCTAGGTTGAAAAAAACCCATGATAATGATGAACAAAAGCTTTCAGAATTTTAAAAAGTTTTGTAAGCTGAGTGTTTCCTTCCTTGATAGATTTACTTTTATTAGCAAATCTTCTAGAACTAAGAAGGGCAAAGAAATCATTAGAGACTTTGTCTCCTATTTTTAACAATTGCATATGAGTTCTCAGTTGAGATCCTTTGGCCTTGTGGGTCTCCTCTAATTGAATATTGTGATGCCAATGGGATAATTGAGTTTGAAGTTGAACATTAAAAGGAGACAATTCTAGCTCCTATGAGACCTAGAGATATTCATGGTTTTTAGAATTATGCAGATGATTCTAGAAACAGGCCACTTGTTTACCATAAATCCAAATAAAGGTGGAAGTGTGAGTAACAGAATATAACCACCACTTGATCCATCTAGTGTCCCCCTCTAGTTGGGGAACCAGGTTCCAAGATTATGATAATATGCCCCACTATTCTTTCATACTTAAGGTGAGCAGTATTGAGATAAAATTGAGTCAAGATAGGCTTCACTCGAGGTGTGTACCTCTTGATATTGAAATAGATAGGGTGTTGATATGATAAAAAAGTATCAAGGATGACCAACAATGGTTGGTCATACACCAAGGTAGAAAAAAGAGATCTTGTTAATCTAGCAAAGCTTAGTCTAGTCATTGAAGCACCCTATCTTCTCCTTGTCAAAAATTAGACTAAGTAAACTAGGGATATTTGAGTTTTTCCTTTGATGATGATTGGGATCAAACACCCTAAGTTTGTTATGCACATATAACCAAGCCTCTCATTTACCAAAACAACAATGCATGGGAAGGATCCCTTCTTTATCCTCATTAGATTCCACCATGTTGAAGTCACCACAGAGGACCCAATGTATGTCAAGAAGCAAGTCGGCCAACATCTCCACAGTGAGGCCCATTCCACAACATCATTGGAGGCGTATAAGTTAGTAATAAAAATGATGTGATTATCAAAGTCAAAAAGAGTCCAAACCCCCTGATGGGTGGGGTCTAAACCCAAAAAAATAATGTTTTGAGAAAGCTCTATATTTAATAAAGCGATAGCCCCACCACACCCAAGTTTATGCCTAATAGCCTAAAAAATGGTCCCAAGACAAATTATTCATGTTACATTCTACAGTAAAAAGATATAAATCTTAACCTCTTTCAACCGGATAATTTTTATATTACTAAAAAGCTGACAATTATTCCTAAATGCATACTTACGTAGAGGATCAATAAGGCCCTGAACATTCCAAGAGTAAACAATCATTAGGAACCATTGAGGTGCATGTTATTCTCCTCCATGAGATCATCAAGTGCAATAACTTGATTATACATCAGCTTGGTTGGCATGTAGTCAAGCATTTCAAATAGTTGTCCCTTATGAGCCACATATTCTTCCTCCTTAGGAGAAAGAGAGGGACTTCAAGAATTTTAGAACACTAATTTATGATCCAAGGTAACCAAAATCCATTCTTTCTTTGAGATATTCACCCTTGGAGAGGGTTGTGATGGTGGAGTTGAGGGTGGCACCTCAACCAGAGAATCCATTGCTTGTGGTGTATACACAAGTAAAGGTGAATATTTAGTCAGAAAAATAGATTTTCCAGTAGATGCTGAGGCATGATTATTCACAATAAGTATGTATGATTAAGGTTATGTCCTAGCACCACATTTTGAGGATTTATTCTTTTTTTTGGTGATTGTGGTCCAACCATCATTGTTACCATTATGAGGTTTTCCCTCAGGTCTACCTTTTTCCTGAGAAGCATGAGGTGCATGTACAATCAAAGCACATTCTCATATCAAATCTACTTCTATACAAACCCTCTTTTGGGGATGAACCATAAATAACTTAATATACTCATGGAATACAAAGCACCCAATGGGTTTTATGAATTGAACACTAAAAACCATAATGGGAGAGGCAAGCTAGGAAACTCAACCCAAACAAGGATTTTTAACTTTTCTTGTTTTGAAACTTGAAAGTCCTGAGTCCAATGAGAAAAAAAACCAAAGTGTTGTGAATAAACCAAGGACCATGGTTGAGAATGTCTTTGCAATGCTCAGAGTTAAAGAAACAAAACACAAAAAAATTCCTTGGTAAGGTTCTGGACTCCTAGTTTCAACCCATGGCCTTGCCAGTGATTTTGAACCTATTATTTCAAAATGCTCTCAAGGGGGACTCGACCCATAAAATAAATAATCAAAGTAATTTTTTTTTTTAAAAATGGTGGGATTTATAAAATTTAGGCATATCCAAAACAACATGAGGTAATGGAGAGTTAGAATCAACAACATTACCTTGTGAAAGACTTTTGGGACAAATTTTCTCACTTGCTTCAGTACCATGGTTACTTTCGATTGCTCTAGTTGTCTCTACATCTAAGGATGCAGAAAGAGGTGGTGATAATTTAAAATAAGGTAATCCATACTACCTAGAGGGTGAATCATTGATCAAAATCAATAATAAATGCAAATTAAAGTAAAATCCTACCTAGATCTATGGTGATCGATAGTGTCATAGAAAAGCTAAAGGCTTATCAATGCTGAGCTCCAAAACCTAATTCTCCACAGACTTCCCCAATTACCTTATAATTAAACTCTACATTTCTATGAATTATGTAGTAGTAGCCTTAGTTGATAGTTATTTGTTATATTTGGTCAAGATGCACCTCTTGAAGTATTTTTTAATTATGAAAATTTCCAAGTATTTAATAAAATATATTGTGGTTTTTTATTCCCTTTGTCTTTACTTAATTGTTGATTCTTGACTTGTTGTGGTGTTGAATTTATGATTTTTTATAATACACACATTTTATGTGTTCACTTTTATTATGTTCTATAATTTTGATTGAAGGATGAATTTAAACATCTATCTTGGTGAATTACTACCCCCTCTATTTCAAGTATTGTTTACATCTGTAAATCATTATCTTAACATTAAGATAGGTAAGGATGTGGATTTGACCTTTTCACCCTAGATGTTATCTTACAGATAGGTCCCACACTATTAGGTTTCTTAATTATTATCATACAGTAGTGACCTAATCCTATCCTAAAACACAAATTTTTTGTTTAATTAATGTTTGTTTGTGAATATAACTTGAGTATACTTTTTCCTATTAGATATCATTTGCCAACTGGGCAAGCATCTAACCATACAGGTTAGACATCTATTATCCTTTGCCAAATAGGTAAGAATATAACCATACGGGTTAGGCATCTATTATCTTGTGTCAAATGAGCAATCATCTAACCATATAGGTTAGGCATATATTATCCTTTTCCAAATGGGCAAGCATTTAACCATATGGGTTAGGCATCTTACACATGAGTAAGTTATGCTCTAGTCAGAGACTTGACTCATTGGGATCAATCAAGTCTCGAGTCACTCACTTTTCACCACTCATCTCTACTAGATAACCATTGAGGTTTCTATGACAAGAGTATAAAATATATAACAAATAGTTGCATTCTACCTCAGAATTTGGCCTAAAGCCTTGAGAACTGTGATGATCTAACCAGGATCCTTTTGAGTAGATTACAAAATTTTTATCTTTGCTTTTTTCATCTAAACTAGGGTCTTATTATAATGGTCTTGCATTTTCATTTAACTTTAATCTTGTTTAGTGCACAACGCCAACCCTATCGTAATCACCTACATATTAGAAGCATCATTCACTTCCCAGACTGCCTACATACTTGCTTCTGAATAGGAACAAGGTGTAGTATGCATGTACTTCTATTTTCTATTCTAAGTTTCATGTGAACTATAGGTCTAGGTATGCATCCCTTTCTAGGGTCCAGTTCCCCAAACAATCCATCTATGATTGCTACCCAAGCGGGAGTGTAAAAGTATCAATTTAAGTGATTGAATACTTGTTTAACTAAACAAGTCCTACATCTTAACAATAAATAGAAATGAACATTTACAAGCTACATCCCCCTTTCTACTTTTTGTTTACATCAACAATGTTCTTGATCCTTGCTTTAGACAACCTAATTTGTACAATTATTATTTCCAAAGTTTCATTATCTAAGAGCTATATGGTTGGTGGTTTCTTGATAATAACTGGTTTAACACTCTCAATCCTAATTTTTTATTGCTCCTTTTCGGTGGTGCCAATTTTTGAGTAAGAAATGTACTTTTTTTAATCTTTATTTCATAAGTTCATAAGTTAGAGTCATTTAAGGTAGTTCAAGTTATTTTCTTATCTTAATTAATGTTGTTGACCAAGAGGGATTATCCCACTCCTTGGTCTTAATGACATGACATGGTTCTTATTTCTCCTCGATGGTTTATAGGGATGATGTCCAGATGTCATTGTTGTATCTGTGTTAGGCTATGGATATAATTGCTCAAGCACGATGATATTACTCAAGCGTGAGCCAGAGACACCACTTAATATCGAATGTTGTGTAATTTTTTTAACCTTAATTTCTTAGTCTAAGTTGAGATTTAAAAAGTAAAGAATGCTTAAAATAAATTAATGCATTTTATTTCAAAAGCAAATTCCTGAGTAGAAATGTACAAATTAATTCTATAACATAATCTCCTATTTTAGTCATCATGTTGATTCTCAACAACATTGTTTTCTTTTGACAATTATACCTTTAGTCTACTTAGGTAAACTTTTCTAGAAAATAACTTATACACAAAGAGTTTAAGAATGTGATATTGAAGTTGAATTTTAATGTTAAATAAATCCTTTCTACATACAAATTCACCATCAATCATCAAGGCACATTCTTTAACACATTTTTATATTTCTCTCAGTGAAAACCAATATTTATAAAACAATTATTATTTTACCCAAAATAACACACCCGTTCTTTATCCAATAAAACTCATAAATAAATTACATTATTTTTATGATAATAAATACCATGATTTCATTTTATTATAAAATAACAATGTATTATTGTTAGGTAAATGAATACTAAGATCACTTATTTGATTTGATTTTATTATCACATAACAAATGTGATTAATAATGATTAATGATTTGGGATGCTATTAATAGAGGGGATTGGTGGAATGTAGACGTGGAATTTGTTATAAATGAAGCTATTAAATCTGGAGGAGTACCAAATGTGTCTCATACTTACACCACTATTAATGGGAAGTTAGGGCTATTAGGCATATTCACCTTTTCTATCAAAGATGAGCAAGAAAGACGTCTTGATTAATAGAAATACTAAATATTGTTGATTTATTTTATGAATGATGAAATTGTACTAACCTTTTCTATCTAAGGTTCTAAACTGACCAAAGGTGAGATAGATGTGGCCGAAGCCATTGCTGTCTTTATGCATCGATTCTCCTACCTACAACAAATGAGTCGATCCATTCTCTGCCACCCTCAAAACATTGGTTGATCCCCCCATTGCATCACTTCCCTACCACTCCTTGTCATGTCGATCCTCCTTGTGACTCTTAAAATGTGGGTCAATCCTTCTCTTTCCCTCTTCTGTGTCGATCTCCCCCTTCTGTTTTTTTTCCTTTTTTTTCTTAATAACGTGTCGATCTATATTTATACACTTTCCATAATAATTTTCCTTCATTAATGGCTTTTGACTATTTCTTTATGTGGCAGTGGTGCATGGCTAAATCATGAGTTACATTGGCAATAACTAAGGAAATTATATCCAAACTGAGAGGAGGTGTCATTTCCTTCTGTGTTTCCTGAGTTAAAGTGGGTGACGGTGGAGTGGTTAAATTCAAACTAAAAGAATAGTTATTTTAGAACTGAAAGTTTATAATCTCCCCCCGTGTGGCGTGGTAAAGGGTCACTTAACACGTGTTATCAAATTTGCATGCATGGTGGATTTAGTACGTAGGGTGAGGGCTTGGAAAAATCTTATTTTTAAAAATTATTTATGAAAAAAAAAATTACTTAATAATCTGAAAATTATATAGGAAAGATATGATTTATTTGTAATTTCTAGAGTTTAAATAAAAAAAGTTCCTTTTATTAAAATAAAATAGCCTTTGACATTATTTATTTAATATTATCGAATAGATAATATTTTCTTCGTGTGGTGATTTTTTTTTTTTTGCAATGAGAGTAATGGAAAAGACTAAACATTCATCTCACTAAATTTTTCCTTCGTTTAAAATTTGTAAATTATAACAACATTGCATATATTTATATGTAAGGAAAATAACTTTAATATTTTAATGATTTAATTTCCTAACTTTTAGAATTAAAAAATGAAATTAAATTCATACCTTGATTTTCATGAAAATCCCATCTATGATCTGATATACTTTTGAAATCAACACAAGAGTTAAGTTATCTCGAAAATCAACTCATCCTGACACAAAATACTAAATGAGGTCTAAATCAACTTAATGTATGAACACAAGTCCACAATGAGGGAAGAGAGGTTGTGACAGCTATGTTGGTATGTTCTATATTCATACATATAAGAGCATCAATATGTTTATTATATAAACAATTTTATCCATATCAAATATTCTAGAGATAGAATTGTATAATACAACTATAATTATTATCATGTTGGTTGTTACAAATTATAATAATTATAATGCTAAGAATAAGAATTATAAGAACCACAACTTGCAATATGATCCAAAATAAACTTAGGTCATTTATTTACACATATTAAATGAATAAATAAAAATTACCACTATGACCTATTGTATTTAGTCTAAACAATTTCACTTCCCTGTAAATTAGTCTCTTTTTCTTTTATTTCACAAGTGTTTTGTTGTTTAATTTTCATTGACAATGGGGTATTGTTAGTATAAGATCCCCTTTCAAATGTTAGATAAAAAAGGAACTAAAAACATATTTCGTCTCACTTTTTGAGGTTTCAACAAAGGGTTTGTTACACCTTCATAAAAAATTTGCTTGTCAACAAGGTCATTTCCCTCAAAGTGTATGAAATAACACCCAATTAGGTCACCTTGGGTAGTGAATTTCTTAGTGTTGATTTTTACTAAACTAATTGGAGTTTAGGTTAATTTGGACCTAGAGGATGGCCTATACTCTTAGAAAGAGGGTGTATCAACAAAATAAATCACCTAAAATCAATGAATATAGAGAGGAACAATAAGAGCAAATGCGAGTCCCCTGAGATTTGAAATCTACATTTATATGGATTTAGTAGTAGTCTTAAATATTAGTGAGTTGTTATTTTTGGTAAAGAAGCACCTTTTGAATTATTTTATAATTGAGTAATTTTATAGTTATTTAATAAAATTTATTGTGGGATTTCCCTCTTTTATATATTCTTAATTTTTGGTTCTCAATTCATTGTGGTGTTGAATTTATGCTTTTTATAATACAAATACCCTGTGTGTTCACCTCTATTTTGTGTTGTACTTTTGATTGAAGGTTGAATCCCAATATCTATCTTGGTGCATCACTGCTCCCTCTATTTCAAGCATTGTTTTACTTCTTTCCTCTCTTTTCACCTTTGTAAATAATTGTCTTAATGTTAATATAGGTAAGGATGTGGATTTGTTGGAAAATAGGACCAACCCGGAAGCACACAATTAATTATCAAATTCAAGCAACTTAATATGCGGAAATAACCAGAATCAACAAGTAACTAGAATCCAGAAATAACACAAGATATGAGAGACAATACACAACTTGTATTAATACTCATACAGAAAAGAATACAATAAAGAAGATGCCACTTCTTCTCCACCACCTTACAGAGGTTTCCCACACCTCAAGTGAACAGTAATTCTCTCCTCAAAGCTCTCTCTACTAGGTCCCAACACCCAACTCATACACTGAGTTGGTGTTCACCTTACACCTGTGCTCCACGCACTCCACAAGTACACACCTGTACTCCAAGTAGATCTCTCCTGATACTGCTCCCTGTTGTGTTATTGTCCTATTGATCTTCAAACTACAGATCAAGCTGGTTCTGCACACCTGTGAACCTTGACCTTGCACACACATACACCTGCATATCAATGATCTTACTTACCATGTAGATCTCCTATAGAAGCCATGCACACCTGATGACTAAGATCATACACTCTTGAAGAACCCTGTTGATTCTCCAATCTAGCACCCACCTTGGTACTGTGGCACTAGGAGGAACACACCATTGCTCTACCTCACACACCGAAGGAGCTTATAACAATGCTCTCTTACTCCTAGCTACACTTTTACAATACAACCATGAGTCTATTATATAGATCTCATCCAAACAATAATTAGACTCCTAGTACAATAATTAGATCTACAGCTCTTAGTCTATAATTAGCACTAAGCATGCAAACACTTGGTTCGTTAGCTAACTGCCCATAATAAGCTCGCAGTTGAACCACACAGGCGACCGACGCCGGTCCCTGTCCGCCTGGGGGTCGCCGACGCCGGCCGATCTCTGACCAACGTCGGTTGCTTTCCTGCTCCATCCTGCCGACGTCGGTTGGCCTGACCGACACCGGTGTTCATGGCACTCAGCAACCCTTCTGCACCCTCCTCCATGTCTACATCAGTGAAGCTTTTAGCTCCACAATTACTTAACAATCTCCCACTTGGAGATAAACAGCTGCACTGTACCTGTACCTGTACTCCATCTAATCTATTCCCTAGTTTGTATCCCTTTTTAAGCTCAACCCTGAAGACCACCCACCACACAACCTGTGATGTACCTCCTGTCATTCGAGTACCCTGTCGCATCCATTCCTACATACACATGTAGTGAAGTCCTGACCCCTAAATAGCATGAATCCCTGCTACTGGTCTCTCTCAAATACTTGAGAATCCACTTCTTTGAATTGGCTCTTAACTCTCTGACAACTCCCACTGCTTGGGAAAACTCAGGTCTATACTAGACCTCATGTGATTTCGGACACTGAACTGTCCAGCCCTTGGTGCGCTCCGATTTTGCATCCTGCGTAATGAACCTCGCCAACACCTGATTCACATCAGCTCCCACTGGAAACAAAATCACCCTGTGATCTCCCATGTCTCCCATGCCAAAGAATTTTGCTGCTCCAAATTCTTCATAGCAAACCACTGAACTAATCTTACCCTTAGCTCAGCAACAACCTGTATGTACAATCCTGCTAGCAAACATACCATCCACATACAGTAACAGAATGATGTCATGACTCATCATCCACCTGGTAAGGCAAAACCATAGTAGTTACCCTGACATTGACTGAAGTCATGCTTCGTCTTCCACCTGTCAAAACCTGTACCACTATCTTGCAGCTCCTCAAGACCATATACCTGATCTTTCGTCTCACGTATCCGTTCTCTCTCTTCTTCAACTAAGGTATCCATTCGTCTCTGTGCTTTCATCCAGCTGGAAACCCTACCAAAAACACCTGTTTGGTTCACCTCCAGGGAATCACATCCTCATCCATGCCAAGCTCACACCTGTTTCCTGGATCCTTCCTGCTCTACAATTAGCAACATGTATAAAGAAGAGGAACAACGAATTTGAGGGCCTACTTACATCTTCAATCCTTCGTATGGGTGTTTGAGACTCCTTGACAGCTCGCTATCCACCCAAAATCTGTTACAGTGACCGACCTCGGTCACTCCACAGTTTGCATTCGATCGACGTCGGTTCCAATGCGTCTGTCCCTGACTACCAACCTACCGATGTCGGTGTCTCCTGTTGCTGACGTCGGTTCTTTTGATCAACATCAGTCTTACATACTATCGACGTCGGTTTTCCTGCCGATGCCGGTACCTGTGTTTCCTGTGAGTGATGACTTTTTACCCGCGAGCTCCTTTGAATCAATCTCCGTGTCCAAACTGCCCTGCTCAGAAGTATCCAGCCACATCCACTGATCTCTGTCTACCATATCCTCCAAGAACACCAAGGCTTTCCAGTTCTTAAGCCTATCAAATATATCTGTCTTCTGCTTAAGAACATGCATCTCCTTCCTACTCATGTGACCAAGCCTACGAAGCCACGTCTCTGCAACAGAAGAAGAATCAGTAATATAAACAAGTAGATAAAGAGTACCTATTTTCTTACCACCAGCTAATTCAAGTGTACCCGCTGTGAGAGTTCTCGTGCACCTCTCATCACCCAACTCTTCTAAAGAAATTAGCCACATCTCCAAACCTGGGACCTGCATGACCTCCTTCAACACCCATGTGTTGGCCATCTACAATTTCAGCTTCACTTCCCCTTTGCCAATTCTTTGGCAAGGCTCACCAGCTCCTCTACCTGGGGTTGCATGGAAAGAGGCAACCGAATCTTTTATCCAAGATTCAACTTTATCCAAGAAACCTACAAACACATCCTGTGCAACAACACCTGCTACATCTGTATCTTTAGTTTCTTCATGCTGATCTGCTACCAACCAACAATCTTCTTTTACCTGCTCTTTCTTTCCATGGGACCTTAAGTAACCATCTGTGCTTTTCAACTCCTCCATCCTTAGCTTACTGTGATCTGTCGTTGCTCTGCTCCCACTCAATCACAAAACCCCTGAGAGTGACCTGTAACCAAAACACAAAACCTGCTTCCTGTAACCTTAGCTCTGATACCACTTGTTGGAAAATAGGACCAACCTGGAAGCACACAATTGATTATCAAATTCAAGCAACTTAATATGCGGAAATAACCAGAATCAACAAGTAACTAGAATCCAGAAATAACACAAGATATGAGAGACAATACACAACTTGTATTAATACTCATACAGAAAAGAATACAATAAAGAAGATGCCACTTCTTCTCCACCACCTTACAGAGGTTTCCCACACCTCAAGTGAACAGTAATTCTCTCCTCAAAGCTCTCTCTACTAGGTCCCAACACCCAACTCATACACTGAGTTGGTGTTCACCTTACACCTGTGCTCCACGCACTCCACAAGTGCTCCACGCACTCCACAAGTACACACCTGTACTCCAAGTAGATCTCTCCTGATACTGCTCCCTATTGTGTTGTTGTCCTATCGATCTTCAAACTACAGATCAAGTTGGTTCTGCACACCTGTGAACCTTGACCTTGCACACACATACACCTGCATATCAATGATCTTACTTACCATGTAGATCTCCTATAGAAGCCATGCACACCTGATGACTAAGATCATACACTCTTGAAGAACCCTGCTGATTCTCCAATCCAGCACCCACCTTGGTACTGTGGCACTAGGAGGAACACACCATTGCTCTACCTCACACACCGAAGGAGCTTATAACAATGCTCTCTTACTCCTAGCTACACTTTTACAATACAACCATGAGTCTATTATATAGATCTCATCCAAACAATAATTAGACTCCTAGTACAATAATTAGATCCGCAGCTCTTAGTCTATAATTAGCACTAAGCATGCAAACACTTGGTTCGTTAGCTAACTGCCCGTAATAAGCTCGCAGTTGAACCACACAGGTGACCGACACCGGTCCCTGTCCACCTGGGGGTCGCCGACGCCGGCTGATCTCTGATCGACGTCGGTTGCTTTCCTGCTCCATCCTGTCGACGTCGGTTGGCCTGACCGACGCCGGTGTCCGTGGCATGTCAGTAAAATATACCCTTCCTAATGTTATATGAAAAATGAATGGAAAACATATTTATTCCCATTTTTAAGGTTCCGACAAAGGGTTTGTTACACCTTCATAATATTTTTATAAGATTTCCACTTACCAACAAGCCTATTTTCCTTTAAGTGTATGAAATAAAACCTAAGTAGGTCACCTTGGGTAGTGAATTTATTAAATGTGGTTTTTACTACATCGATTGGAGTTTAGGTTACTTTGGGCCTAGACAATGGACTATACTCTAAAAAGGAGTGAGTATAAAAAAATCACCTAGAATCAATGAACCTAGAGAGGACACAAAGAGTAAATGGGAGTCTCCTAACATGCCTTGGACTAATACGAGATCAAAGGAGGGATGAAAGATCTTATGTACTCAATAGGGTAAATTTTTTCATCTTTGACAAGACAAAAATCATCAACAAAGGCATAAGTGATTATTGATAAAGCCTTGTTAGTTGGTTTTGACTTACCATACCCCTGAGCCCAAGGATTTGGATTGGCATCTATGACATAAATATTTCATTTGTTTGAAAACTAGACTACTCAAAAAGTATCCAAAGTGGCATCCCATGTGCAAATGTCCAAGGCTAGTTAAGGATTATGTTGTATGATGAATCAAGGCTTACCACATAAAGGTAGATGTCCAAGGCTAGCCAAGGATTATATTGTATGATGAATCAAGGATTAACACACAAAAATCAATCCTACATGTCTTAGACCCAAAATTGACCTAAAGTTAAAGTTGTCGACTGATGCAATAATGCCATTATTTACACCTACACAATTATGATGTGAAGTGTGTAGCTTCTTATGATTAATTCCCAGTGTTTTTAATACTTGCAGAGGCATGTTTTTCATCACAAATCCTAAATGATGAATTACCTAATGTAGTGAGCATCAATTGAGGTCTTGATATAAAAAGGAAATTGTGATATCTTAGTGAGAAGCTTGGGGTTATGGTTTGATAACAAATTAAAGATCATATAGCATCCCTGTTAGGATCTAACTAGAAATACGCAATTTTTTAAAAAAATAATCACATATACAAACGAGATTACATTTTGAGAGTATAACAGAGATTATAATAGTATTCACGTGCAAACATGACATCAACTCATATTACAACATAAAATATGGATCTCTAATATCATGAAAGAATGATAGCTCAAAATAGAAAGTAATTTAACATTTTAAATTCAACTTATCCAAATACATAATCACCATTGTCAATGTGCATCAACGTATAATTACAACTCTTCATGGTTATTTTAAAATAACAAGTACAATATAGCCTAATTTACAAATAAGATACTTGGCTATCCCAGAACACAGTTCTTGAATTTCAAGTATTTGTGGCAATCTCAAGTGTCATCTCGCTAAGTAGTACTGATGTGGGGAGGGAGAGCATCATCCAATAATTTTTCTACACCAACCATAGACCAACGATCCCCCATAATATTCTATCAATGAATGCCCCTCCCTTCACAAATGGATAGATTATGATGACACGAAAATTCAAAGAGATTAGCAAGTACCCATGTGATATATGATTTCTAACTAACTAAACATGTAGTGTATCATAGAAAACTTGATCTATTGCAAGATATTATACAAATATGTAAATCATAATCACAAAATGACAATGTATCACTAAACATACTTTGACTCAATTTTTTATAAATAATAATATAAAAGTGATCTATAGATTTGTTAACTTCATGCACACCACTTGATCAGATTGTCTTCATGTAACATTGCATTGTCAATAACTTAGTGAAGTCTGTCTCACTCCTTACTCCACATTAGTAATATAGATTGGTCAAATAAAATTCAACCATAAGATTCAATAACTTACATTCTACTAACAAATGCATCACATAACACACTATACATAGGAGTAATAACAACAAACATTTAATCTGTCAAATATATGCATGAATTTTTTATTCTATTCTATCCCATACTATAAATAATAATTACAAATATACCACCTAGGTAACCATATAATTTAATTGTATAATTCATATAATATAATTGATTTTCAATTATCTACACTTTATGGCAATCCATATTACCACAATCTAGTGTTCAAAGACTTAACTACCAATTTCCACAATCAATCATATAAAATAGTCTCATATAAACAAAAATATAAGCAATATACAAATAACTATATATAACAAATCAAGTCATCGTTCCCATAATATTTCAACACAATATTTTCTAAACTTTCAAAGTTTACGTGCATGCAAATAACACACTATTCACAACAATAACTAGTATGTATACAGTATACGTACAAATATAGATATGAGTTAGGTATAATATTTATAATATGTACTACCCAAATATAACATATTTTTATACTGTAATATCTTATGATATCCCATACTATCATAGGTTCCTAACTACATAACAACACATAAATTAAACTTATGAATTTCAAGACTTAATTGATCCATGTAGATAATAACAAGCAAATAATATGGGATTATACCTCTCAAATATATTCTAAATTAAATTGCATACAAGCATACCAAATTATCACAACATATAATCATGCATCATGATGCACCATTATGTACTAAATATAACAAAATATTGATACATATTTTCACACTCATATTATGTATTGCACACCAATATTCCATATTGAATACACATGATTAACAATCATTCATATTATTAATAGTGAGTTTAATTCATAAACCCATTTATGACTTTACATTTTATCAACTCATTTATTTTTAAGAGACTGTTCCAAAAGTTATGGTTCTTGATTCCTATGCAACTTATACAATCATCTAATTAATTACCAGTGTAATTCTTATATTCTAGCACTTGCACATCCTAAAGTGCACCACATGTAAGTATTCTAATACTATGCAATTTTTAAACCATGGTTTAGTGTTTTAATCATAACTAATAAACATAGTAATCAACTCATGAAGTAGTTATAATTACATAGACTACACTCATTTTATACAATAACCCAGAACTTCATTTTTTTGAAACACATGAAATCTAGTTTTACCACCGATTTAACAACTAGTTTTTAATTAAAGGTTTACAAGAAATTATTTGTTAAACTATATTATTTAATTCTTTCACTTTTCGATTAATATTTCTTTTGAGAATATTAACTAAGAAATATTTCATAGTTTTATAATTAAGCTATATGTAATTCAATGCCAAATTTCGCATGGTAGGTTTTCATGTTTTAAGGAGTCTAAATGTTTCGTAAGTCTAATCCATAATACAAGATAGCTATATTTTATTTGTTCGATTCCATTTACAAATTATTATGATTGTCTATACAATAATTACAAGAATCTGATTTTGTATTACTACTCTCACACTATAATTACCAATTCAAGTTGTATACCCACCAGTAATATAACTCTAAGATTACTATAAGAAAAGTGAAAATCCATTTCAAACTTAAAAGTTTATACTAAAACCTAGATTTTATTTGTTATATTAACCTAACTACAACTCCCATTCAAATATAAAAAAGATGGTTTATTATAAATTTCCTTTAATAACTTTTTATATTGGCATTAACCGATGCCTATATATGAGATATGGTATCTACGTTCAAATTTAATACCTCAAGATTAAACAATAATGCTTGGGGTAAAGTAAGCTTGTTAACTAATTATATTTAGCTAACTCTCTTTAACCTACATTTTATAATTTTTTCTGCTATACATATATTATAATAACTAGTCTTATTATTCATTCACACTACTCAAGAAATTCCAGCAATTTACTTTTATTAATGCATGCGCCCAGCATTGCTTGATTGCTTAAAGCAATATAAAATGGTTTTTAAAATTCCCTGATACTCATAACACCCATATAAGTGCGGCGATGAATTTATCAGGAAGGATCAAGTCTAAGAACAGGAAGATGAGAATGATTGGAAAACATATGCAAGGGAAAATCATTTAGTATTTATGATATACTATATATTTCATACAGTGATAAGTATAGTTATTTATAGTCTTATATACAACAGCCAATTCTCTTTTATGGTGATGCCTAGACAACAGTCAATTCTCTTTTATGGTGACTAAATGTTGTCTTATTAAATCAAACAATGGCGTCAAGCAAAAGTAATGAGACCACTCTTAAAGAGATTACCCAGATCTCTATTCACTAATATAAGGCACATTGAAGACACAAGGAAATTGATGCCCAACAAATTTTATCTGATTGGCTGAGTTATGATTGTATTATATAGTATTTATACACCTAGCTGGGAAAAATCAGTTTTTAACATGATGCCCTAAAAATAATTCTGGTTATAAAACATCAAATCATTATCTGAAACATAATCCTAAGTAAACTATAAAATCGGATTATAATTTGACACCATGTAGAAATTTCTAGATTTATTTTAGAAAGTATAAATAAACTCGATGCCATATAAAACAGTTTATAATTTGATGCTAAAATAGCTGATTAAAATAGTTTAATAAGTTCGACGCCTTATAAAAAAATATAAATCACGATTTACTTTTTCCTCTAACATGACGGATGTTACATGTTTCTAGTTAAAAAAAAATTAAATCTAGGCATTGAGTTTAATAGGCCCCATATGGATTAAACAAAATAATCGAGATACTAAACTCATGATGGTGATGTTATATAATCAGAATAAACAAGCCAAGTAACTATTTCTTTTTCTCTGAGAGACGGCTAATAGAAACTCTACACCTAGCTGGGATAACCATTTAAATCGCCCTTTTAAGAATGACTTTCAGCCAATAATAATATATCTTAAGGCATATATCTGGTGGCTTATGTCAAACCATTTTATAATTGCGTCATTATTTATATTGGTTGTTCCCTGACGCCACGCACTGTATATATTATTACCTAAATTTCATTGAGTTTGTGTATGTATATACAATTTATATATTATTTGAGGAATGTTTAACATGCCTTCCAATACAATTTTTATTCTTTAAATTAATTATCAACTATAAAAAACATAGGATTCAATTTTGCTATGGATATACCAAGATAAATTAAGTATAAATTTAAAGACATCACCAATCTATAAATTTCCCTCTCGATCTTTTACGCTTCTTCTCCTCAACGCTGCGTCCATTCTTCTTTCTTCTCCAATGTATAGACTCCCTTAATTTACTTTCATTCATTCTCTTAAATATAAAAATAGATGCTAAATTTTTTTTCATAGACTTTTATTTTTGTTTTTGTTTTTTTTAATTTTAAGATCTTTAATTCAGTTTTTTTTTTTTTTTAAAGATTTTAATTTATTTCTCTTCTTTTTTCTAATTTCAATATATGTATATTTTTAAAAATAATTCTCTTTTTATATTTTAATATGAAATTCTAATTTTATATTAAATCAATTTAACATTTAATTATGCTTTAGCAATTTAATGATAAAATAATAATCTGTATTAAATTTTATCTTTATTAAGTTTGTTTTTATGTGTATTAATGATACATTAAGTTAAACACTCAAGAGAATTTATTCATATAATTTATCTGCTCAAACAAACATATAAAGTAACATTTTAAACAGACACCAAAACAATCATTTTTAAATGCATTTTCTATTATGACTAATTATTGTGGTGTGTGCAGGGTTTTGCTAGCTATCTGTCGACTAGTGATTTCTCCATCTACATCATCCTCTATGATTATACTCTCCTTGCACTATGTTTAAAGGAATAATTTTCCTGCATCCACCTCACAATACATAGGTAATTATATCTTTTCACATGATAATCATAAGCAATAATATATCACTGAAATAGTTTGTTGATACGCTTAAAATATAAATGTATACATAATCCAGTTCATAATAAGCAATCATGTATTATTATCTAACTAAGCAATATTTTATTACCTTGAAATAACATAAATCTTAAGCTTAGTCAGAAATATAACCAAATTTGATTTTGTTAATTACAGAGATTTATGGGTAATCTAACAAGTTTATCTGATGAAGAATCAGGGTATAAAAGATCAAGAGGGAGATACTTTCAAGAGTGTGAGAGGTATAGAGGACCTCAAGCACTCTCTGTAGTGCTGCCTCCTTAATGAGATAATGTTCATCAAAGATGAAAACCCTATGATTTGGAAAAAGGTGAATAACGTCCCAAAGGGATAATCTATTGAAAATGGACTAGAGTCCTTTATGATAAGTTGATCATATAATTTTTGTGAGAGTTGTGAGCTATGCAAAAATAGAGTATAAAATCCTACAATTGACTTAAAAAATGGTGCAGAAAGATGATGAAACTTGTGGGGTCCCACTAGGCATTCCATAATGTTGATGAAAAATTATGTGAAAAAGGCTTGGCAAAGGGAGAAACAAGTAATCAAACACACAAAAAGACTCACCACAACCTAGGGAAACTAAAACCTATTTGATGGGTTACTTTACCAAAAGTCAAGATTAAGAAATTAATGTTGGAAGCATAATGACTACGAGGGGAGGGGAGTGAATTAGTCTTCAAATATTTTTTTTTAATTACACTTAAGCAATCATGAACCATTCAAACAAACATATAGATCTAGAAAGCATAAACAACTGTCCACATGAGCATAAAACACACGAACACATCACATATGTAAGAAACCCTAAAGGAAAAAAAACTCATTGATCTCTGTAAATAGATTATATTCTATAAGATAAAAATTAAATTTAGTGAAACTCCAACTCCACATGGAACACCAACTCCAACTAGCCAAGCACCTACTTGATTAAGATTTAACAAGCACCTACTTGCAAGGAGGAACCATCCTCCTGGATGATTCAGCACCAATTCAACTATCTAATTGCTTTGATCACCTTCAAAGTATTATGTTTTTCATACAATAGATGATGATCACCTTATTTAGCTATTCACACTCTTATCTCTCTCAAACTACCTTGTAGGACTCTTCGCTCAACTAGGTATCTTCAAGACTGATTAAGTCATATGACTTTAATTTTCATATACATAACTCCTGTTAGATCTTCATGACAATTTATCTACACCTCTCTAATGGTGTACAAGACCTCCTATTCTTCAATCTTCTATTTCATTTACTTCTTATTCACTTCACTAAATAGGCCTAAATCTATCTTGTATATATACCATTCTTTGTTCATATACCACTTAGTCGACCACACACCCTTACCCTCTTAGGTCAGATATAGAATAGATTTTAGGACATATTTAGGACATGAATCAAATGAGCTTTGAGTCCATTTTGATTTGTCATGACTCAATTAAGCTTCATTTCTTAGGTATTATGGAAACATAATTGCATTAGGTCTATCTCTTAACATAAAAACTTGATTTTCATGGACCCTGATGGCTTTCTACAACACTTGAAAACCATTCAACCACTTATTCAAGGAAATCTTTTGAATTCATAATTTTTTAGATCTGCATCCTTCGTTCATATCTTGAAACTTTTTTTAAGACAAATTGTCCTATTAGCCATGTGTACACTCAAAAATTATCTTGCAAGAATGAAGCTCAAATACACTCAATCCACTCAAATATGAACAAAAAAGTATATAGATAAATTATACATGACCTCAATGTAATCACCAAATTCATTAGACACTTCCACTCAAGGCATAGAGCCTCAAACTCATCACTGCAACTTACTCAGAACTGTCAAAACTGTAAAAAATATAGTCATGAAACATTGAACTTAAACACATATATGATCAATTTCAAAGAATTTAAATGCATGAAAATTATTTTTGACATCTTTAAACCATATTTAAATATAAATATCATATGGTTTAGTGAAAATTATTGGTCTTACAGACCAATTTGTGGACTTCACTACACAGATCTCACTGAGTCAGACAAACCATTTTGGATTCATCATTTTCACCACTATACCTAGCTTCCAAGCTCTCTACCAAGCATGAATAATACATACCAATCTCAAAAACATCTCCATGCACTTGGTTTAATAATTATATCATGAAAACACATTCTAATTCATCTTTTCACTAAAATTTTTCACTGTTTGCACCATTTGGTCTGTTAGTGATTAGTAAAATTGGATGACCAATTTAACACACTTGAGGGATATAAATTATCTATAAACTTTCATGAACATGAAACATGAGGCTCTACATTATTTCTCCATCCATTTACTTACTATGTCCAATGCAATTTTTGAATTCTACAACTTCTTCAGAAACAAGCCTATAACTCAATATTTTCTCTCCCCTCTATCTAACCAATACCACCTGGAGGTACCTAAGAGAGTATAATACAAGATAAAATATATTACATGAATAATTCAATCATCTTGAGCACTTTTGAGAAATATTTTCAACATCGAATCTTTATTAGGTTTTAAAGATGGTTTAAACCAGTTTCCACTCTTAACAATTATTCATAAAACATAACCCCTCAATCCAAAAACTAATGCCTAAAATTTTAAACTAAGAACCTTACCCATTCACCATGAACTAATTATATTCACATGCAAAGGTTTGACGAACTGATGATCATAATAAAATCATTCTCGGGTTGAGAACCCTTCATTTTGAGCACTCGAGAGACATTCAAACAACTTTTCATGCCTTGTCCTTCAAACTAGAACTTCAAAATTTATAAACAAAATTGAAACGACATATCTCATCTCTGATAATTCTTATATGACCTCAAACACTTTTAAATCTAATCATGACCCTTCATTAGGCCACTCTCTCTCTTTGCTATCTAGACCTTGACCTGCAAACTATATTATACCTTAAAATTGACCTTAATGCCTCGTTCCATGCTCTCAACACCTCAATATCATGCTCAACATCCCAATATCATGCCATACAACCTATCTCATGCTTAAATAATACCATACATCCTTCACATGCCTTAACAATAGATCATGATACCTCATTGGGCTAGGCAGGGTCCAAGAGAGGTCTAAATGCAGACTTGGACTAAATGTCCTATCCCTGTAAGCTCACCTTAAAACTATCATGATTTTTTCAATGCCTCACATATATGATCAAACAACCTTGAAAAACTCTCATGCATGTGTTCACTTATCTCACCAAGCCACCATGCTCATACCTTCTCACAAGGTCTCTTCATGCCATGATTAGGCTTAGGATATTTAAGTACTTGATGCCTTCTCTTTCCATGTCATGACCTCAACAAAACATAAAATAAGTAGATTTAAGACATTACACATCACTCATATCAATGCACCATTCTCTTTTTTATGACAACAATCTTCCATAGCCTCATACAGACCTTAAACCACATGACCAAACATCATATGACTTGACATCTCTCTTCCATGTACCTGAACACCTTTGACACCTTGACCTATACTTTATCATATCAATTTCACAAGCTCATACCTCAAATACCACTCACCATGCATCCAAATTTACCTTGACATTAATGACATCAACCTTCAAAATCAATGACAACACTTGTCAATAACTAATCCATTTTAACATTATAAAACTAGGTGATCTAAAGCCTAGGAGGAGCCTTGATGAATAACCTACTTAAATGGGTTTAATAGGGTTATGAATGGAAGTTAATTATAAATGACATAGGATATGAAGGTGAAATTTATTAAAGAATAAAGAAAGCAAATAAGATGATGCCAACAGATGTATAACTATAATAGTAAAGATATATTGTGCTAAGCCATGGACATTATCTGAGAGATTGAATGTTTGGTATCTATGTAATCCCTAACTTCACGTATCTTCTTATAACTTAGTACAATGAATGGAAGTTTATATTATAAATGAGGAAGATGAAGCACCAATTGAACCATTACAAGAGTTGGTAGCAACGACTTCATAACTAATGAATGTAACGATGTCACAAATTATCATTACTATGGAGTTGTGGTCTACATTTTTGACATTGTAGGAGCTATGTGGTAACATAGAAGGTAATTTGATCTTGCAAATTAGCACATGAGTGCGAAGCCCAATGTTGATGTTAGAGAAATGTTAGATATGCAAAAATGGTAAACTACAGTAAGATATATTGTTCTAAATCCCCTTCAATCACTAGATTTAAGAGGGATTTAAATCTATAAATTAAACAAACTACTTATTTAAGTTACAATTTGTAAAGCAAAGTAATAAAGGATAAAAAATCCTAAGCTAACAACATATAAAATGATACTCTCTTTGCATAGAAAATATCCCTCATATTTGGCTTGAAATGAGATGTGAAGCTATCGGTGTACTTTATTTCAATCGTTCGTAGCTAAGAATGAAGGATCTAAGGATCCACAATCTGGAGTAGATAATATAGTGGATCCTTGGTTGTCCTTCCTAAGTAATGTGCATAATGACCTTGCAAGAGGGGAATGGTAGATAAAGTGATGTAGAAAAAATAGGCCAAACTTTTGGAGGCCATAACTTTTGATTCGTAACTCTGTTTGAGCTCTTCTATGCGTCAAAATGATCATCTCAAAATATTTGTTGTTTTCATAAGCCGCTCTTTTTGCTTAGAGATATTTTTCAAAAAAATTTAGAGGCCAAACGAGACCATCTAAGGGTTTGAAATTATAATTTAATGATTTTTTCAAGATTTTTTATTTTTAGAAATTGCATATTTTTATGACTAGACGTGAACTTCAGTTGAAATTCATCCTATAGGCTAATTTTAGTTTTAAAGTATTTCGAGATATTTTTAGAGCTGCATGTGCTTACATGTAAAACTTACTAAAAATAACAATTGCTAAAAATACAAGTTTTTTTTTCGAATTTTTGTATGTTAACTCTAATTTTGAGTTGAGGCCCATTTATGCATGGTTTGTAATTATTTCAATTCAATCAATATGAATCAATTATGTGTTATTGTTTCAGATCTTGGCCTATTGTAATTTCAGTATTGATAGTATTTGGGTTATTTATGAAATCATTGAACTGTAATTTCAGACCCTCAGATGGTCTCGTTTGACCTCTGAATTTTTTTTAAAAATGCCTCTAGGCAGAAAGATTAGCTTAGAGTAGTAACAAACTTTTCAAGATGATCATTTTGATGCATGGAAGAGCTCAAACGAAACTATGGATAAAAAATTATGGCCTCCAGAAATTTGACCTATTTTTTCTATATCATAAAGAGGCACAGGTTGTGATTCTAAAGAAATCTAATAAATTCATAGGGGGGAAAAAAGTATGAAAATGGAGTAGCAACAACATGAGAGCATGAGACCATGTGATCACAATGAGAGCAAGGATGAATTTCCAAATGATCAAGAATGTAATAATTGTGAAAGGGGCTAAATGACTGCCCTAGATGGAACAAAAATAGACATATTCATAGAGAGAAGTGTTGTTTATGGCTATCGAAATCCATACACAATAACATAATAGAGCATATAAATAAATAGAAGTGACCATACCATATAATTTTGAGAAAATGAACAACCCGAATTTAAATTTTTCTTAAAAACATGGTCTCACCACTAAATACTCTATCAAAAAATTACATTAAAAATTATATATCTTTAAAAAGTATAATAACTCTTCATTGGAGCCAAAAATTTTAACATCTAAATTTAAAAAGAAAAGAGAAAGAATATTACAAAACCCAAATACAATAAGAGCCATTAAAGAGTTAGCATTCATGATGCCAAGCTTAACTGATATCATATTTTTGAAACCCCTTATTGGGGGGAGGTCATATAATCACCACAACCTACCTTAGCCTGCATAGATTCAAATTCATATTAGGGAGTGCCAACGAAAACAAACATTCCCATAAACTTGATTTAATTTTAAAAACATGTGAACTTCCTTTGCTTGGTGACGTAGGATTATATTAATTTAAACCAAACTAGGGCCATTCTTCCTCAAATAGCCATATTTTAAGTCCTCAATCCCACCAACTCCAACAACTCCACATGTAAAATATTTATTAACAATCTTACATGATTTATTATTATTTATTTTAAGGGGGTAAGTAGGGGAGGAGAGAGACTGAACGATATTATACTTCAAAATATTACATAATTTTTTCTGATTTAAAATAGTAATTATTTTAATTTAAAATAAAATTAAAAAATTTTAATTAATTTTTTTTTCAATTATAAATTTTGAATAAGTTTAATAATATGATAAATAGTTTATTTGATAATTAAATATTAAAATTGAAAAATATTAAATTAAATGACTAATAAATTAGAAAATTTAAATAAATATTTATTTATTTTTTGTTCCCTTTAAGTTAATATTTTTATTTTAAATCATATTTTAAGTCTTTCAAATTCATCTTGTCAACTATCATCTTCTTAAAATTATTATTTTTATATGGAAAACACCACTCATGCAACAAAAAATGTAACGCCTCTCCGCATTTACAATCTCTAGTACACAATTCTCATGATAATGATTCTACTAATGAATGGAAGCCTTAAAGAACATGAAAAAACTCTCTTATCTAATTCTACCCATTTCACCTATTAAACAAAACCTAACAAAAAATACAAATAAAATTAATTCTAATGATAAGAAAACAGTACCTCATAATCCCCACAAACTATTTATTATGTTATTTTAATTATATTTATTTTTTTAAATTATTTAAAAAAAAACAAATAAACAAACAACAACTAATAACTATTTCTAATTATATTTATTTAACTTTTTTCTTAATTGAAATCCACATAATATTTAAAAATGTTACAGCTACCATTCATCTTTAAAAAAATATTAAGAATGAATTTTTTAATTATTAATTAAAAAATACTTTTCAATAAATTTTTAGAAAAACATTTATTTATAAAGCTAAGAGGCTTAAAAAATATAAAACAAGTACATTTTTGGATTAGTGGAGAATTTATCACAAGTATGGGACCATAACTAGGCCCCATTTACAAACCATTGAAAGATGAGTTGCTTCTTTTGCTATTAATTTAGATAGTTTTTTTTACAATTGAAGCGCATCAATATTAATTAAAAAGTAATAATATATATTAATGGTTACAATAATAAAATAGTTTGTTATTATTTATGGTCCATATTTTATATATAAAAAAATATAATTAATTTAAATTTTTAAAAAAAAGTTAGTAAAATATATTAAATTAGAGAACCAAAAAATCAAAATCAATCAAAAGAACATTATAACAAATTTTAATACATTAGCTATAGAACGCAAACCCATAAGGAGGAAATACTAGATCATTTTTAGGAGGATGGGCACTCCAAACAAAAGATTTAGTTGAAGGAAGATTGGGTGTCAGTCAACCATCTTAAATATGGTTTAGAGGAGTCAAAGAAATAGTAATGCCCTAACTAGGAGGTCGTTGAACGAAACACTTTCCTACATAGGAAAACTCCACCAAGGCAAGCCAACAACAGACTTCTCTCGAGGCAATGGTGGACTCCATCCACCCTCAACCCTGATCCTGCCTACCGCCTCCACCCTCTGCCTCAATGAGGAGTGGAGAAGTAGTTGTGATTGCGAGAGTGGCTTCGTCAACACCATGATCTATGAAGTGAATGGTCTAGTGGGATGTGGCTTAGAGTACATTGAGCACTCTTCCAATGGTTGAGCAACTCTTGCAAGTGATGAAATTCAAGAACCACCCTCTCTGCTTAAACTTGAATCTACATAAACACCGAAGAGATAATAGTGTCATTAATAAAAAAGTGACAAGATACTTCATTGTTAAACAAAGCTAAATTATTAGCTTTTGATTGTCAAAATAAAATTATAGCCTTAAATAAATTCCATAGAAATGCTATATATGCCAGTCATTGAGCATTATCCCCCAAAAAAACTATATGCCAAGAGAATGGTTTTGGGTGGAAGGGATTAAAAGGCTTGAATCTAGTGCCGAGTAGATTGAGCTTTGGGACAGGGCCAATAGAGGTGTTTGAAGGACTGGTCTATAATATAAAGGACACTTAGGTTGGGCGATTCCAATATGTAAAAGGTGCTCCTCGAGGGGAAGGCCCTAATATAACAGACACTAGAGAAAGTGAGTGAGCTTGGGCTTGAGCTTAACATTCCAGATTTTGTTAAGTCTAGTAAGCCAAGGGTTGGGCGAGGAATTTACATTCCAATGTCTATTCCACATGTCCAAAGCCGAAGAGAACATGCACATGATTTTATAGAGGAGATTTCAAAGTATAATTTTAAAATCATGTATCACAATTCCATTTGCAATATTTCCATTAGGTACATGGAGATTGCAACCCCATCTTATGCAACATGACATAAAGCAAAAATTACTACACTCATGGAAGTGGTTTCTTGCATTCATGCATTCGTAATAGATTGGTTGCATTTCTCGTCGAAGACACCATCATCTAGAACCACTAAGGTAAAAGACTACGGAGGGGGTGTTGCATATGCTTAGAAAACCTGACAAACCCATCTCTGGTCAACGTAACAGAAATCTAATTACCATTGTTTCCCACACCACCAACTTGAGCAATAGTAGGATCAAACTTACACAAAGTGTTTGATAGTGAATCAGGGCCAATCAAGATGTTAGAATGGCCATGAAGTGATGCCTGGTAACTAGATCTGACCTTGGGGGTGCCCTTACAACAAGCTCCTTGTTGAGAAGAAAACCCTTTTGAAGACTAATGTAGTTGTCGACAAGGAGATTCTGTGAAGATTCCTTCTTATTGCACAGAGGACAAGGCCAACCCTACAGTCCACCTCCAAAAACTCCAGTGCAATCACATTATTTGTATCCTCCTCAGAATCATTGTTTGGTCCAAAAGCGAAACCAGATGTGAACAGAGCATTCAATCCCTACAAATGACTATTGAAAAAAGATTGAGCGAAATATTTGAATTTAAATTTTCCTTTCCCTCTCATTATTTGTATTATTAATTACAATTTTGAATATATATTTATGTTGTTTAGGATTGAATATTTGTTTTTATATATGCACGCACTCCCATGGGAGAAAAAATAAGGTTTACATTATTGAGGAACAAACGTTAAACAAAGTTTAATTAGGGTCAACCTATCTATTACATGTATTAAAATTAATATAGGAAGTATATTTTAGAAATAAGATTATGCAGCCATAAACTTAGTGGTATTGACCATGTTATCTTCTTCTTTGGAACACTTCCCTATATTGCGTTTCAAAAGGGGAATTTCAAACTTCCATTAATTCTCCCGAACACTTTTGATATCATTTAAAATTAAATTATTTTCGTTAAAAATCACTTAACATTTTCTATACAGATTTGATGTTTGATTCTGGTCTTTGGTTCCATTTGAATGTTTGTCAAGGCCAATTGAAAAAATCTTATTAATTTAAATTCGATTCTACCATTTCAAATAATATAATAATGGATCTCAACACATGGAGAAACATCCACAACTGTGAGACCATAACCAGGCCCCATCTGATCTTACAAAACACTGATCTAGGTAACATGGCTTATTGGGTATTGAGACAAAGCCGTATATTTGATACACAGTATATTCAAAAACCTAAAAAAAGATTATCCCACGTACAAGATGGACCACAATCTAAAATGGGCCCTCATGAAGGTAATAGAAAACAGAAGGGATTTAATAAGAGTAATAATGAAATTTTTATTATCATAAACTCAAATATATAACCTTTTAATTTAATGCTTCCAAATGCACTAGCCCCCCTTGGTTTAGGTATGTTATGATTCTTTATTATAAAAATAATAATAAATAATGATTATTTTTTTAATAATATAATTATCAAATACACTAATTTTGGAGATTTCACAATTTTAAATTTTTTAAAATTCAGGTAAATAAATATATTTAAAAAATAGTTTATTTAAGTTTTTTTTTAAAAAAAAAAAAAACTCTAAAACATATTTTATTATAACCATCTTTATATTATTATTTTTTAATTAATAATAATTATATTAATACATTTTAATTTTAATTTTTTTAAATCTTATTAATTTAAATTTAATTCTACCATTCAAATGTTTTATTAAATTTGATTTATTTAATCAAACATCTTCACTACTTTCCTCCAATCTAACTCTTACTGTGCTATATGTTTCCCTATATAAACTTTATCACAATTTCTCTGAATGCAATTAACCTTGCTCTTTAGATGAGGGTCCGCCTTATCTTTTTAGTATTATCTAATTGAGAATTTCATGATAGGAAACTTGAACCAACATTGTATCTTATAATAATCTTTGCTAATCTGTGGGAAGTCCTTATTATGAAAGGCTCTTCATCACAATTTATTTGGAAATCTTGTGCTAACACTATAGATTGCTCAAAGAAGTCTGATTAATCTTTTCTAATTTGTGTGAAACCTTTTCACAAAAAACTTTTCATCACAATTTATTCAAGTGTCTTATTCTAACACTATAAATTACCAAAAAAACTTGATGTCTCCTGCGTAAAATAATTTTATTTATTTTAAAACTCCCCTTAAAAAACAAACAAACAACTGTTTATAACTTCCCTAATTAACATTAATTTCAAGGTCAACAACATATATCCACACTTTAAAACGTAACCCAAAAAAAAGGTACAGTAATGGTTCTCAGGACATGGAGAAATAGTCACAAGTATGGGACCATAACCAGTTCGCATCTGATCATACAAAACACTGATTTATGTAAGTTGGTTTTTTGTATATCGAGACAAAGGCCATATATTTGGTACACAGTAGTCTAAATTGGTCTTTCAGAAAAATGGACAATGAAACACTGATCTAGGTAAGTTGGTTTTTTGTGTATTGAGACAAGGCCATATATTTGGTACACAGTAGTCTAAATTGGTCTTTCAAAAAAATGGACAATGACAGAATTGTTTGTTAATGTTTTAGTTAGATTGTTTTTTCTTTTTCATTAAATGTTGTTGTTTTTAGTTTTTTTTATTGATTATTGGCTTTTTTTTTTATTCTTAACTTTTGTATGAATCATAAAATTTCAGTTATATTGATTTTCTTGACTAGTACATGTATATCTTGATGACTACTTAACTTTTAATTAGATATACTTTTTAAACATGTCGAAGAAGTAAGTAAATACAAATCCTAAACAATTTTAGTAAAAGAGATACCCTTACCTCAATATAACATCCATTTTTGCAATTTTTTTTTAAATCCAACCTTATTAGTCCTCATAAAGAAACACTGCATTTGAAAGGAGAATCTCAATCGTTCCTTTCTCTTTCACTAACATTGAAGGGTCCACTGTCAGTTTATATGTTCAGAGTGGCCTTGTCAGTTTGAAATTTGATGATGCTTCCTACCAATGACATCATAAACTTGTTGACTGTTTTATGTGAAGCATCACTGTCTCAGTTACAGATTTTTCTTTATTTTCCATATTTTTGTAAGTCTATGCTAAGCTTTTTGATTGACATGCATATCAATGGGTATCTGCTCTTACATTAAACATTAATTAATGATATAATGTAATCAATCTTAAAATCTTTGTTTACTTAGAGATTTTTAAAAAATATTTAAATATAAAAGATGAGATTAATTTAATTTACTTTTCAATCAAAAATAATAATATTATAATATTTTCATCAAATTAAATAATTTTTTAATATTATAATATTATTTTTTAAATTAAAAAATATATTTCTATTAATAATAGCATACATGAAGTATAAGAAAAAATGAATGATATCACACTTCATTCCAAAAAAAATTATATAATTAATTTATAAAAACTAAATATAGATAGATGATATATTTTTAAAATATATTGTGTATGAAACATTTTGAATCAATTTGATATAAATATTTATAACAAAATATATTTTTTCAAAAAAAAACATAAACAAAGATAACGTGATAAAAAAAAGTTATCTTTTAAATTGAGATTATATATAGAATAAATAAAACTTGATATATTTTTTTCTTAATTGAATGGACTCTTATATCTGTCAATATATTAGGTTGTGTTTATAGATTATTCAAATATTTTTTTAATGATCTTATAATGATATTTAGAGGTGAAATTATTTTGTATTATTGTATTACCTTAAAATAATTTATATAAAAAAAGTTTAATTTACTGTTCTTACATATATTTTATTTATGGTGATGGATCACAATGATCAGAATATCAATTATAAAATCAAAAAGTATTAAAAAAAAAAAAACGGAACGGAAAACTAAAAAAACTAAATCTCAAGTTAAAAAAATGTTATAATTAATTTACAAGATTTAAAAAATAAAAAATAAAAAATTCCCTATGATAAAGGTGGTAAGGTTGGTACTTTGATGTGTTGAAATAAAATAAAAATGAATAAGCAATTAATAAAAAAAATTATTGAATAACCGTTAACTTTTTAAAACTTAATGATTTTACAGAAGTAATAATAAGATTTTTAATTGATCTTATAAGAGTGATAATGAATTTTTTTATTATTATAAACTCAATTCAATAATTTAGACAATGTACTTGTTTTATATTTTTTTATAAACCTAAGAGGCTTAAAAAATATAAAACAAGTACATTGTTGGATTAGTGGAGAAAAATCGGCTGATATTAGATTCTCACATCTTTATCGCAAGTATGGGACAATAACTAGGCCCCATTTACAAACCATTGAAAGATGAGTTGCTTCTTTTGCTATTAATTTAGACAATTTTTTTTTACAATTGAAACGAATCAATATTAATTAAAAAATAATAATATATATTAATGGTTACAATAATAAAATAGTTTGTTATTATTTATGGTCCATATTTTATATATCAGAAAATATAATTAATTTAAAATTTAAAAAAAAAGTTAGTAAAATATATTAAATTAGAGAACCAAAAAAACAAATCAATTAAAAGAATATTATAACAAATTTTAATACATTAGGTATAGAACACAAACCTATAAGGAGGAGATACTGGATCATCTTTAGGAGGATGGGCACTGCAAACAAAAGATTTAGTTGAAGGAAGATTGGTTGTCAGTCAACCATCCTAAATATGGTTAAGAGGAGTCAAAGAAATAGTAATGCCCTAACTAGGAGGTCGTTGAACGAAAAACTTTCCTACATAGGAAAACTCCACCAGGGCAGGCCAACAACATACTTCTCTCGAGGCGATGGTGGACTCCATCCACCCTTGATACCGATCCCGCCTATCGCCTCCCCCCTTTGCCCCAATGAGGAGTGGAGAAGTAGTTGTGATTGCGAGAGTGGCTTCGTCAACACCATGATCTATGAAGTGAATGGTCTAGTGGGATGTGGCTTAGAGTACAATGAACACTCTCCCAATGGTTGAGCAACTCTTGCAAGTGATGAAATTCAAGAACCACCCTCTCTGCTTAAACTTGAATATACATAAACGCCGAAGAGATAACAACCACCTTGTCATTAACAAAAAAGTGACAAGATACTTCTTCATTGTTAAACAAAGCTAAATTATTAGCTTTTGATTGTCAAAATAAAATTATAGCCTTAAATAAATTCCATAGAAATGCTATATATGCCAGTCATTGAGCATTATTCCCTGAAAAAACTATATGCCAAGAGAATGGTTTTGTGTGGAAGGGATTAAAAGGCTATGAATCTAGTGCCAAGTAGATTGAGCTTTGGGATAGGGCCAACAGAGGTGTTTGAAGGACTGGTCTATAATATAAAGGACACTTAGGTTGGGTAATTCCAATATGTAAAAGGTGCTCCTCGAGGGGAAGGCCCTAATATAACAGACACTAGAGAAAGTGAGTGAGATTGGGCTCGAGCTTAACATTCCAAATTTTGTTAAGTCTAGTAAGCCAAGGGTTGGGCGAGGAATTTAAATTCCAATGTCTATTCCACTTGTCTAAAGCCGAAGAGAACATGCTCATGATTTGATAGAGGAGATTTCAAAGAATAATTTTAAAATCATGTATCACAATTCCATCTGCAATCTTTCCATTAGGCACATGGAGATTGCAACCCCATCTTATGCAACATGACATAAGGCATCATTTCTTGTATGCACATAATGGAAGGTAAGTCTATATTGATTAACTTATATTTATCTTTTAATAGAGACCAAGGAGACCAAGCATGAGAAAAAATCAAATATTTAACAATACGAGTACCTTTTTTGAAAATCCTCAAAGCTCTCATACCAGGGAATTTTGTTAAAAAAAGACTAGAATTGGTCATAATGAGAGATCACTAGATTCTGTGATCATTGAAGGATAGGCCGCTATGAAAACCATCAACCACCCATTTTAAATAAGGTTTAACATTTTTTAAAGCATTCCAAATATTTTTTACAACAAAAGATCCCTCAATATTGACGAGAGTAGTATTAACAATCAAAGTGTGAAACCCAATATTTTTCTAACTGGGTTTACCATAAGGCGAACCATAGACAATGCAATGTCATAGAAGACTTTTTAGGATTCATTGCCTTTAATTGTCTAGACCACCCATTTAACACACAAAGAAACACTTTGTCTATAAAGGTCAATAATACCCATACCACCTTTATGATGAAAAAGAAACGAAATATTCGAAGTAAACCTGTGGTACGCTCGAGTTTGTATAGTAGTGGCCCAAAGGAAATCCTTGAGAACGTATGCCAATTTATCATAAGAAGCTTTAGAAGGGTCCCAATAGTAAGAGTAATAGACATGAGTCGCCACCAAAATATTAGAGCATCCCTGAAATTTGTCAGCAAAAGAAAGAGGTTTAGAAATCTAATAGTCAACCATTTTCTCAAGCTCAGAAGGAGAGCTATCAAATGCAAATAGGATACCAAGGATTTTGAATTTCTTGTCTTTTTTAATCCATTTTCATTTATACTATTTAATTCACTTCTGAATAGGCATCATGCCTTGTCTGTAGCATTGGGTTTTAGCCTACTACAAATTAGAACCCAAGACTTTGTAAAAAATATTGAGGCAATGCAATGCCTTTTTAAAAGATGCTTCTTGTTCATTGAGAGTAAGAAACATATCATTAGCAAAGTAACCATTGATGATTTGAGAGAATCAATTATGGAGTATAATGCCCTTGATGAGCCCTCACTCCACTATCTGCGCAAAAAGATATTCAAATGCCTTTGTGGACAAAACATACAAAGTTGGTGCCAAAGGGAAACTTTGTCTTATAAAATGAAATTAGCCAAGGATGTCAGCGTTGAGCCCATTGATAATGAGATACGCTGAAACTTCAGAAAATAAACTCTTAACTACCAATATAAAAGACTAACCAAAACCTAAACCCTGAAACATAACAAAAATAAATGACCACTCAATCAAATTTGAAAAATATGATTAGTTGATGAGAGGCCAAAGCCCATTCTATACTTTCCTAGACAATAATAAAAGTATCCAAAATGTATCTATCTTATGATTTTCATTACTTCATCATTTTTTAAAAATTAAATTATTTTCGTTAAAAATCACTTAACATTTTCTATACAGATTTGATGTTTGATTCTGATCTTTGGTTCCATTTGAATGTTTGTCAAGGCCAATTGAAAAAATCTTATTAATTTGAATTTTATTCTAGCATTTCAAATAATATAATAATGGATCTCAACACATGGAGAAACATCCACAACTGTGAGACCATAACCAGGCCCCATCTGATCTTACAAAACACTGATCTAGGTAACATGGCTTATTGGGTATTGAGACAAAGCCGTATATTTGATACACAGTATATTCAAAAACCTAAAAAAAGATTATCCCACGTACAAGATGGACCACAATCTAAAATGGGCCCTCATGAAGGTAATAGAAAAGAGAAGTGATTTTATAAGAGTAATAATGAAATTTTTATTATCGTAAACTCAAATATATAACCTTTTAATTTAATGCTTCCAAATGCACTAGCCCCACTTGGTTTAGGTATGTTATTGATTCTTTATTATAAAAATAATAATAAATAATGATTTTTATTTTTATTTTTATTTATTTATAATAATATAATTATCAAATACAATAATTTTGGAGATTTCACAATTTTAAATTTTTTAAAATTGAAATAAATAAATATGTTTAAAAAATAATTTATTTAAGTTTTTTTGTTTTTAAAAAAAATAAAAATTAAAAATATACATTAAAAAAGTTATGTACAAAATTTGTCAAGTTGTGGTATAATGGTAAGCCCTAAATATTTTATTTTATCGGTGCCTACTCAATTCAATGCTCTTTAGGAGATAACCCAAGTTCCAATCCCAATTTTATTTTGGAGACCCTAACAAAAAATAAATAAATTTAATAAATTTATATTGAATTTTATTACTATTCATTTTTAATATAATTAATAAAATTAATTTTATTTTAAATATATAATTTACCATATTTTAAATGGTTTAATTTTTCAATAGATTATTTTTTTTCATATTTAAGATTGACAATATTTAATGCTTATAAGAAAGTTGTTACCTTACTTTTATGTTAAATAATGGTCTAACAATAAATTGATAAGAATTTACTATAACTAAACCAAGTTCAATTTTCAAATATTATTTGTAGGTTGAAAATTCGAATAACATCATCTTAAATTAAGAGTTTTGATGTGTTCACACTTTATGAAATATGATTAGAAAGTATCAAACAAATAATCTGCAACCCAAAAATTATATTTTCACAATCATTTAGAAGTTCACACTCCCCACCAAGCCACTTCTTCCCATTTAGTTAATCATAAAAACTTATATATAAAAAGAGAATTATCTCATTATCTAGCAACCTAAAGGAGAGATTAAAAAAATAAACTGCAAAAACATATTGACCAACCCCCTCATGGCTCCCATCCTCCTGCACCCAAGGGCTGGGGAAACTGTTCTTACAGCTGCAACCATTCACTTGTGCAAGGGGTGGGATAGTTGGTAGCAATGTTTAAATTCTCTTTAGTTGGAGCATCACTATTTCAATCGCTCAACCATCTATATAGATTTACCAGCATCCTAAAGATAATCTATCTCCTTATATTTTATGAGATGTTGTGTCACCTGAGGAGTCAACTACCAATAACAAAAGATACTCGAACACGAAACCTCATAAATAAAACCCACCTTCCTTACCGTTAAATCACCTCCACAAAAACTCTAAAACATAATTTATTATAACCATCTTTATATTATTATTTTTTAATTAATAATAATAATTATATTGATACATTTTAATTTTTTTTTTTAAAAAAAATCTTATTAATTTAAATTTAATTCTACCATTCAAATGTTTTATTAAATTTGATTTATTTAATCAAACATCTTCACTATTTTCCTCCAATCTAACTCTTACTGTGCTATATGTTTCCCTATATAAACTTTATAACAATTTCATTGAATGCAATTAACCTTGCTCTTTAGTTGAGGGTCCACCTTATCTTTTTAGTATTATGTAATTGAGAATTTCATGATATGAAACTTGAACCAACATTGTATCTTATAATAATCTTTGCTAATCTGTGGGAAATCCTTATTATGAAAGGCTCTTCATCACAATTTATTTGGAAATCTTGTGCTAACACTATAGATTGCTCAAAGAAGTCTGATTAATCTTTTCCAATCTGTGTGAAACCTTTTCACAAAAAACTTTTCATCACAATTTATTCAAGTGTCTTACTCTAACACTATAAATTACCAAAGAAACTTTATGTTTCTTGTTTAAAATAATTTTATTTATTTTACAACTCCCTTTAAAAAACAAACAAACAACTGTTTATAACTTTCCTAATTAACATTAATTTCAACGCCAACAACATATATCCACACCTTAAAACGTAACCCAAAAAAAAAGTACAGTAATGGTTCTCAGGACATGGAGAAACAGTCACAAGTATGGGACCATAACCAGTTCCCATCTGATCATACAAAACACTGATCTAGTTAAGTTGGTTTTTTGTGTATCGAGACAAGGCCATATATTTGGTACACAGTAGCCTAAATTGGTCTTTAAAAAAGTGGATAATGATAGAATTGTTTGTTAGTGTTTTAGTGAGATTGTTTTTTCTTTTTCATTAAATGTTGTTTTTAGTTTTTTTATTGATTATTGGCTTTTTTTTTAGTGTTAGTTTTTGTACGAGTCATAAAATTTCAGTTATATTAATTTTCTTGACTAATACATGTATATCTTGATGACTACTTATCTTTTAGTTAAATGTACTTTTTAAACATGTCGAAGAAGTAAACAAATACAAATCCTAAACAATTTTAATAAAAGAGATACCCTTACTTCAATATAACATCCCTTTTCAAAAAAAACAAATTAACCCAACCTTATTGGTCCTCATAAAGAAACACTGCATTTGAAAGGGGAGTCTCAGTCGTTCCTTTCTCTTTCACTAACATTGAAGGGTCCACTGTCAGTTTATATGTTCAGAGTGCCTTGTCAGTTTGAAATTTGATGATGCTTCCTACCAATGACATCATAAACTTGTTGACCGTTTTATGTGAAGCATCACCGTCTCAGTTACAGATTTTTCTTTATTTTCCATAATTTTGTAAGTCTATGCTAAGCTTTTTGATTGACATGCATATCAATGGGTATCTGCTCTTACTTCAAACATTAATTAATGATATAATGTAATCAATCCTAAAATCTTTGTTTACTTAGATATTTTTTAAAAATATTTAAATATAAAAGATGAGATTAATTTATTTTATTTTTCAATCAAAAATAATAATATTATAATATTTCCATCAAATTAAATAATTTTTTAATATTATAATATTATTTTTTAAATTAACAAGTATATTTTTATTAATAATAGCATGTATGACGTATAAGAAAAATGAATGATATCACATTTCATTTGAAAAAAATTATATAATTAATTTATAAAAATTAAATATAAATAAATGATATATTTTTAAAATATATTGTGTATGAAAATTTTTAAATCAATTTGATATAAATATTTATAACAAAATATATCTTTTCAAAAAAAAACATAAACAAAAATAACGTGATAAAAAAAAGTTATCTTTTAAATTGAGATTATATATAGAATAAATAAAGCTTGATATATTTTTTTCTTAATTGAATGGACTCTTATATCTGTCAATATATTAAGTTGTGTTTATAGATTATTCAAATATTTTTTTAATGATCTTGTAATGATATTTAGAAGTGAAATTATTTTGTATTATTGTATTACCTTAAAATAATTTATATAAAAAAAGTTTAATTTACTGTTCTTACATATATTTTATTTATGGTGATGAATCACAATGATCGGAATATCAATTATAAAATCAAAAAGTAATTTATATAAAGAAAAAAAAAAAACTAAATCTCAGGTTAAAAAAATGTTATAATTAATTTACAAAAATTTTAAAATAAAAAATAAAAAATTCCCTATGATAAAGATGGTAAGGTTGGTACTTTGATGTGTTGAAATAAAATAAAAATGAATAGGCAATTAATAAAAAAATTTATTGAATAACCGTTAATCTTTTAAAACTTAGTGATTTTACAGAAGTAATAATAAGATTTTTAATTGATCTTATAAGAGTGATAATGAGTTTTTTATTATTGTAAACTCAATTCAATAATTTTTAAATTTTATTTTTATATTAAAAAAATAATATGTATAAAAAATAATTTATATCAATTTTTTTAAAAAATTAATTAAAATTTAATTTAAGTTCAAAAATCTTATTCATTACCAAAAATAATATTTAATTTTATTATTATTAATTTTTTTTTCTAATTTAGTAAACAACTGTTTTAGGTTTAAATGTGTTATTTATTATAGATTTATATTTAATTTTATTATTGTTGATTTTTTTTATCTAATCTGATTTTTTAATATTTTATAATAGTTTAGTAAATAAAATGAATTCAGAAAATGTTTTGATAAAAGTATAATTAATTATTATATTATTAATATAACTATTTTATATTATTAATTAATTAATATTGCTTGTATGTCGCTTGGATCTAATGTTGTTGAACCTATTGTAGGTTATACTATGGCTCCTAGTGTGCTGTTTGGTGTCGTTGTTGGAGCGTCATCCGAGTCAAAAGTTTTTGCTGCTAGAGATGCATCTCTTGGTGGATTCTCTGCTGGGATGCTGCATGCTACTGCACCTGTGGTGTATTCTTCTATTTCGAGTTCTTCCTCTAGTGATCTCGATTCTTTTGCTAATGTAGTTCGCATTGGAGTCTCATCTCCCCATAAGAAAACTGCTTGTTCTTCTCCTTTGACTGGGGGTAAGTTGAAACCTTCTGCACTACCCTCCCTTGTTGTGATTTTAGGAGATGAAATGTTAAAAAATGAAGAATATTTTCCTCAAAAGGGATTGAGATATAGATTTGATAGATTTTGGCCATGACTCCAAGATCTAAACACCTAGATTTTTTAGTAGTGGCATCCCCTTATAGAGGGGGAAATATAAATATACCCATGTGCTAAAGGATTCTTTGTAGTTGGTTTTGATTCAGTCACTGATAAAAATACTATTTTTAATGGTCAATCTTGGTTTTGGGGACATCATGCATTGTTGCTAAAGCCATGGGTTTCCATCTTTAACCCTCTCACTGAATCTTTCAATAGGATTTTTGGTGTGAATCTTGCTATAAAGGCATTGGCAACTCGGTGGACCATTTCATCATGGTGGATCAAGCCACTACTTCTCTCACACCACATAAGCTCATATTTTAGTGGATTTGGATTTGTCTATGCCTCTCCTGGTAGAGGTTGTGTTACAAGTTGTTGATCACTCTTGGTGCCAGCGTTTGGATTATGAAGGTATACCATTTCGTTGTCGGAGGTGCTTTAATATGGGTCATTTGGCTTCTGAATGCCCCCACTTGAAGGTTTTTCGGGCGTTATCTTGGTGGAATGATGCTTTTCAAGAACACCTTATGGTAGGTGTTGATGTCAATGATTCTAATTCAGATGCTTCTAAGCCTCCTTCTGACAATGAGAAGGATCACTTTCCTCCACTACACAACTCTTCTGTTGTTGGGACTACTGCAAGGTCCTCCCTTGCTGTTGTTGATGATCCTCAGACTACTGCTGGGACCTCCACTACTGCCGCAGTTGCTGGGACTGCTGCATGGACTTCCCCTGCTGTCGTTGGAACTATAACAGGGTCCTCCCCTGCTGTCTCCCATGATATTGTTATTGCTGCTACTGTGGATAAGACCAAGACTGTTGTTGTTAGTGCGTTGTTTGTTGTTGGGACTAATGTTGTTGTGTCCTCCCCTCAGGGTCTGCCCCCTTATGAGGAATTGATGAGTTTTTCACTTCCTTCATCTCCTAATTCTAAAAATGGAGAAAATACTGCTTATTAGACTGTTGTTCAAAGGAGGAAGCGAGGTTTTCCTAAGCATGTTTCACAGACCTGCTTTTGGGCCAAGGGTGTTTGACCTACTAGGTTAGGTTTGATTATTGTTTAGTCTATTGTATGTTATTAATGTGTTGTTTCTGGCACGTTTGAAACCTTTCTACCATAGACGCTGCTTTATTTAGGGTTCAGGGCCCTTTTTTCCTGCTGATTTAATCAAAAACATAACTACTTTATTATATTTTTTGTATTTTATATAATTTTTTTTTCCAATAATTTTTTTTTTTATATTTAAAATTTATTATACTAAAATTTCATAAAACAGAAAAAATTATTATTACCCGATCAATGATATAATAATAAATTCAAAAAAACTTAAAAAATTATCAATACATGGGGGAAAAAAAACCTAAAAACTTATCCAATAAATTATCAATGTATATTTATACTCGCTCAACATTAAATTCTAAAAATGTGCCTCATAAAAACATGAAGGAAATTTAAGAAAACTACGATATGAATAACTTGAAAAAAGTACAAGTTTGTGGTGTTGACCAGGGAATAGTAGGTTGATATTAAGACTTCCTCTGAAATAATTGATTTGTTATTGTTAAAGAAAAGTATTACTTTCTCTGTGTTTGTGAAGTTATGGTAGGCAGTTGGAAGTTGGCATTTGTAGAGAGTTTTTTCAAGTATACAATTAAGATCAATTTTTTAACATAAGATTTATATTTTTATAAATGCGTTTTTTTTTATAAATGAGAATTTACATTATTAAGTATTTCACTTTTTCACAAGATCAATTATATCATATGTTTTAAAAGATAAATTTAAATTATTTAATATAGATTTATCTTTTATTTTGTATATTTAAGAGTTGATACCTTATTTTATATTATATAAGATGAGATTACAATTTTTATAGACATTACAACTTTCATATATATTATAGGATTACAATTTTTACATATAAATTGGAGATAGAATTGTAATACTAATTTCATTTAAAATTATGAGTTCATTTGTTCTAAAAAAAATTAAATAATCAATGAAATTAAAACTCTTTACCCAAAACTTGGCTCATTAGATGTAATAGAATATGCAATGCCAAGATGGAGCTCAAATTTATACATTATTTTTTTTGTTTAATATATCAAGCTCTTTTTCTTGGAGAACACCTCTTGTACATTGGAATTCTTTGGCACAAATTTTTGACCTTCTTTAAACCTAAGTCATTCAAACATCTGTTTTGGTCGTGTCTAAGAGTCCAATCTGCCTTGTAATGGATCCACAACCTTTCCACCTAAAGCTCTTCTATTAAAAACCATATTTACAATTCTTTATTAATCACAAGGTGGTTGTTATTTAATCAGCTCTTATATAGATCCAAGCCCAAAATAAAAAGGTGTCACTTGAGTTTTAACATTTGTAGGAGCTATCCAGCCTCCAAGAGAGTTCTCCCTGCATTATGAGTCATGTCTCTTTAACCAACCCCCTCATGTCTCCCCTCCTTCCGCACTTAAGGACTGGAAGAAAAATTCTTACAACCACAACCACTCATTTGTGAAGGGGTAGGACAATTGGTAATAATATTTAAATACCTTTTAATTGAAATATCATTATTTTAATGATTCTCATAAAACCACTCAGAAAAATTGTGGTACCCAACTGAACTCTTTAATGGAGTGCCCAGCCTCCCAAAAATAAACTACCTCTTTGTATTTTATTTTTTTAATATGATATTATGAACTTTGAATTATCTTGACAAAATCTGTGTGAAACGCTTATCATAAAGAAAACAATTTATTTGGAAGTCTCGCACTAACACAAACACTATAAATTGTCAAAGAACTTTAATATTTTCTGTTTAAAGATATAAGAATTTATTAAAAAGTCTTACTCTAACACTATAAATTAGGAAAAAAACTTGATGTTTCCTAATTAAATTTATTTTAGTACTCCACTAACTTATAAGCTGGAAGCTGACTGACTGTTTACAACTTCCCTAATTAACACTAATTTCAACCTCAACAACATATATCTACACCTTGAAACATAACCCAATAAAAGTACAGTAATGGTTCTCAATACATGGAGAAACAGTCACAAGTTTGGGACCATAACCAGTTCCCATCTGATCATACAAAACACCAGTTGGCTTTTTGTGTATTCAAACAAGGCCATATATTTAATGAGGAAAAAATGGAAACTGACAGAATTGATTGTTAGTGTTTTTGTGAGGTTGTTCTTTCTTTTTCATTTCGATGTTATTCTTTTTGATTGGTCATTAATTTTTCTTTTATTATTCTTTTTAGTAGTGAGACGTATTTTCAATTCAGAGTTTGATTGGAATCATGTTAATTTTTTTTTACCACAATTTTTGTATGAACCATAAAATTTCAGTCTTATTAATTTTTTTACTAGTACATATACATCTTAATGACTACTTATCTTTATATTAAACATACTCTTTAAACATATCAAAAAGACAAACAAATATAAATCTTAAACAATTTTGTAAAAGAGATGCCCCTACGTCAAAATAACATCTCTTTGAAAAAACAAAGAAATGCCGTCCTCATAAAGACACAGAATTTGAAAGGGGAATCTCATTCCTTTCCCTTTCACTAACATTGAAGGGTCCACTGTCCGTTTATATGTTCAGAGTGGCCTTGCCAGTTTGAAATTTGATGTTGCTTGCTACCAATCATATTATAAATTTGTTGACCGTTTTATGTGACACATCAGTGACTCAGTTACAGATTTTTCTTTATTTTCCACGATATTTTGGCAAGTCTATTCTAAACTTTTTGATTCATATGTATATCAATGGGTACCTGGTCTTACATTAAACACTAATTAATGATATAATGTAATCAATCTGGATTTTTTTTTGGTTAACTAAAATTTAATAATATATATTTTTTTAAATATTCAAATATAAAAGATGAGATTAATTTAATTTATTTTTTAATTAAAAAATATTGATATAATATTATTTTCATCAAATTAATTAACTTTTTAATGTTATAATAAATTTTTTTGACAGGTGTGTTTTTATTAATATACACGAACAAAAAAGAGTGGAGAGTATCCCACTCGAAAATATTATTGAAATAAAATAAAAATAAATGGAGAATTGAAAAGAGATTTTATTGAATAACTCTTAGTCCTTTAAGATTTGGTGTAAGAGAAGGTAACAAAAACGAGAAGTGATTTTATAAAAATAATAATGAGATTTTTAAGTGATTTTATAAAAATAATAATAATATTTTTATTATTGTAAATTCAATCTAATAACTCTTAAATTTAATTATTATATTGAAAAAAATAAAATATGTATATAAAAAAAGTTTATACAAATTTTTGAAAAGTTGATTAAAATTTATTTTAAATTTTTTATTTTACATTCAAAAGTCTTATTCATTACAAGTTTATATTTAATTTTATTATTGTTAAATTTTTATCTAATCTAATTAAATGTTATTTTAGTTTCAAAAGTTTTATTCATTGCAAGTTTATATGTGATTTTATTATTGTTAATTTTTTTTTAATCTAATTTAAATTTTTATGTTTTATAACAGTTTAGTAAATAAAATGATGAGTTCAATAAAAGTATTATTAATTATTATATTTTTAAAATAATTAATTTATTATTTTTATTTATTTATTTTTATTTTATAGAAAACATCTCAAAAAAATTGAGAGATATATAATTTATTTTTTCAATATATTATCTTTTTTAATATTTAAAATTTATCATATTAAAATTTCATTAAAAAAAAAACTACTTATTTTTATGTTAAATTATAACTTAAAAATAAATTAATAAATATTTATTATAATTAAATCAAATTTAATTTCCACCATTATTCATACATCATTTTAAAGGTTCACCCTTCTCAAAAGACAAATACACATGAGTTTACCTAGACAGGAAATTAGAATTAATTGAGTCAACTCAAAGGAGAGATTGAAAAAATAAACCATTCAAAAAATTTGTACTTGGAAAAACTAGAGATAAAAGATTACAAGAATATAAAGAGTGTGATATTTTAAGGAGATTAATGAAAAATGTTTGAAATATTTCTATGAAGCAATTGAAAATTTATATAAATAATTTAATGAGATTAATATTTTTTTTTTAAAATTTAAATAATATAAATTTAAAATATTTTTTATTTAATATTATTATTTAAATAATATTTATATTTAAATAATTTTTCATCAATATATTTTTTGTAATCATTATAATATTATTTATTTATTATACAAATATTTTAAATGTTTTATTATTATAATATAATTTTTTTAAAGTTGTAAAAATAACCCCCAAAGACTTATAACTTAATTTTATTAACATTGAAATGTTAAAATATTTTTAAAAATTTGAAGAGCTATTTCAATTGCATAACATCACTTTTAATGAAAATTAAGTTTATACATTATCGTAGACCAAACCTTCAACTAAATAAGTATGCATAAACAATCAACTCTTTGAATTTCTAACCCTAAAAAATTTCTCACAAATGATTTAAAGCACATACCAACTAAGCTGCTAAAAGCATTAACGTAAAATTCCTTCTTTCCATTTTAGAGAGGTTTCTTTAAAAAAAAAAATTACTCAACATTGAGTTATATAAGAAATTATTGATGCACGAGGTTATCTTGTTCTGAAATAAATTTTGATTTAAAATGAAGGAAAAACTTATCAATAATAATTTATATCATGAAATGTCTTAGCATCAACAAATGAATTAGATTAAGGTTGATGTGAATTTGGTTTGAAAGAAAAATGGATCAAAAATTTTGAAGTTTGAATTTTAAAGTTGGATTAGAGAATCCTTGAAATTCTACAATTATCAATGGAGGGAAGGGTTTTTCTTACCAGCGCTTGCGCATGTCAAAGATAGATCATCGAAAGATTAAATCAAGATGCATGAAAGTGACATATAGCTCTTCGATGGTCCACATCTAGTTGACTGAAATTTTAAATAACATTGATAATCTAAAAAGAAGGGATCTTATCTACCGATTCATGGGATTTAGGGCTACCTTGCAAAATTTCAGAATTTGGGCTTCAAAATCCTAGATAACCTCAAGGGAGTATCAATTTCTTGTTTACCCTAATGGATATTTCCTTGTGTTTGCTCATAAGGAAGATAGGCAACAAATTTTCCAAGGAGGACCTTGGTTCATGGAACAAGCAGTATTATTCATGAAACCATCACATTCCCTTTTCAAAGTAGAAGAAGATTTGCCTTCTATTGGCCCTGTTTGGGTAAGGCTTATTGGTCTTCTATTTAAATTATGGAACCCCTTTGTTTTTATGTCTATAGACAATACCCTAGGGACTTACATGATGATTGCCAACAACTCAATGCAATTTAAACGGATTATTTATGTTATAATTTACATTCTTATAAACTTTGACAACCCTTTGCCCAAAAAGTTTTATCTATAGTTCAGTGAAGGGTTGTAGGAACAAGAAGTGGATTATGAGAACATCCCTTTCAGATGCAAGCTATGCCATGAACATGGGCATTTAGTTCAGGATTGAAAACTAGCTGCTATTGAAAATCCTAATGAAGCCCTAGATAGGGAGAATTTTCAAACTCTTGAAATAAAACACATGGTCAAATCTAAGGCTCCCAATTATGTGCCTTCCTTCTCTAACATCACTTTAGTTCATTAGAGTTAGAGGAGCTCCCAAATGATAATGAATTGGTCATGGATGACAAGATCCTAGAAATGTAGTTTACCAAAAACCCCAATCATCTCCTCTTGAATAAAGATAACTAGTCATTGGTAATGTTGGTTCTTTACAGGTTTAAACATCAGCCATAGTTTCTTAGAATGTCACGAACTTAGTAAGAAAACATAACTTGGATAATAGTAAGCCAATGTACACATATTTGGGAGATGATTTGGATGATCCTCCCCTTCTAGCATTAATCCTATATTCTTCTTCCTCAGATGTTCCTTCTTTCCTACAGCCAAATGTAATCAATCAGGAATCAAATAAGAAAATGAAAATGGATACTAATTAGAGATTAGGAAGGAAATATTTACAAATCCACATTCAAAGGGAATGATAAAAATTAGTCTCTTCAAGCAAGGCAAGAGAGGGATATCATAAGTACAAACCTATTCCGATATGAAGTGCATTTCTTGGAACATATGGGGTCTTAAAGGTTTCCCCTCTAAATGAAACAAAATCATTAGATTGTTGAAATTGAATATGCCTCATATTTTGTTTCTTTAGGAAACCAAAGTTTCTAATAAAAACATGACTTCACTAGCTCAGAAGATTTGGCCAATGGTTAAGGTTTTGTCCAATGAATCTCAGGGAGCTTCTAGGGGCATTGCTTGCTTATGGAATCCTAGAGAAATTATCTTGGTTAATACTTTGGCTGTACATAGTATCTTAGTAATATTAGCCCAAGTTAGACATTCTAATCTGTAGGATTTGTTCATCAATGTTTACTTCTTTATTGCTTTGGATGGAAAAAAAACAATGGAAGGCTCTTGAGTACACTATTCAGTGCTTTCTAAGAGCTTGGGTCATAGCTGGGGTGACTTCAATGCCATAATCTCATTAGAAGAAAAAAATGGTGGTAATAGAAATCTTGATGTTAATTCCAATATTATGTTGGAATACACTTATTATCTTAATCTCATTAACATTAGGCTTGGTAATAGGCTCATGACATGGACCAATAGAAGATCAAATGATGCTTTTATTGTAGAGAGGTTGGACAGATTCTTGTTGATAGAGGGATTTTTAGATAGTGGGAACATCTCCAAATCAACTATTCTTAACAATGTTGGATCGAATCACTAGCCGATTATGATTGAAGTCTAACATTTTCAACGTTATAAATCTCCTTTTTGGTTTTAGCTAATGTGGCTTCGACATGTTGATGTGAGAAATGAAATGCAATAATGGTGGCTAAAAGATGAGCCTCGTCATAGCACTAATATGTATCTTTATGTGTATAATCTCAAATATGTTAAATCTCAACTTATGATGTGGAATTGGGATGAATTTGGGAACATAAAAGTTAAAAAGTAAGAGATAATGGATAGATTGGAAAAGATAGTTAAAACCATTTGTCTCAACACTTTTAATGAGAATCTTAAGCACAAGGAACTAGATTTAATCAATAAACTTGAGGAATGGAATATCTGAGAGGAAATTATGAGCAAATGACAATCTAAAATCATGTGGTTACAAGAAGGGGATAAAAACTCAGTGTTTTTTCATAAGTCCATGTTGGGCCAGAGATCCTACAATCATATTTCTTCCCTTGAATCAGATAATGTCAATCTAAAGTTTTCTTCACAAGGTATTTACAGTATTATGCTCAAATTCTTTTCTTAGCTCTTTGTAGCTATTCATTTGGATATGGTATCGCATCAATAGGGTCTTCAATACATTCCCATGCTTATCTCTATAGATGAAATTCATTCTCTTCTTGATCGAATTTCCTTATCAGAGTTAAGACATGTTTATTTGGCATGAATTAAGACAAATCCCTTGGGCTAGATGGGTTTCCTATTGAATTCTATCAATAGTTTTAGGATATTATTCAAGATGACTTGTTGAAGGTTGTGGAAGAAACTATCTAACAACTAAAGTTATTTTTAAGATCAATAATACTTTCATTGATTTAGTTTCAAAGGCTTAGGAGGTTTTGAATATTTTTGGCTTTCATCCCATTCCTCTTTATAAAATTTTATACAAAATAATTTCCAAAATTATGGCCAATAGATTGTAACCCCTCCATAAAATTATCTCCCTTGAGCAAAGAGGGTATGTGGCAGGTAGAGAAATAATTGATGAGATAGTGTTAGCTCACGAAGCTCTCCATTCTATGCAACATAATAAAATTTAAGTTATGTTTATAAGGTTGGGCCTCTCTAAAGCCTATGATAGGGTTGATTGGGCATTTCTCTTAAGCATGCTAAAGTGTTTTAGTTTTTCTAAAGATTGGGTTTTTTGGGTGAAAGGTTATATTTCCTCAGTCTCTTTTTCAGTTCTTGTCAATGGAAGTCCTACCAGATCCTTTGGCACTTCTAGAGGCATTTGGTAAGGAGATCCTCTTTCTCCCTACTTGTTTATCATTCTGGTAGAACATTTGGGTATAATTATTTTTAGATAGATATGAAGCTTTTTTTATCAGAGCAACAATTGGTTACAATACCATGAACGAACACAATCGGCCAATACCAACAAATGGCCACAACTAACCTAATACCAATGAAATTACCACAACTGGCCAATATCAGTCAAACAGCCACAACCGACCAATACCAATGAATGACCATAACCAGCCTAATACAAATGAAATGACCATAACCAGATTCTAATACCCTTATGCAATTTGAACATGGGTGGGGCTTTTAATAACCAAGTTGTTTTACCAACTCACCCACATCTCATCGGTAATTTAGGTAGAATTTTTACCAGTGATAGAAATAATAGAATTATTGAAAGTGTTACTCTTGTAATGGGTCTTAATCCACTAACATATTTGCATTTTGTGGATGATTCCTCCCTCACAGGCAAAGCTATGAATAAAGAGGCTTCAAATTATAACAAGAAACTGTAACTTTTTAGGGCTACAATTGGTCAGATTATTAATGAAGATAAGCCCAATATTAATTTCTTTCATACAAATCCTAGATAGGAATCTATGATTTTTGATATATTTCATTTATGGAAAGCTTGTTTACTAGTCACCTATCTTGGTGTTCCCTAAAGATAAGATAGAATTTGTAACTGGAGCTAGTTGTTAGATATATTGAAATATAAGATTTATAAATGGACTAATAGATGGATTTTGATGGGATGGTGAATCACCTTGATCAAAAATGTTTTACAAGATATTTCCATTTTGTTATCTTCCATCTTACATGTTTTCAAAGTTATCTTCAAAGGGATTGATCAAATCTGCCACATGTTTTTATGGAGAGGGCCTGAACTTATTAAAAAATGGTCTCTAGTGAAATGGAACATACATTGTCTCCCCAAACCCTAAGTGGGTTTGGGTTTTTACTCATCTCAGCTAAATGGTCAAGCTTTAACTGCTAAGATTTTATGGTCTTCTTCAATTTCAATCACAACTTTGGGTGCAAACTTTTAGAGCCAAATATTAAAAAAATAAGTTTCATATAAAATAATCTATTTATCCCTTCCCTTGAAATATTCTCTAGTGTTCATTGTTCTTAAAATTAGGGAGTCTATGATTAAGAATAAGCTATTTTGGATGACCAAGAATGGTATAAATTCCTATTTTGTGACTGATTCTTGGGATGGTCATCCGCCTCTTGTTGAATAATATCTCAACTTTCATACTCTTATGAAACAAATACATCAAAAAGGTTGGATAACAATTGATAAGTATTCTAATAAGCCTAGTAGAGAGTGGGCATATGGAATGGAGTTAATATCTCTTGAAGATTGGCCAGTTAAAATTTCATCAGATTATAAATTCCAACTACTTCATATTTTTAAGCACATAGATATTTATTGTACTGATAGGGATGAATTGCTAGCTTGGGGAGGCCAGAGCAATGGGAACTATATAGTGGTTAATGCCTATTATTCTCTTTTTTAATATTTATATTAGCCTTTTAAGAAGATTCTTAAAAAGCTATGACATTACAATTTATGGCCTAAAGTCAAGTTTTTCATTTGGCTTCTCCTACATGGTAGGGTGCTTAATAGATATCAACTTATGGAAAGGGGATTTAATGACCCCTTATAATGTGTGTTTTGTAAATACCAAAAGGAAACTTTTTCTCATCTCTTCTTTTCTTGTCTTTTCATTACCGAGCAATGGCAGTAACTTACGCATCTTTTGGGCATCTAATGGATTGATTTTTCATCCTTGATTTAACTCCTTTAGGATTGGAGCTACATTTTTCAGTTTTTTGTCTTCTCTAATCAAATTTTAAGGGATGAGGTTTCTTTCATTTTATGAAATACGTGGATGGAGAAAATGTAATAATATTCAAGCAAAGGGTCATGAATAGTGTTTGTGTTTGACAATGCTCTCTTGTTAATATTAAAGAATAATTTTTGCACTTAATGAAACTTTATTCGGCTCCTTCTTAGTGTTGAATGCTTATTATTTAGGCTCTTCACATTGTTCCTTCTCCCCCTTATCTGTAGAAAGATTCTAGAGCCAATGATTGCTCCTTGATTCTCATCCTAGGGATTAACATAGTTTTTAGAGGTGGTGCATCAAGGGGAAATCCTATTTATACAAGCATTAGAGGTATTGGTAGGGAGTTGGACAATTCTATTAATTTATTTCTCTTCTATAATTGGGATTGCTACTCACAACTTAGTTGAAGGACAAGCTATTGTGGAAGGTTTTAAGACTCCTAGAAGGTGAGGTGGAATAAAGTCTAGTTGGTTGTTGATTCTAAGTTTTGGATTAAGATGATCTCAGATCCCAGTTCTAATTTCTCCATGGACTAAATAATTTATAGAGTTCTCAACAAAATTAAATGGATTCAAAAAAAATTGATAGGCTCTTTTATTCACACATTCCTACGAGTTTCAATAAAATTGTGGATGCTCTTTCCAGTTGGGCTCTTGACCAATCTGAGGTGAAATATTTTGTCCCTCTTCCTCTATGGTGGTAAGCTAAGCTAAGGGATGATCTATTATGCATTTTAGCTATGGAAAATGACAAAATTGATTGTTAAAGTCTTTTTTGAGGCTTTCCTTTCTTCCCCAGAAGGCTTATTTTGGGTTTGGCTTTCCTCATTTGGTTAGTGGTTTCCTCTCCATATATCATTGTGGTAATGGAGAGTGCTTCCAATTTTGGTCTTGATTTGAATCATGTTTGTTATCTTTTGAACTTAGTTTTGCATGAGCTAAAATGTTTTAGTACTAATGGTTTTTATGGTTTCTACATGCATGGCATGGTGACTACTTATCTTTTGGTTAGGTATGCTCTTTGAGCATGCCAAAGAGGGAAGGCCAAATGTGAACCCTGGGAATTTTTTGGTGGAATAGATACCCCTACCTCCTTGGGTCTTATCTAAATATGGAATCTCTCTAGAGATGTTTTCCACAAAAAAATAAAAATAAAATTCAGTTATAAGAATATGCTTTTATTTCCTTAATAGTAGTAAACTTAAAAAATCATGATGCAAGGATTAGATGGAAATTTAATTAAACTATGAGGTGAATCAATTAGAAAAAAGAAAATTTTGTGGATATCCCTGAAATAGTTGTTTTCTATATTAAGATAAAGGATTCCATGAAGAATTTTAACTAGATATTAATTTTTATGGACTTATGGCGGGTAGTTATAATAATACCTTCATTACTTTTATCCTAAAAAACTAGAGTGATAAGATTTCATTTTTTTTAGGCCTATTAGCCTATCTAATACCATTTATAAAATCTCCACTAAATTCTTGGCTCTTTTTTTGTAACATTTACTTCCTTCTATTATCTATTATCAACATGGTGGTTATCTATGGAAGGAAAATATAGTATAGTATAATCATGATCCATGAGAATCTCAACTAGATGGCTAAGGGGGAAAATAAGGCATGGTTCTATAGTTAGATATGATTAAATCATATAATATGGTTTCTTGGACATTTCTTGATTTGATTCTGGCTAAATTTGGTTTCCATTCCCATTTTAGGAAGTTAGTAAACATTTGTATTTCTAAAACTATGTTCTCTACTTTGATCAATGGGTCATTTAAAGGATTTTTTCCCAATGTTCAAGGGTTACATCAAGAGGACCGATTATCTCCCTTTATTTTCATTATCATGGCAAAATCTCTTAACAGAACCTTATCTTTAGCTATTAGAAGGGGTAAAATCAAATGAATCAAATTAACTCGATATGTGAAACATAGTTCTCATCAAAAAATTTTGATGATACTCTAATCATGGTTGAGGATTTGATTAAGGAAGCTAAGGAATTAAATAAAATGTTGAATGACTATGAAGAATCCATTGATCATAAGATCAATTTATAAAAAAGTTTGTTACTTTTTATTAATACCCCTTTTATCTGGTAATAAAAATTTGATAAAGTTTTGCATTGTAGTGTCAAGGTTCTTCCTTAAAAATATCTTGGTATGCTTCAATTTTATGATAATATGAATATGGATATGTGGAATCATTTAATTGATAGGTTTTAGTAGAATATTTCCTTGTGGAAAGGCAATGTGATTTCACAAGCAAGTAAACTAGTGTTGATTAAGAGTACATTATAAAATATTTTGGTTTATCTAATGTCTTTATTTAAAATGCCTAGAATTATTCTGGATAAGATTGGGAAATTTTTAAAACAGGTTCTTGTGGTATGGTTTAGAAGAGAACAATAGATTTCATTTGATGAATTGAGATAGGGTGTGTTGTCTAAAGAGTTTTGGTGAGTTGGGAATTCATAAAATTAAACCAATGAATTTAACTTTTAGTGATATAGTGGGGTGGAGGTTCCTTAAATAAACTTACCATTGGACTAAAATTATTAAAGCTAAGTACATGGTCTCTTGGGAAGCTAGAAATTGGCTATCAAATGATTCCCTTGAGAAAGCTTTTTATTTTATGAATTGGTTATTCAAGTGTATAAAAATCATTTCTAATGGATGTAAATGGAATATAGGTTTAGGTGAAAGAGTGTTATTTTGGGAGGATCCATGGATTATTAGCTTGCCTCTTCAGAATGTTGAGCCTTGAAATAGAGTCAATATGAGTCTTAGGAGGATTTACGGGGAAAGTGTTTCTAATTATACCAAGAACATGGGTTTTTATAGAGCTTGGAAATCATTGGTGTTAGATAATGTTGATTTTCAGGTGACCAAGATTATATGTAATCTCAATGACCTGCTCAAGGGTATTGTTTTATGAAGCTCTAATAAGTAAGATGAGTTGATATGGCAGGATTATTTTCATGGAAGTTACAATGTAAAATCAAATTTATTATTTCTCTCAAATAATAACATGATGGTTTTCCATGGATCAAGCTTTGGAATAATGATTTGATTCCCAAAATAAATTTATTCTTTTGGTTAATGATACAGAATAAAATTCTTATTACCATAGAGAATCTCATGAAAATAGGTCTTCTAATTCCTAATAGGTGTGTCATGTGTGAAAACAATGCTAAATATATGGTTCATTTGATGATGGAATGCCCCTTTTAATTTAAGGATTTAGGAGTTTTTTTATTTAAGTTTGAGGTTGATTGGGTTTAACCTTCATATTAAACTTGATTTGTGGCCACAACAGTTTAATCCTTTCAAGATTGGTAGTATACAAAGATTATGGTATCTTTACCCCATGTCTTGTGGGGTATTTGGAAAGAAAGAAATCATGGGATATTTAAGGACTTGAAAAGAAGTAGTGCACTTATGGCATAAACAATATTGATTTTATGAAGTAAAATGTTGGCCCTCTCAAGTCTAAAGGCATTTTTAAAAAAATGAGACTAATTGAAGATTACAAAAAATTGGAGCCTCTCTAATGATGGTAGAACTGACTATGACCAAAATAAAGAAATAAAGAGTTTAACTAAATATATTATACCTCCAATGGATTAGGTCAAACCAGATTTTGATGGGGCCTCTAAAGGGAACCCAGGGAAATCTGGGGGGGGGGGGCGGGAAGGGTTATTAGAGACTACAAAGGCTCATTCATTGCTACTTATGCTCAGAATGTTAGAATTAAATATAATCACATGGAAGAAGCTACTACAAATCTATGGAGGATTTATATGGCCAAAGATATTGGCTTCACTCATATTTTAATTGAGGGAGACTCTTTAAATGTCATTCATTGCCTTAATAAAAAACATATTCCTAGTTAGACCATAAGTAATATTATGGAGGAAGCCTCTAAAATTTATCCAACATTTTTAATAGTCCACAATAATTAATCATTGCAGAGTTGTCAGTGATGTCATGATGATGTCATGGAGGTATCCTAGTGAGTGGATGCAGTGATTTTATAGCCTAAGTAACAATGACAAAGTGTGCAATGTGTTTATCCTAGTGTGCTTGAAGTTGGCTTTGTTGATCTTTAATTTTAGCATGGTTAGAGAGTTTTAGGGATGAATATGGTGATTTGAGCATGTATAAGGGGTCATATCAATGGTCAAGGATGATTGGATATCTTGTGTGCATGAGTGGATATCATCTAATTATCCATAGTTTTCATCTAGACACTTTGAGTTCAGTGGTAAAAAATCTGAGTAGGTAATTTGATGATGTCACCATTGCCACATGTGGATAAGTTAGGAGGAAATGGTCACATGGGTTTGTTTAGTATTGTGCCTAGTTATTATGCACTAAATATTAGGTCATGGTCCTAAGCACATCAAAATATATGTAAGTGCAAAGTTAGGATTCCAAGCATTTTGATAGTGTTTTCCCATAGTGAAATTTGCATGAGGCAAGAAAGACCCAAGTAAGTATTTTGATGGTGGCATATCTCACATGTGTGGATATTTCAAGAGAAGGTGATCATATGGGTTTGTTAAATTTTGTACCTATTTGATTTTCACTATATTGCATATCATGTATTGAAGCATGGTAAAAATTATGTAAGAGCAAAGTTGGTCTCCTAGATAATTCCTAAGCATTTTTGGCTTTGTGATAGAAGAATTTAAGAAGGCATTTTAATGGAATTATATCTCACACATGCGAAGGCTTCAAGAGTAGTTTGTCACATGGTTAGATTCTCCTATGTAAGGATATCGTATATTCCAAATTTGAGATCATGTATCTAAGGATATAAGAATTTATTAAGGTTCAAAAATGACTACTCAAGAAGATAAGCAAGGTTCCCATACTTAGACAAATATGTAAGAGGTAAAGTTCAAGCAAGTCTCAAGAAGATTGATGGAGCACATTTGCTCCAAGATGTCAAGAATAATTGAGATGGAAAGAAGTAAATACTATTTAATGATTGAGTAAAGGTAAAGGATAAGGATCTAATAGTGAGCAGGTGTTCATAAAGATTGATTGAACAATGAGAATTGATAGTTAAAGACCTGGTTGATCCATAGAGATCGATGGAGCATGTTGAATCAAAGTTTCCATATTACATGAGATGATGTCAAGTGTTAGATGTTTAACATTTGAGCATTAAGATTTGTGAATTAAAGTTCAAAAAATATCAATGATGTATTATTGATCTGAGTAACAAGGACATGAGATGAAAATAAAGTGGTCAAAGTTTAACTATGACTGTTGTCATTTAAATATTCAAATTTAACAAGGGAAAACCAATGTCTAGTCTTTGGGCCATATATTTTGATATAGATAGAATTTCCTCATGATATAAAAATAAAAGTAGTAGAGCAATCCAAGGTGCATCTAGAAATATGGAATTGAAGATCTAAAGTGTGTGCAGACAAAGATATTGAGCTCCAAAATTGACTATGTGTTTGTGCATATTCTACAAGTAACCCAAGAAGGGTAATTGATCTCGTTATAATTTTGTTTTGATATTTCATGATGAATTAGATATTTGGGAATGTTTTAGACTCCATTAGGATGCTCTATGTGCATTATGAAGGTTTGATCAATCATATCTAGTATGAACAAAGGTTTTGAAGTTGACTATGCTTTCATTCATATTGACTATGTGTACATATAAGTGTTTGAGCTAATTGTGATTTAGCATAAGAGTGTTTTTGTGACTATGATTATTCGAGGATGTATAAGGGGACATAAGGAGTGTAACCATGTATTTGAAAATGGTCATGTGTTCTTGATTTGCTGAAAGATGTATAAAAAAGGTGAATGGGTCTCTATAGGACCTAAAAGTGACTTAGGCTTATTTGAAAATGGATTGTGCTTAAGTGTGACCCATGTGAGATGCTTTAATGGTAAAGGCATGTATTGTGACCAATAATAAATATTTTTATCTTTTTAATTCATGCTTGCTCTATATATATTGAAATCAAAGATGATTAATTCTATACTTTTGAGAAGATAAGGTGTGGAAGATTTGTGAGAGAGAATTGTGTAAGGTGGATGTGAGAGTTGTGAAGTGAAGGATAGGTAGTGTGCCTATTGGTTGAGTTAATTAGCATAACAATTTGATGACTATGTGTATGACTTGTAGGTCATGTTTATAATGTCATAATAATGTAGGTTAGGATATGCGAAGAGGTTTGAGTGTGCATATGAAGATAATTTGAGTGAAGGAGAGAGGCTATGGCATGCTTATATGAGAGGCATGTTTGATATATATAAAGATTTTATGTAGGAGTTAAAAAATAGAGATTCATCATCAGGTGTTGAAGACATCATTTCTAAGGTGAAGGTGTTCAAAGGAGGGTCTAAAATACTTGGTATTTTTTAGGCATAGTTGCTCCTTGTGAAACAAATTTTTCACTAAACACATTTGGTCAGGAGGATATGATCAAGGTTTTCTAGTATAAAGGAGTTAACTAGTCTCTTATTTGTAATTTATTATAGGATAGTAGTCCATTTGTGTCATAGGCTTGAGAGTGGGTATTATTCCCCATGAGGGTTTCTCATAGAAACTATGTGTTATGTTTTTGATCTTGTGTATGCATAGAATGTATGAGTTTTATTGTTAATGTTGCTTGATAAAGTTGATATATGTTGATTGGTTGATAATTTAAAAGACTCAAATTAAAATTGAAATATCTAGGCTCACTGATTCACTCCCCCCCCCCCTCTTAGTGATTTTAACTCCAACAATTGGTATCATAATAGGTCCTTTAGTAAAGGATTAATAGCTTGAAGGTGATCCAAGGTACAATATGGATAGTAATCAAGGAGGTTTCTCTACTAGGAAAGCACCGATGTTCAATGGATCCAATTATGTATTTTGGATTGATAGGATGAGGACATACATTATATCTCTAGGGTTTTATGTTTGGAAATATGTTGTAGATAGATATGTTGCTCTTACTATGCCTCCATCTAGTGCTTCAGACAAGAAGTTGTTTGAGAACAATTCTAAGGCAATGAATACTATCACTTGTGGTCTTTTAGAGACTAAATACACCAAGGTCATCCATTGTAAATATGATAAAGAGATATGGGGAAAATAATAATATCATTTACGAAGGATGTTCAAAGGTCAAACTTACTAAGTTACAGAATCATAGAAGACAATTTGAAAGTCTCAAGATGAACAAAGATAATACTATGGCATCCTTTTTGTAGAGAGTTTATAAGATTGTGAACATTATCAGAGGTCTTACAGAGAACTTTGAAAAGGCTATTATTGTTTAAAAGGTATTCAGGTCTTTATTCCTCAAATTTGATCTGAAAGTATCTACTATAGAATAAATTCATGATCTTACTTAGTTGAATATGGATCAATCTCATGACACCCTTACTACCTATGAGATGAGGAAGAATGATGGTATACCACCAAAGAAGGAAGCAACTTTCAAGATTGAAATGAAGACAAATAAGAAATTCTAAGGTAAGATACTCAAGGAGGATGACATTCTTAATATAGATGAGGATGAACTAATTGCTTTGATTTCAAGTAAATTGAGAATAGGTTCAGGCAAGTATAAAGGTAAACTACCTCTCAAATGCTTTAATTGTGGTGAGATAGGACATGTTTCTAATAAATGCCCTCATAAGTATAAGAAAGATGATGATGAAGGGCATGATCAAGGTCATGATGATGGCAAGAAAACATTTAGGTTTGATAAAAGAAAAAAGGGATTTAGAAGGTTTGATAATAAGAAAAAATACTTCAAGGACAAGAAGAGTCTCTACACCAAAGAAGATTACAACTCATCATATGAGAGTGAAGACAGTGACTCAGAGTATGATCATAAAGATGATGGTCCTGTTGAAAATAGATCCCTTTTCATGGCTAAGGAAGGAAGTTGCTCATATCAAAAGGAGTCTACTTAGAGTAATTTAAATGATGATGAAGATGAAGTAGACTATGAGACTACATTGACTAATGCTCATGAAGAACTAAAGATTGAGAAGAAGAACAATAAGAAGATGAAATCTAAAATCAAGGACTTTGAGGAGCAATTCAGTGTGTTTGAGGAAAGAATGGATGAAGATGACAAAGAGCATAAAGATATGGTCAAACATCTCAGTTGTTAATTATAAGCCATGTCTACAAGCCTTAAAGCTAAAGAAGATGGATGTGTAAGGTATGCAATTGAAAATGAATCATGGAAATCTGAGTTATAGAAGGTATCTAGTAAGTTAATGTCATTTGTGAGATTTAAAAAGAGATCAAGTGATCTATAAAATATTTTGAATGATCAAGAACATGCAAGTGATAAGACTGGTCTTGGATACAAAGAATAACTAGAGACTTCAACTCAAGACAAGATGAAGACTAATGTGAACAAGGACAATCTAAATTTGAAGACAAATTATTAGAAAAGGAATGAAGGCAGGATGAAGACAAATTATATTAGATAGCCAAATGCCATAAGGTATGCAAATTTCAATGGTTAATACTATACTTGTAATCAATTTGGGCATAAAACTAGAGAATGTAGAAGACCTGTTAAGAATGAATTTGCATGGAACTATGATGAGGTTCATTAGTCAAAAGGTATGAGAAAATTTGAGTGATTTAACTATCATAATATAAGACACTTTGAAAAATATTTTCCATTTAATGTAAGACAAGCTGAGTTTCCATCAAGGAGTATCATTTTTAATAGCTATGATCAGAGAGGTCACTTTGATATATTCTGCAAGCAAAGGCCTACAAGATAAAATGGGTTTTATCAGGCTCCTAGAGTGGAAGATAGAAGGCAAGTGAACTCATGGAGACCAAAGGTGATAAGTAAGAAGTATGATGAGTCTATAGGTCCAAGTAGTCTATTTTATATGGTGGAGAATGCTATAGATGTTGAAGAGTGCCAAGATCTCTCATTGATTGTTCACGTTGTGAATGAAGAGACCAAGCTCAAGGAGAAGACCAAGGTATTGATTGAGGCTAGTTCTAAGGTAAGTATGGATCCAAGTGAACATCATGTTGTTGTTGAGCAAGAATCATTCAAAGAACATCAATTATCTATACTTAGTGATGAGGTTCCAAACTATAATGTTGAATCTTCAAATGAAAAGGTATGTCAAGATTCCATAGTTGCTCCATGTGTTGTTAATTATATCTTTAAAGAAAAGGAGATTGATATAGAAGAAGAACCAGTTATCATAGTTTAAACTAAGAAGAAGAAGAACAAGATCAAGAAGTCTTATAGCTATAAGAGTATTCTAGTGGTTATTGAGGAGATGTGGGCCACTCTTAGCTTCACTTTATTTTAGAGCATAGTGGTGCAAAGGATGTCTCTATCTATGATTTTTAAGAGACTCCTTTCAGTGGAGAAGAAAGTGTTGCTGTGGTTCTCTTGAGATGGTTTTAGAAGACTAGAGTCTAGTATTATCAGTTGGAACATGTATGTCCAGGTGCAAAATATGTTGAGGTGATGCCATGATGTTGATAACTATATATGGAGAAGTCTACAGGGTTAGATTGAAGGTTCCCAAATGGAAAAAGAGAATTTGTGTTTTATCAAGATGATAATTTTGTAGAGAAAGGTATATTAACCTTATTTTGGCATGATTCAAGTGGTTTTGTGATTTGAAGGTATGTTGAAGTTAATTTGGAGATTTTTGTTAATTCTGAGGTTTCCTAATTTGTGATTAAGAGCTTGTAGGTCCTAAAATGGGTTATAGTAATTAAAGGTTCGTAATGGTGTGGAAGCTCAAATTTTGGTCCAAAAGTGTGTGATGGGTGTTTTCAGGTGTGCAAAAATATTTAGAGGTGTGCATTGACCAGAAGGAGGTTTATTGACTTTGTTTTGAGATTCTAGGGTTTTGGGATATGATAGAAAAGTGGTCTACCTTATTAATTGAGGTCTATAGTTTCTTAATATTATTGAATGGTCCATATGGGTGGTCAAATCAAATGTCACAAAGAATTGAACATTTGTGTTTCTCAAGTTTTTCAAGTTTTTGTCAAATTTGAAGCCTAATGGGGTAGTTGGTTTTTGAATGATGTATGTTGTAGAAGATGATCTAGGTGATGTAAATTGGTGTGATTGAGGGGGAATATGAGAGTGATATATATATTAATTTTTAGGTCTTGAAGATGTGTCTACTAAAAATTATGGGCTCTACAAGTTCTAAGTAGGGTTATAAGGAATCTAGACAAGCCTAATATTGAAGAAGAGTAATTTTTACTCAATTTATCTGAAAGATTAAGGTATGTTTATTTCAAGGAGAGTTATCAAGTTGGTTGAGATCATGTTTTCCTATTTGGTGAGTGTCATGAATTTCTATTGGTGGTCCTTATGGTATCTTGAGAGAAAAGGCTAGTAAGCTTGTATGTTGGTTCTTCATGGTGTGTGGTGATATGAATATGATCAAAATATGAAATGGATTAGAAATAGTAGGGGGAGTCACTCTAAGATGTTTCTTGGTGAGTTTCATTATATTTTAATTCTTTTGTGTGTTGTTTCTTCATTAGTTGTTGTGCTTGGTTGAAGAAGAGTGTTGGCATGGAGCAAGAGGAAGTTGTCAAGATAAGAAGAGGTTATCTAAAGGTAAGGGAGAGTTTGTATCATATTTATAATATGGTCCTTTCCTATTAATGGTATTTTAAAGTCATTAGGATCAATTGGTGCCCACTTTGTCATTGTGTCAAAGGGGGAGAAAGTTATTATTGTGAGAGTGCTTGAAGAAAGAGAAGGTGAGCTGAATGATGTTTGTTGAAATCAATGACAAAAGGGGAGATTGTTGGAAAGTTTTAAGTGATGTCATGGAGGTGTCCTGGTGAGTGGATGAAGTTCTTTGATAGCTTAAGTAATAATGACAAAGTGCGCAATGTGCTTGTCTTAGTGTGCTTAAAGTTGGCTTGGTTGATCTTGAATTTTGACATGGTTAGAGAGGTTTAGGGATGAGTATGGCGATTTGAGAATGTGACAAGGGTCCTATAAGTGGTCGAAGATGATTGGATAGATCGTGTGCATGAGTGAATTTTATTTTGTTTTCCATAGTTTTCATTTAGACACTTTGGATTTAGTGTAAAAAAATCTAAGTAGGTAGTTTGATGATGTCACCATTGCCACATGTGGATGATTTAGGAGGAAATTGTCACATGGGTTTATTTAGTATTGTGCCTAGTTCTTATGAACTAAATCTTAGGTCATGAACCTAAGTGCATCAAAAGATATGTAAGTACAAATTTGAGCTCCTAGGATTTTTGACAATGTTTTCCCATACTTAGCCAAATTTGCACAAGGCAAGAAAGAGCCGAGTAAGTAGTTTGATGGTGGTATATCTCACATGTGTGGATGTTTCAGGAGAAATTGATCATATGGTTTTATCCATTTTTATACCTAGTTGATTTATGCTAAATTTTAGATCATGCATTGAAGTGTGTCAAAAGTTATGTAGGAGAAAATTTAGTCTTCCAAATAAATTCTAAGCATAGTTGTCTCTGTGATAGAAGATTTTGTGAAGGCATTTTAATGGTGTTATATCTTATACATGTGAAGGCTTAAGGATCAATTTATCACATGGATAGATTCTCTTATGTAAGGATATCATATGGTCCAAATTTGAGATCATGCATTTAAGAACTTAAGAATTTATTAAGGTTCAAAAATGGCTACTTACGTAGATAAGCAAGGTTCCCATACTTAGATAAATATGCAAGAGGTAAAGTCCAACCAACTCTCAAGAAAATCAATGGAGCACATTTGATCCAAGATATTAGGAGGTAGACAGATGGAAAGAAGTACACATTTTTTAATGATTGAGAAAAGGTAAAGGATAAGGATCTAATGATGAGTGAGTGTTCATATAGATTGATCAAATGGTAACCATTGTTAGTTAAAGACCTGGTTGGTCTACAAAAATCGATGGAGTACATTGAGTCAAAGTTCCTAGTTGGCATAAGATGAGGTCAACTTTTAAATGTTTAAAATTTGAGAATTGGTGCCTATGCATTAAAGTTTAGACAAGATCAATGATGTGTAATTGATCTAAGCAACAATTACATGAGATGTGATCAAAGTGGTAGAAGTTTAACTGTGATCATTGTCATTTAAATATTCAAATTTAACAAGGGGAAACTAGTGTTTGGTCTTTAGGACATATATTTTGATCTAGATATAATTTGATCATGGTGTAAATAGCAAAGTAGTAGATGACTCCAAGGTTCATCTATCAACATGGATTTTAAGATCTGAAAGTTTGTGCAGAGAAATATATTAAGATCCAAAGTTGACTATGTGTTCATGCATGTTTTACAAGTAATTAGATAAGGGTAATTGATCTTGTTCTGATGTTTTTTCGATATCTCATGATGAATTAGATATTTAGGAGTGATATAGACTCCATGAGGATGATCTATGTGCATTATGAAGGTTTGATCAATCATATCCAATATGAATAAAGGTTTTGAAGTTCACTGTGTTTCATTCATATTGATTATGTATACAAAGAAGTGTTTGAGCTAATTATGCTTTAATAGTAGAGTGTTTTTGTGACTATGATCATTTGAGGATGTCTAAGGGGACATAAGGAGTGGACCCATGTATTTAAAGATGGTCATATGTTCTTGATTTGATTAGAGATGTATCAAAAAGGTGAATGGGTCTCCATAGGACCTAAAGTGACTTAGGCATATTTGAAAGTGTATTGTCCTTAAGTGTGACCCATGTGAGATGCATTAAGGGTAAAGGCATGTGTTATGGTCGATTATAAATATTTTGATATTGTTAATTCATGATTTCTCTATATATAGTGAAATCAAAGATGATGATTCATATACTTTTGAGAAGACAAGGTGTGGAAGATTTGTGAGAGAGAATTGTGCAAGGTGGATGTGAGAGTTATAAAGTGAAGGATATGTAGTGTGACTATTGGTTGAGTTAATTATAAAAATAGTTTTTTGACTATGTGTATGACCTTTAGGTCATGTTCCTAATGTTATAATAGTGATCTTGTAATTTGAGGTTATGCAAAGAGGTGTGAGTGTGCAAATGAGGACAGTTTGAGTGAAGGAGAGATATTGTGGCATGCCTATGTGAGAGGTTTGTTTGAGATAGAGAGAGAGTTTGTGTAGGAGTTATAAAATAGAGATCTATCATTAGGTGTTGAAGACATCATTTCTACAGTAGAGGTGTTCAAAGGAGGGTCTAAATATCTTGGTCTTCCTTAGGGGAAATTGCCCCTTGTGAAATAAGTGTTTCACTAAATACCTTTGGTCAAGAGGATATGATCAAGGTTTGATGGTCTAAAGGAGTTGATGAGTCTCTTGTTTGTAATTTATTATAGGATAGTAGTCCATTTGTGTTGTAGGCTTGAGAGTGGGTTTTATTCCCATGAGGGTTTCTCAAAGGAAATATGTGTTATGTTTTTGATCTTGTGTATGTATTGAATGTATGAGCTCTCTTGTTAATGTTGTTTGATAAGTTAATATATGTTGACTAGTTAATAGTTTAAAGGACTAAAATTGAAATTGAAATATCTAGGCTCACTGATTCACCTCCCATCTCAATGATTGTACCTCTAACATATATACATATAGATAAGTGAAAAGGATTTCTGATTGGTTTTGTTTAACAAGGGTTTATATGAATAATATTTATTAAATGGAAAATTGTATATGATCTTCTTGGGGAGATGGTTCAACTTATGGAGTTGGAGGCTAAATTTATTGTTTATGGTTTCAAATATGAAGTACAAGTATGGTTTGATTTACATGTATAATAGTCCCATAAAGTTATTGTTAGATATTTTTTATGGTTTACATCAATGTTAATTTTGACATGTTTTATAATGATTTCCTGTCCTTTGGGAATTATTTATGAAGTTGGATAAATCTTAAGGCAACTCATGCTAAATCCTATTGTAATACCAATAAGACACCAAATTTTAAGGATGATGAATGTTTAATAGTTTTCCCTATTAATTGGGATGATAAGATAATTTTATTATACTCCAAAAATAGATATTGATTCAGATGTTTTTGGTTGGGGTGTTTTTCATAATTTTGGTGTCATTGGCATGATGGGTGGTGATAGAAAAAAAATTTAAGCCCAATAAGTTATTCTAATCAAAATAAAAAAGAAGTATGGACCATTATACAAGATTGTGGCCTCATGAACTACATTGAAAACATTTAAGGTCATGACATTCATATCTCAATGGAATTTGATAGAGGTTGGAAAGGGTCTATAATGTCTATGAGGGGTGTGACTATTTTAGTCATTGAATATCTCATCTTGTAGGTTATTGAGATGAGTACGCATGGGAGGAATTATTTCATAGTGAAAAGGGATAAAAATGAAGAGATTGATAAATTAATATTAGAAGGGTGAAACTAATGAATATAAAGGTGGTTATTTGAAATAATCCCTACTTTCTCCTTACCATGAATTAGCTCATCAAATTATGAGATACATAACTATGGAGGGACATTTCCATGTTGTTTTTTCTTACCATTTTGCTCTATTGAATCATTTTTGACATAATATTATAGTTAGTTTCTCATTTTATTTTCCACTTTGCTTTGAAAATTATGTTATTGATGTTTAGCTAGGGAGTCCCCTCTACATTTACATCAATCATTAATCTTTATTCTCTATAACCATACCAAAGCCTTGGTGGTGGGTACTTACCTCATTATTAAATCATTAGAATCAGGAAATAAAGATAAATTGGTGAGTAAAGGGAATAATTCCAAAATTATTTCCATCAAGATTCCTAGGGCACCCTCTAAACCCTCTCTAGGTAAAAAAATTGTAATAATTTCATAGTCAGATTATGATGATAAAGAAGAGGTTTCCAAGTCTGAGTCTAGGGATATAAAGTTTAAGTTGTCAGCTAATATTTTTATTAATGTGGAGGAGAAGGATTTGGATACTCTACAAGATGAATTCACAATGGAGAAGGAGGAACAAATGCATATTGAGGATATTGGTATTATGGATGTTAAAGGTAAAAAGAGAGTCAGATTTTGTTGAGGGTAGTGTTAGGATAGATTTAGGTTCGTAAAAAATGATGTTAACCTTATAAAAAATATCCAAAAGTGGATTATGAAATAAATTGATCAGACAAAGGACTCAATTAAATAGTTTAACTATCTTTATGGGGGTGGCACTAGCTAGGTGGATTTGAAAAAGAAAACAAGGGAAGGTGAGAATGTTTACCAAAATATGATACATTTAGAGGACAAGGTCTCAAATATATATTGAGAGAAGATGTATATGTAAGAGATCATCAATCATATTATTCAAATTAGTAAATTAACTATCAAAAACTATGTGTCCAATATCACAGTATTAAAGGAAATCATTAGAGTTGGCAAAGCTAAATAGGGTAACTTAAGATCGAGTGAAAGGATCAAAGACCAGGACAAGGATAATATGTTAGAGGTGGAGGCTAGTACTATTGGAAATATAGAGAAATTTATTGATAGTTTGTTTTAATAATGGGATTATGTCTTTCATGAACTGAATGTTTAATTTATAATTGTTTGTTTGTTTTGTCCTCAATTGTTTGTGTTTATTTTTTTATGTTGTTGATTTATTGTTGCTCAATTTTGTTTTGTTATCCCATGTTACTTATTGTTCAAAGTTATGTATTTTTTGGATTTTTTACCTCCATATAAAATGGAAGGGACCCTTTAATAACTCACAATTTATATTTATAAAAAGAGTCATGTATGTGAGCATAGGTCATGTAAGTTAAGGTTTGGTAAAATTACATATTTTCAAGTGTTTAATACCAAATATGAGTGTCTATATTCCCCCACTTTTATTTTAGTAATGGAATATCTAGATTAAAATGATGGAAATTGATACCTAAGGATAACTACAATGTGTATTTTAATGTATGTACTATGTGTTGCAATTGTCTCTATACAAACTTGTAATGAAACATGTAGAAATAATATTTTACTTAAGATGTAAAATCAAAAAGTAACCACAATGAAAATATGTGAAATATAATATAAAATACATATGTTTACATGTGAACAAAGCTTATATTCCTAAGACTTGTCTTCAAGAGACAATGGAGAATGGGGTGATCATGTTTCATTATAGATGCTTGTGTAAAACCATGGGTTGAGCTAAATATGCCCCACCCCTCATTTAAAATAGAGAAGTGCCTAAAAGTTATTTTATACATAATTTCATCCCCAAACAACTCTAATAAATCTAATTAAATGAAATACACTATGGCTTTAAATAAATATGATAAATACCCAAGTAATATGTTAGAGTCTGTATAAAATGTTTTGAGTCATTATTTGTAGATAGATTATATGGTTTAAATGATTAAATAATAAGTAATTAATGAGTATAAATTATTATTTGTGATAAATTTGAGTAATAATGATCAGATAAAGACATGAGTTTTCATTCCATTTGGAAAAATGAGTAATATAAGTCATCTAAACTATGCCAAAATATCATGATATCTAAAAATTTGTGAACACATGTTTTTGATAATATAAGGTAGAAAAACAAGGGGTTGAACCATTACAAGACAAACCAAAAAGGGAGCAAAGGCTCATGAATAGGAGCCACAATCAATAACTATATCATAGACAGTCGATAACTAGTAGAAGGAAAATAAGTAGTCTGACAACAAATAAAAATAGAAAGAAAGAAGATGAATCTAAAGTTAAACAACTTCCTAGCCTTTAGATAGAAATTTATGAATCTCATCAAACTGTTTGATCTTTCCTTCATCAACACCATGCTCCAAGGTATCATGATCCTACAAGAAATAAATATTCACCATAGTCAAGCGTTAGAGAATCCTATTAATGAAGAATTCAAGGGAGAGGAGCTTCTACTCCAGGGAGTCCACTCGATTCCTAAGAGTAGCCATTCCATCTTCCTAGTTAGCACCTATCTCCTCAATAACTTCCTTAGCCTTCCCCTCATCCTTGTCCATAGATATCCCTTCCCCATAGTGGGTTTGGTCAAAAGGCACATAATCTTCACCATACAAATCCTTAGCCTAAAAATCCTTATTATACACCCCTTCAATACCACCTAAAATATCCTACACTTCAAAGTCAACACCTTTTGTTAGTTCTCCCTCTTGAGTGGATCTATCAGATTCACTCTCTAAGTATTCAACCAATTTAGCCTGAGGGGATGGTTTACCTATAATTCTTCCAGATCTTCTAACCCCTGAAGTGTTACCCTTAGTCTTAGATTTGGTCATAATTTTGGCATTTTTCTTGGTCCCTTCACAATCCCTCTTCTGATTCCTATGGGCCCCCATATCCTCTCCCGAGTTAGTAGTAACTTTCCCATCCTTAAGGAGTTGTTTCTTCAATTTCCCCTACCTTTAGGAGTAGGAGTATAGAAATATTTACTAGTAGACTCTTCTATGGGTTTAGAAAAGGCAACCTCTTTTAAATTTAGAGTGTCAAGGATAGAAATAGTGGGTTTCTCAGAGGTGGTAGCAACCATAAAAGGGTTATCCATAGGCATCTCAATAATGGTGAACTAAATGGGTTTCAATGGAGATAAAATGAGATGGAATTTATATAGGTGATTAATAAGGCCCTGGTGAAGAGGGATGGGTTACTTAGAGGGTTTCAAAGCAATTTGAGCTTTAACATGACAAATAGAATGCTCTAATGAAGACATGAGATAAAAAGGAAAGCTAACAAGAGAATTTGTCCTAAAATGGTTAAGGAGGGGAAGGTGATAATTTTAAAACCTAGTAAAGTGACCCTTCAAAGTGAAATATTTCATCATCAAGTAACACATAACATCCCATGGCTCTGGTAACTTAGCATGATCAAACCCTCCTTGATAAGGAACAAGCTACTCCCTAGGTCCAAGTAACAAAGTTTGATTATGGTGGTCTGTAACCTTAGAATTTGTCTTCAATTTTGTGCCTTTAGTGCAAAGACCAATAGCCATAGTGATAACCTATTCAGAGACCTCAAATCCCACATTACCAATTTGAACTCTGTGATTATCCCATGAAAGGACACACTACACAAATAAATTTTTGTCATGGCCATTAAGGCATTCCATGAAAGGAATAATGCATCCTTTACAGTAATGCCACATTAAGGAATTATCCTTGAATTCACTACAAGTGATGGGTTCAATTTTGGATTCTACCCCCCCCATAATTAGATTATCATCAAAACTAGACATCAAAAAATCAGTAAACTACTCAAAATAGCAATGGTTTTTCCTCTCCTCGATGTGATTCTTACAAAAATTATCTTCACTAATAATAGGAATGGAAATAATGAGGAAATAAATGAGGACAATGGTTTATGTCCTTGAGTCATCATTACTCAAAAATGCTACTGCATTCCCCATTCTCTGTGTGTATTTCCCATGCTTCAAAATCCTCCCTTTAATCCTCTTATCATAATCAAATATCCATCTTATCTTGGCATGGGATATCACTAGATCTAAAATAGGATCCATACAATTAGTCATCATTAAAATTTCCTTAGTCGACCCCTACCACTTACCACAGGGGCTAACCATTTCCAAGCTAGCATCCACATCAACAAAATAGATTGACTTCATTAAGAAATCTTATCTTTTTGAATTAATTCCTTGATAGTCTGAGGGATATTATGGAAATGGTGCCAATAGCACCAATTTTCAAATTGTTGGCCATGATTAGCAAGGTCATTAGCAACTCCATTCCCCTCCCTATAAATGTGGGAAAAGTCAACCATAGGGATAGCCTAAATAAGGGTCTAGATATTAGTGATGATGTCCTTAAGATGATACCCACACATAGAGACCTTGGTAATAGCATCAATTATGAGTTTTGAATCTCCTTCTATGTGCAAGTTTTGAATATCTAAGGTGATTTCTAATTTCATACCCCATAAAAGAGCTAAGGCTTCAACAAAATTATTAGTTTGAAAACCTAATCCCCCAGCATAAGCAATGGTAAGATCCCCTTTATCATTCTTAATAACCCCACCACCACTAGCCTTACCATCAAATTTTGAAGCCCCATCAAAATTTAATTTGAGCCAACTAGACCTCAGGGGAGTCCACCTGGTATTTAATCTCTAAAGATGCTTTGAGTTATCAAAGGTAGGGATTTGATTAAGAATCCCCCAATTAACATCTATACTTTTCTCATGCTAAGTGAGAGGTTTTTCAATAGTCTTAACATGAGAATTGGTCACAATTTCAATGAGGGTCTTAGAAAGAGAGTAATATACCTAAAAATGATCTTTGGTAGTCTCCTTAAAAATTATGTTGTTCCTTTACTTCCATAGGATCCAACCAATAATAGGAAGGGATTGTTTCCAAAGTTCCATAAGCCAAGGTTGAGAGAAAGAAGGTGTCTAGTTAGCAATCACTTCCCTAATATCCTTTTTACAAACCCATTGTAACTCAAAATTCAGGAGCACTGTACTCCAAATTTCTCTAGGAAAGTCACAATGCAAATTTAGGTGAGGAATATTCTCTTCTTCCTTGAGGCACATGAGACATCTATTAAGCAAATTAAAACCCCTTCATTTCAAATTATCTTGGGTTAAAATTTTATTATGGACCATGACCCACTAGAAAAAATTGACTTTAGGGATAAGTGTATGGTTCCAGACTTTCCTCCAATGCTCATCTCTATGGTATGGGTTAATCAGTAAATGGTAAACAAATTTGATGGAGAAGTGTCCTCTCTTATCTTTAGCCCATAGTAACTCATCAGGTCTTGAGAAAAGGGGGATCTCAGTTCCTAAAAGCATTTGTTGTATAGAATTTATTCTAGGAAGAAAATTCTTCCATTGTCTAATACCATGACCTTGTTGAATATAGTGGCAAACTTTAGTTCCAAAAAACTATTTAGCAATACCCATGATAGCCTCATTCTCCTTTTGAGTGGAAAGATCTTTGTTAGCCAATCAAGGATCTTCTTCTTTTGAGTCCTTTAATATACATAATATTATCATAAAATATATGAAATCTATGACACATGCCATATATATTCCCCAATTTGAGTCAAACATGTCATAATTTGAGTAAAAATTATAATAATATAAAGTAACATGTGTCATCCTAAAGTATTATGTGATAAAAATATAAATTTTATGTAATTGTGAAGACTTGATATCTAAGACAAGTCACTATGTACTCCCCCTTTTTAGGTGAAGAATGTAGCCTAAAAATAACTAATGCAAAAGAGTAAGATGAACACATCATGTTATATAGATAAATATTTATACAATGTAAAGTATATAGAAACAAGTGGAAAATATGTCATCATAGTAAGAATAGATCATCTGAGTATGTATGAAACATGTATCTTAAGCATAAAATTATCAAATTAAGAAGATATATAAATGTAAAATGTAATAAAAAGACAACATAGAATAGGTATTATACCATCAATGGTAGTCATTACCCAATGATCAATCACATGGGTCTACTTAGTGTCTATGTTGCACAACCATTTCAAATTTTATTAAGTCAAAACAAAACATTCTATTATAAGTGGTCTGATACAATAATATTCAAGACAAGATATCCATGATGCTAATAACTAAAACATATCACACCATAATATTTCATATATTGCTTTGAAGATGTGCATAGAGATGAGATATTGGGCATGTACTCCTATCCTTATAGATTATTTTTATTTGAATGCATGTATCCTTGAGTCTAACCAATTTTTGAGCTTCGTCTAACTATGAAACCATATTAACATTCTAAGCTCCTAGAAACATAACCATTTTTGGTATTGGTCCAAGTATTTCATCATTAATATGTGCTAATTTTGTATTCATGTAGGTTATGAGGGAGCTCACCATATATTAAAAATTTATATTAGCACATAGTTAGATAGAAGTACCTAGAACTATCTAAACTTTTTCATGGTTAGATACATATTGAACATTACATATAAAAATAGGTTTAAATTAAGCTCATTCACACCCTATTTTCATCCTTATAGGTGGATAAAAAAATCATACCCTAAAAAATATCAAGATCCATTAGTTCACGAAGAATCTCAACATAGAATGCATGACAAGTTTTAAAAATTTAGAATACCAAATATTTATATTTAATCAAAAACTAATTAGGAGATCTAACCAACATATTATACTACCCTTTTTTGGTATATATAGACTTTGAATGGAACATATCTCTTTGTTTCTTTCACCTTTCATTTCCTCTTATTATCAATTCAAGGTAAACATTCCATATTCTAATGATTACATTGACTTATATGGATGATTATACTAATAGTAAAAACTAGTGCATCTATTGCACATTCACATTTATAAAAAATATATGTGAATTAAACTTCATAATATTCTAATAACATATTATTTAACTTAAATCATTGTATCAAACTAAGACAAAATATTCTATATGAGTTCATTCATTGTGCATTTGATTTTTATCAATAGTGAAGATGCTAAGAGCTGTCCCTTCTTTCGATGTGAATATTTTTTGGTTGTAATTTTGATTGATGTGTTGTATACTAGTTTTGATGATGTTTGTGAAAGAATTTTTGAAATTAATTTGTGTGTGAGGATATTTATATTGATAATCTTGTGATGGATTAAGATGCTATAAATATAGACCTTGAGTTTCATTATTTGTATGTAGTAGCTTGATGAGCTTTATAGGTGGCACATATTTTGGTTCATCCTTGATGTCCTAGATGACCCTTATAAGGTTCACCAAATCATGATTTTAATTTTTATAGTCTTCCATTGAATCCATGACTATTAGGAATAACATGCAAATATGCACTTTACTTTGCATGATTTCTTGAATACAATCATCACTCATAGTTGTAATGAGTGGTCAGTGTATCACAATATTTTACTCTATGTCTTGTATAATTTTATCCACTCAATCCACATAATGTTGTTGCTTCACCCATGAAAATGTGTTTTGCAACATATATATCTTCCATACCTACATTATGATCATAACATTGTATCTCAATAAAAGTGATTCTTTCAAAAAGTGTATATTTCAACCATTGATGCTTGAATTTACATGATTGCCTTTGATTCACTTGTGTCAATTCAAGGGTGACATCCTTCCATGAATCTTGAATATGAGACTTTGAGTTAATAAATTGTCCTAAAATTTATCTAGACTAGTGCATAGTTGTATACATAAATTTTCCATACTCTTCTAGAAACTCAAATATTTCTTTGTTTTCACTACTAACATTTTTTACTTGAGTCTTGATTTGTTGTCATCATTGTTTTGATACCTAGTATCATGTGATTTTGGTGATAATAGAAGTTAACTAATTTGAATTAAACATTACCTAATCACTTAATAATTTATGTACCAAAGTCAGGAAGGTATCATAAATTATATTTCTTGCTTTCTCAAAGCACTCATATAACTCATTATTTTCCTATCATAGCTGATATTTATTGTGTTTGATCTTTGTTTCCTTTTACGTAATGGAAGTTTGAAGTGTAGTGTCAATTTCTATTGTATTTTACAATAAACATTATACAACATACATGGATACTTCTTGAGATGCAATAATTAATTCAATTTGAGTTGAGGTAGTTAGACATGCAAATTTTGGTTATTGGATGTGTGCTAGGAGGTACAGTGTAAGTTGTATACCAAGTGGTTGTAGTTTATAAATACATCCAATAGATTTATTAGTTTCCTATTTTATTTTCAAACATTCATCTTATGAACCCAATTATGCTAAACTAGAGACCATGGAGGTTCTTGATGATTGTGTTATTTATGGGTAAGTGCCCAAATTTGGGGGATAAAAATGGGCCTAATCATGGACATGGTTTTCCTAAAATTTTAGAAATCTTAACATCTATAGATAATTTGAGATATCTACACTCCAAATTTGAAGATGGTGTAAGAACATGAAATGTAGTATTTTAAGTCTAGTTTTCGAAACACTATTTTTTAAAAAAATGGTTAAGTATAACTAGGTCAAACATCTAAAATTTGAAGATGAAATCCATTTATTTAAGAAAACAAAGTAGATATAAGGTTGTGCACTGCACTATTTTTTGAGCAACATTTAATATTATTTGAAACCCTTTGGTGAACATTTATATTAGATATTATAGTGTGTGACCTATATTTTTTTAAATTTTTTCAATGAATACTTTTTTTAATGAATTTTACAAGTAAATATATCCTAAAAAATGACAAATAAATGGATAGCTATCCATACAATGCACCTAATTACCTCAATAAAAAATGAAAACCAATTTTTGTTTTTTTGAATGTGTGCAAAATTAGGCCTAGTTTGTTACCATATTACTTATATCAATGAAAAATAAATTACACGAACATGTATATGCATGTATGTTTGTAGCATGTAGTGGCCTAAAAAAGGTATAATTATTAATCAACATAGTTTGAAACCTTAAATTAGTCCTAAAGTTATAAAAATAATATTTTTAAAAAAATGAGAGGACGTTCATCATAATGGTATTAAGTATTTGAATTTTGCCATTAAAATTCATAGTGTATTTGGTGATTAAAGTTGAATTGTGTTTTATTTATCAAAATTCTCAAATTCAGTTGTAGATTGATAGTCTAAGCCTTTGGATCAGGAATCCAAGCCATTCCTGAGCCAAAAATCTTGGTTTTTGAATTCAAATTCAAATAGTGTGATCCTATTAATAAAGTGATCACGTTATATCTTCAGAACACCCAAAAATTCAAATTTTCTCTTGAGATAAAATTATATATATGTTCTTGTATGTTATTGAACTCCCTAATAGTGGTGTTCTTTCATGTGATCCAGGAAAGGTCCCTAACCTTGGATAGTGAATTAAGGTGTCATGGTATCACATTAGACTTCAAAAAATTTATGGGAATTTTAATATGTTGACTTGAGTACTTAAAATTACTTGGTTTTAAGGTGTAACTCATTATGCATTTTATGATATAATTGATTTTATGATGAGATGCCATAAAATGCATTTTTGAAATATGTGGCCAAAACTTAGCCTTTGGAGTACTAATCTAATTATGCATTTGAAGTAAATTGGGACTATTTCAAGCCCATTCAACCTAATTTCATGACTATAAAATGTGATTTGGGGGTTGATCAGCTCCAATTTCATCCTCAATTGAAGCATAAAACATTATTTATTTATGCAAGTTTTACATGTATAGAATGTGGTTTTGAGCTCGATAAACTTGAATGTCATCAACTAATGAATGCAAATGTTGATTAGTTCAATTTTGGAGGTAATTAGGGTCAAAATGAGCCACATGAACCTATTTTAAATCATATATGATGTGATTTGGAGTGAAATTAACCCTAATGTCATGTCATATGTAATTAACCAAAGAGTTGATATATTTAGTCAAGGAGGCATTTGAGGCCAATTTAAACCCATTTAAGATAAAGATATGATTTGGGGCTAAATTAAGTTCAATTATATCATGAATTGATCCAATTAGTCAATTTATGAAATTATGGGTGTGATTTCAAAAAAATTGATCCCCTAAACCAAATTTATGGCTCAATCAATTGTATAATATATGTAACATGTATGGCTTAACTGGCCCTAATTTAATCATGAATGTAAACATGAAGGTAATTGTTACAAATAGGTGAACAAACAAATCAAATTTTCTTCAATTACCTTAGTGATTGGACCCTATATCTAATACATTAAACCCTAAAATTTACACTATTTACCTTAAAACCTAAACCATGTGCCATTTACCTTAAACCCTAAGCCATAAACCCTAAAACCCAAACCTTTTAAATTATAGTCCCTAAACCCTAAACTAATAAATTTAGCCCCAATTAACATCTTTTATATAGTAATAATTAGGTAAATAATTATCAAATTGGTAAAAATTGCATCACTCATTACATTAATTGACATAATTGGCTCAATTTATGATGAGTGGGGCATAATTGAGCCCAAAATCACATTCTTTACTCACAGATCTATGTTCAAGGAGTTCAAAATTTCCCCAATTACCTTCACGATTGTAACTTATATACCCTAAAACATACACCCTAAGCTTTAATCCCTAAATTTCATAATCCCTAAACTCTAAACCATAAATATAAACTCTTTAAACCCTGAACCAATCATTTTATCCCAAATTAACATCATTTAGACTAAGAATTAAGTTCACAGGGCTTAGTTTGGCCTAAATCACATGACTAGTTGATCCATTTGACTAATTCACTGAATTTTCACAATGACATCGGGTATAAAGACAACCCAAAAACACATTATATAGTCACAAATAGGTCTAGGTGATTCAATTTATCCTCAATCATCTTTGTGATTGGACCCTATGTAACCTAAACCCTAAACCTTATAGGTCTTAAACCTAAAGCCCTAAAACATAAAACCTATTCCCTATATTTTAAACCCTAAAGTAATTAGTTTAACACTAATTAATAATTAGGTATATACATTACTTATATCCCAAATTGCATTACTCATTGTCCCAATTGACTAATTGGATCAATTTGTGATGATGTGGGGGTTAATCAAGCCCAAAACCATAGTGGGCCCTATGTACACCTTAAACCATATATACATTAAACCCTAAGCCCTAAACCATAAACCCTAAACATTATACCCTAAATTGTAAACCATAAGTTCCTTATGTACCAATCGATTTAGCCCCAATTAACATCCTTTGTAGTAAGAATTAGGTTTACATGGCATAGAGTGATTAAACTTTATATACACCCTTAAACCTAAACCCTATGCCTTAATCCCTAAACCCTAAAACATAAATTATAATCCCTATGCCCTAATCTTTAAACCCTAAACCCTATGCACTAATGCCCTAATCCCTAATCCTTAATCCCTAATTAGGGTCAAAATGAGACATATGAACATATTTTAAATTATATATGATGTGATTTGGAGTGAAATTAACCCAAATCTCATGTCATATATAATTAACCAAAGAGTTGATTCATTTAATCAAGGAGGCATTTGAGGCCAACTTGAACCCCTTTAAGAGAAATATATGATTTAGGGAAAAATTAGGTTTCATTTTATCATTAATTGATCTAATTAGTTAATTTTTGCAATTTAGGGTATGATTTGGGCAAAATTGAACCCCTAAACCAAAGTCATGGTTCAATCAATTGTATAATATATGTAACATGTGTGGCTTAACTGACCTTACTTTTATCAGAAATGCAAACATGAAGGCAATGATCATAAACATGTTTAATAAGCTCAAATTTTATTCAATTACCTTAATTATTGGACCCTATATCCCATACCTTAAACCCTAAACCATGTACTATTTACCTTAAACCCCAAACCCTTTAAATTGTAGACCCTAAACCCTAAACCAATCAATTTAACCCTAATTAACATCCTTTAGAGTAAGAATTAGGTTCACAAGGATCAAATTGGTCAAAATCACATCACTCATTACTATAATTGACTTAATTGGCTTAATTTGTGCTGATGTGGGGGATAATTGAGCCCAAAATCACATTATTTACTCATAGATATAGGTTCAAGAAGCTTAAATTTTCCCTAATTACCTTCATGATTGGACCTTATATACCTTAAAACCTATACCCTAAGCCTTAATCCTTAAATTTCCTAATCCTTAAACTCTAAACCATAAATATAAACTCTTTAAACCTTCGACCAATCATTTTATCTCAAATTAACATCATTTAGATTGATAACTAAGTTAACATGGCTCAGTTTGGCCTAAATCACATGACTAATTACCCCATTTGATTAATTCGCTCGATATTCATGATTACATGGGGTATAGTGACAACCCAAAAGCACATTATATAGTCACAAATAGGTCCAAGTGATTCAAATTGTCCTCAATTATATTTGTGATTGGACCCTATGTACCCTAAAACTTATAGGTCTTAAACCCTAAGCTCTAAAACATAAACCCTGTACCTTATATTTTAAACCCTAAAACAATTAGTTTAACACTAATTAACATCATTTAGAGTAATAATTAGGTATATACATTACTTAATTTTGCCCAAATTGCATTACTCGTTATCTCAATTGACTAATTAGCTCAATTTGTGATGATGTGGGAGCTAATTGAGCCAAAAAACATAGTGGACCCTATGTACATCCTAAACCATAAACCCTAAACACTATACCCTAAATTTTAAAATATAAGTTACCTATTTACCAATTTATTTATCCCTAATTAACATCATTTCTAGTAATAATTAGGTTCACATGGCATAGAGCAATTAGACCTTATATACACCCTTAAACCCAAACCCTATGCCCTAATCAATAATCTCTAAACCCTAAAACATAAATTATATTCCATATGCCCTAATGCCTTAATCCCTAATACCTAAACCATATGCCCTAATGCCATAATACCTAAGCCCTAATCCCTAACTATATTAAGAATAACCAGATTGCATTATTCAATAACATGATCATGTTATATGATGTGATCACCTTATTTCATAACATGGTCATGTTATACTTAATATAGATAAAACTTTATTTTCAATGTCTATTTTTAACCCAAAAGGATAATTTTATCCCCATAAACATTCTCTATGTACTTCTATGGGACTTGTGTACTTATTTTGACCCCACCTTTGAAAAGCTATCGATTGTCCTTGATTGGTGATGGATCATGTTCGAGGAAGAGGAAGATGTTGAAGAACAAAAGACTGAAGGAATTAAAAGAGTTGAGAGAGAAACACAATATATGAATGCAAAAACTTCATTTAAGACAAAGTACAAACCCTAGTCCTGATGAACCAAATGCCATAGATAATGAGCTAATTAACAATAATGAATTAAACAGTGATAAAATTGATCATAATGAATTGAATAATGATGAAATTGACCATAATGAAATGAGTAATAATGAAATTGAAAATAATGAATTATATAATGTTGGAAGTTTACATTCAAATTTTTAATTTTTTTATTTTTTTTATGATGAGTCTATGTATGATGCTTTACCCCCCATGGATGAAGAAAATTTGATGGAAACAAATAATGATGAAATTAACAATCAAGAAAATTTCATGAAAAAATATAATGAAGAAATAAAAAATGAATAAAATGTCATCCCACCTCTAAATAATGAAAGTAATAATAATTTTGAAACACCCTCTCAACAAATTCCACCATTAATAACACCTCTAAAAATTGTGCATAGAAAAGATGAGTACTTAATTGAAGTCGATGAAAATATTTTGGAACCAATGCATAACAAAATGTTTGATCACCATTCAAGAATAATGGATTAACAAAATTTGGATAGTTTATTTCATAATTTGGATTATGATTATCAAAGATGTGAATTATTTTTTCATTGATAAATTTGATTAAGATGAGACCTATAATGTACACATTAGGACTAAGAACATCTAACATAGATGGTGAAAATAATGAAATTTTTGAAAATATACATGATGCATGTCATACTATAGGCCCAAAATTATGCACCCAAGATTGTAATTATGCCTGATGTATACTTGTAACTTGTGCATTATGCCTGATGTATACTTGTAACTTGTGCAGTAAGTGGTCAAATAGGGAAAAAATGAATGCTTTCAAAATAAATCCAAACATTTAATATAAATATAAAAACATTACTGAAAGCAATTAAAAGATGCGAGAGACTTAATGAACCTAATACTAATGATCTCTAGGCATTTTATGGTAGACTTCCATGAAATGACAAGGCTATAGTCGATGCTCTCAAAGAGTTACTTGCTCACTTTTGGAAAGACAATATAAGAGTTTCACCCAATGCAAGAGATGTAGTTAAAAGAAGAGTTGGTTCTCGTAACCATGAACTACATCTAAAACTTTTATTGGATATGACTCAAACATAATATATATATATATATATATATATATATATATATATATATATATATATATATATATATATATTTAAAAATTCACATATTTATGTTTGTATAACATATTTTGAGATGGCCAAACCTTTTTATGTAAAAATAAATCACACACACAACACTTGTTGTAGGGAACATATTGAATTTTCAATACACTATGATGTTTTTCACCATATTATTTGTACTTTGCATATTAAAAATATTTTTCAAGAGTGTGGCATTGAATTTCCCTCAAAATTAGTGAGAGAATTTATTCCAACAATTTTTTGCAAAATACAAGATGGATAATTATTCTATAACAAATCATGTTTAGATGGAAATTATAGCATTTATGGTGGATTGCCAAATTAAAAAATTGTATCCATGAGGAGAGTAAAAGTGAAATTGGATAGGAATTAGTTGGGTGTGAGCTTATTAAAAAAAAATACCTGTTTCCAAAATTTTGGTCAAATTTAAGGAGAAACTTGTTTATGAGTATGCAAGGCACACACACAGGGCTAGATGGTTGGATGAACATTTCAAGATAAATAAGAATACATTCCCACTTGATTCAATTATTTTAGTATTTGAATTTACTAAAAATTACACATCAAATCAAAAATAGAAGTTAAATCATAATATTACAACTCATCACAAATTGTCATATTTGTGCATATAACATTCATGCATGTACCTCATAATATAGATCAACACCATAAAATATTAAGTTAGTACCATTTATATATCAGTAAAGATTGATCACATTTTTCAAAGTATGTACATGGTTATTTTCAAAAGTTTTATGAACAATTGATTCAAAAGAACATTACTTTCAATCAATATTAAATTTGGTTAGATAATTACACATTACAATTCAAAAATGCACATATATTTTATTGATTGAGTAGGATACACATTATCGCTAGTGTAGAACACATTTAAAGTTTCACCAAGGCTAACCATGGAAAAGGGAAGCATGTTGGTGCTAAAGCATGTGTAAAAAGGGCTGTTACAAGGGAGGACTTAAAATTTGAAGAGGGTTTTGATATGACAGATGCAAAAATCATGATTGAATGGTGTAATGAGAACATGTGTCATGGTGCTCAACCAAATTCTATTATTTTTAGACATTTATGGTAAATAAAATAAGAACACTTGGAAAAGTATGAGGATTATATGACTCTAATAAGTTCAAATGAGCTCCACTCATTTTGTAGCAAAAATGTGAGTTCTTAAATTATTCATATGAGACTTGGGATGTTTCTATTCTACATGCATGAACCCTATTTGAAATGACTGTGATTCATAAGAGTGGGTGAATGATTAGAGTTCCAAACCACTAATTACAATCAACACATATCAGGTTCTAATAACATTGCAACTTAAAAATATGACATTATCAGATGACTTTGACCATGTATCTGATCTAGTGCATCCAAGTAAAATATTTTTCATTATGTATAATTTATTCTCATTATAAATCTTCATAGTGTTACTAAAAATGGGTTTTTGTGATATAGGGCATGTTTTTGTAGTTATTGCAGATGAGAACAATGAAGAGGGAACATATTACTACTTGTGTTGGTGTGTAGAGAGAAATAAAAAATTAACTTCCCTAGTTATAGATGGAGAAACTATTGACTATCCAATTCGGTTAGTGGTAGTCACTGGAACTTGGTTTTGATGATATCTTATAAAAAAATTTAGATCAATAGTTGTTTAAAGAGTTTGAAATACACATGAAGATACTGCACTATTCAGATTTAATTCTTGCAATGAATATTAAATTATAAAAATATCATGGGGGGCATTAAACAAGAAAATATGGAAGCTATTCTTGATACTATCAATGTTAGAGCATATCCTAGTGGTTTGTTGGATTGAAATACATAGGTATGTTGACTTTTTAAATGTATATGTAATCAATTTTACAAAATGCTTTTTATTTTATAGGTAGTACATATGATTTTTTTTTTAATTACTTAATAAATTATTTTTTAGGTTAGTGGTACAATATAATATTCCACCTACACATGGTTGGCACTGTAAGTAAAGAATTCCATATTATTCAAGCTAAGAGAAACTCACTTTTTAAGTACTTAATGTTTCTACACTCCTGAACGGTAATGAAAATGCACTTTCAGTTCTATTTGAATGTTGTGGTGGTGGGAACACATGTAATTTGAATATATAAGTGTGATTTAAGTGATAAATTCTCTAGTGGAGGTCTTAGAGGCATAAATGACAATTAGAGCTCAAAAAGTTGCTTATTCAATGCCAAAAAGTTGCATTTTAGGACCCATCATTGTAACTTGTGCCCTAAATTGCTCTCAAAGGTTACAATTGATTGATTTGGGGTATGATTAGAGGGATTAAATAATAAGGTAAGGGATACAATGGTTAAAATAAACGAGTTACACATTTTGTTTTATGCATGCTTAAACTTAGGCTAAAAAATTACATTTTTCTTATCTTGAGAAAGGTGTTCTTGAGGTCAGAATAGGTGGTAGGTTTGTTGATCAAGTGGGATGGGGGGTCAATAAATTGGTCTTGGACATTATCCAAACCCCATAAAATGTTTTTTAAATTCCAGGTTTTGATAAAAAATCATCAAAATTAGAGTTCAATAACTATAACTTAAACTTTGACATCATTTGTTGTCAGTGTTTTCGTGCTCCTAAACGGTAGTGAAAATGAACTTATGGGTGGATTTAAATGTTGTGGTAGTGTGAGTACATGTAATTTGCCTATATAGATGTGATAAAAGAGATAAATTCTCAAGTGGAGGTTTTGGAGGCAGAAATGGCAGTTAGAGCTCAAGAAGTTGCCTATTCAATGTTAAAAAGTTACATTTTAGGACTCATCACTACAACTTGTACCATAGATTGATCTAAAATATTACACCTAAGTGATATAGGGTATGATTAGAGGAATTAAATAGATAGGGTAAGGATTTGATTATTTTTTAAAGTGACTTATAGGTTTTATTTTATGCATGTTTGAACTTAGGCTAAAAAATGCATTTTTTTTGTATTGGAAAGGGTGTTTTAAAGGCCTAAATAGGTGGTGGGTTTATCGATCGAGCATGATAAGAGACCAATATCATGTTCATAAACATTATCCACCACAAAAACATGTTGGTAGTGCCATTTTTTGGTCAAGAAGCATTGAAATCAGAGTTCTACAACGACAACTTAAACTTTGACAACATTTATTGGCAGTGTTTCTACCCTTTGAAAGGTAGTGAAAATAGAATTTTGGGTGGATTTGAATGTTGTGGTGGTGAGAGAACATGTAATTTACCTATATAGACATGATAAAAGTTATATATTCTCAAGTGGAGGTCCTAAAGGCAAAAATGGCAGTTAGAGCTCAAGAAATTACTTATTTAATGCCAAAAAGTTGCATTTTAGGACCCGCCACTACAACTTATGCCACAGATTACTATCAAAGGTTCAACCTAAGTTATATAGGTTGAAATTGGAGGGATTAAATAGGTAGGATTTAAATTTTATGGTTCATGCAAATGACTTATAGGTTTCATTTTATGTGTGTTTGAACTTAGGCTAAAATACTACATTTTTCTTGTATTAAGAAGGGCATTCTTAAGGCCAGAATGGCTAGTGGGTTTGTCAATTAGGCATGATGGGAGGCCAATAAACTGGTATTATATGTTATCCACCCACTTTGACATGTTTTTAGTTCCATTTTTTATAAGTAAGCATTATAATCAAAGTTATACAACCACACTTTAAACTTTGACAATATTTGTTGTTAGTGTTTCTACACTCTTGAATGGTAGTGGCAATGCAATTTCAGTGGATTTGAATGTCTTGGTGGTGTGAGTATGTGTAATTTTACTATATAAATTTTATTTAAGTGATATATTATCAACTAGAGGTCCCATAGGTAGAAATGGAAGTTGAAGTTCAAGAAGTTGCCTATTCAATGCCAAAATGTTATATTTTTGGACCTATCACTACAACTTATGCCACTAATTTCTCTTGAAGGTTAAACTTGAGTTATATGGAGTCAAATTAAAGGTATTAAATAGGTATGGGATGTATTTTATAGTTCACATAAATGACTTACAAGTTTCATTTTATGTAAATTTGAACTTAGGCTAAAAAATTACATTTTTTTGTATTGGGAAGGGCATTCTTGAGGTTGAAATGGGTGGTGGGTATGTCGATCAGGCATGATGAGAGACTAAAAATATGGTATTGGATGTTATATTCCCTCATATACATTTTTTTAGTGCCAGGTTTTGGTTAGAAAGCATCAAAATTAGAGTTCTACAACCACAACTTAAACTTTGACAACATTTATTTTCAGTGTTTCTATGCTCCTAAACAGTAGTAAAAATGTACTTCTAGGTGGATTTGAATGTTTTGGAAGTGTGAAAAGATGTATTTTCCTATATAGACATAATAAAAGTGATATATTCTCAAATAGAAGTCTTGAAGGTAGAAATAGCAGTTGGACCTCAAGAATTTTCCTATTAAATGCTACAAAGTTGCATTTTAGGATCCATCACTACAACTTGTGCTATATATTACTCTCAAAGGTTACACATGAGTGATATGGCGTGTGATTATAGGGATTAAAGAGGTAGGTGAGGGATATGATGTCTCATATAAATGACTTACAAGTTTTGTTTTATGCATGTTTAAACTTAGGCTAAAAAACTACATTTTTCTTGTATTGTGAAGGACATTCTTGAGGCCAAAATAGGTGGTGGGTTTATCGATCGACCATGATGGGAGGACAAGAACCTTGATATATATGTTATTTTCCCCCTTGTATGTGTTTTTAATTTTTTTATTTTGTTAACATGAGGTATTTGTATATTAAGACTTTACTTTGAACTAGTATTTTCTATTTGCACTTATTGTTAATCCTTATATGGTTGAATGAAAATTAATTATTTATTTTCAAATGATGTATGGAATCTATGGGTATTAGATTTAGTTTGATAGTTTTAATTATCTATAAAATTTATGAATTATAATAACCCAATAAAACTCTTTCCATAGGATTATAGTAAATTGTATCTCCATGATTGTTATTCCTCGAACCACTTTTACTTGAGAGTGAAACTACCCCTCTATCTGCCTGTAACCACTCAATCCTCCACACATCTAAAATTTAGCATGGGATGTTATCTCTAGGATTAAATGACACTACCAAACATCAAAGTTTATTCAACTACATTCAAAACACAATGATAAGGATTTTATTCAACTAGATAAAATAATTTTAATGATATTCATAAATATTTACAATATGATCCAATAAATATAACTATTAATGGGTAATGACCTGGTTCTAGAGACCTTAATTGGGAGTTGAATTACATTAGGAGTGAGATGTTGAAGGGTCAGAAACTAATCTTAAGAACATACATTAGGCCTATTAGTCCAAATAGCCCTTGAAGGGAAAAAGTGCAAGAAAATGTAAAGGAGTCTGGAGGCCTTTAAGTTAGATTTAGTGGGTTGAATGAAGGTTGGATAGGTGGATATAAGATCTAGAAGAGCTATTCTTGAAAGTATTAAATAAGGGGAAGGCATTTAAGCATATCCAAACCTAGGGAATGTATAGTGAGAGACTATGAAGAGTGAATGACAAAAGGGGTAGGTTGGATATTAGGAAAGAACTTGAGTGTAGAAGAGGTAGTGATATATATTAATTGAGAGGTGAGGGAAAATATAAAGGAACAAGAATCAATATAGGTCATACAAGTAGTAGGCCTAGTTTTAAGAAAAGTTAGCCAAAAAGGCATTAGACCCAGGTGAAGGTGAAAGACCAGGATTGTAGGTATAGGTATAAGAGTGATAAATTTTCAAGGATATATGAATGATTTTATGTATTTGCATTGTATAAGTATGAACATGATTGGGTATGGAACTTAAGTGAGATCAAATTGTGGTAATGATCAATTGAAAAGTTGTAATTGGGTGATGACAAATGCCAAATAGATAAGATTGTCATCAGTTATTTCCACTACACACAATCAAATAGAAACTTTAATTTAAAAAAATATTGGAGATAAGAGATTTATAAAATTGAAAAGAATATTTTTTTAATCCTCATTTGTGTACAACATTAAATATGAGATTTGAAAGATAATAGTTTGGAATATCAAAATAACACTATACGATAACATTTTAAATTAAAACTGAATATAAATTATATAGATTAAAATAATTTAGATGAAAAATATAGAAAATATATAGGCACATGTACAATGCCAATAATACATATATTTTCATGATAGGCATATAAAAAATTACAACATCTACTGACATAGTATTTAATGTCAAGTGAATGTCATATATGCATATACAATGTGAAAAATACATACATTACCATATAGGCATACAAAAAAGCACATCTAATGTAATATATCCTAATCATTAAATAACCTCCCTCTCTTTTCCTTCCTCAATGAAGACTCTCCCTGGGACACCTGCTAGTAGATGGAGATCCCTATAATGCCTTGGGTTGCTCCAAGGTCTAACTGTGGGTCCTACGCTTATAGCTCACTTGTAGTCGAACCTATTAAAAAACAAGTATTATTAAAAAATTAACATAAAATACATTCAACCACTTGTTAAAAAAATAATTTTAAACTAAAATAAAAAAACATTTAAACATGCACTTACTACAAGCTCATAGTCCTACTCAATCTATTTTTGATGCTCAAATGAGTCAGTGGTAGGCTTAATTATTTGAATAGGTATTTGAAATAGGGAAGAAACATGAGAAGTTTCCCTAATAATCATCTGATTATGACTATTAGATGTTATGGGACAACCCTACATACAAAATGCATTCACATAAGTTATATTTTCACCAATCATGTATTAAAATTATTAAAACAAGTCTATTTTTACAATTTAAAATTACAAGTTAATATATACCTCTATCAACACATGTGTAGATGACATTACAACAACAATGCCTAAGCTTGTCTTGGCTCACAGTGATGGAGAAGTGTCTACTTGTGACATCAACTAAATGTAAACAAGGTCTCACTTACTTTTATATAAAGTATCAAAGATATATATGGAAATTTTTTCTCCTTTATTAAGCCAAGAGTATATTTAATAACATTGTACTCAAAATTTTGAGATCCTTGATAGATAAATTTGACTTGAACTTACATGAAAATAATACATAGACTAAATGCTCATAGAGCATAAGATTAAATAAAAATTTTACCTTTGTATAAGTAAGAGGTTTCATCCTAATAGAGATAGATGTAATAGTGGATTGGACAATAACTAGATCTAAAAACATAAATAATGGCTGCATTAAATCAAATGGTGTAAATGCCAACTATGATGATGAAGGCATAGTCACCTCCTAGGACATAAACACACACACACACACACACACACACACACACACACACACACACACACACACACACACACACACACACACACACACACACACACACACACACACACACAACTTAATTTTTATGTAAATTAGTTATTAGCTAAAATAAATTTTTAAATATACCTTAAATTTAACATGACATTTATATCAAATATACTTGCATCTGTGTAGTGGTTGATGTCTGCACACCAAATATGCATGCAAAAAACTCATCATCCATAATTATATTATAAAATCCCTTTAAACCATCAGTCCATCATCATCATAAGGTTTAGTGCAAATAGCTCCACAATATCTATAAGGGTGGGGTCGAGTATGCACACTAGGTAGTGTATTTCTAGCATCAGTCTCTGAGAGCCTATTCATATGCTAAACGAGTGTATCAATGAGAAAACTAAGGGCATGTAGAGTGTCGATATCCATAAACTACTAAACTACAAAGGGGATCTTAGTTTAAATTGGATTTTTTATATGGATTGTTGTAGGCTAATTAGGTTAATGACATACACCTAGTCAATCATATACATAGCCTTTAGCTCAGCCCTAAAACTCAATATAATCAAAATAGTTTAGAATCTCATTGAGGGAAAACTCATTGTAGAGTTTCATCAAAAAATACAATGGGACCTCATGATTTTTACATGGTAGATAATAAATCACCATCCACCATCGGTCCTAGAAATTAGTTGTGATTAAATTATGTTGGAAATGATGGATTGTAAAACATTTGGAAGTTACTAGAAATAGTGTAGTGATGGTTGGGTCAATGTATAAGGTTAAAATGGAGTATTTTGATATATCATTCTTTTTGACCTCATGTGCTAATAATTTATCAACATAATAAGCCCTAAAACTATCATGATATGAATCTCATCTATCAATTTGACTCATTATAGAGTCAATTTAACCTAATAATAAATCTAGGGAATTGTATATATAGGTGTGGTGGTATTGGTGGAAATGATATCCCTCATTCTCCTAATTAATTATTTAATTTCAATTTTATTTTCCATAATGTGGTCAACTAGACTCCCCTAACTATTCGGGGGATTTTATGGAACTATAGGAGGGTTAGGTGGAGCATTAGGAAGAGGTTTAGGAGGAGGGTTAAGTTGAGGAATAAGAGGGTTAGGAGGGTTAGGCTAAGGAAAAAGAGGGTTAGTAGGATGGGATATTCAAAACAAACAAATTACCAATTAAATAATGAAAATAACAAAAAAATATCAAAATTTAAGGTTAAGAGGTGTAGATTTTTAGCATGTACCTCTTATACATGGCATCATCATCAATTAGTCAATGTGTCAATCTTCTTGGGATGAATTTTGGTAAGGTTTGGCCTCACTAAGGCAAAACATGATTTTGGAGTGGAGGAAAATGAGGGGAATAAAGAACTCAAATGCAAAATGAGGAAATTTTGTGTTCAGGTTCACTTTTTTATTTTTTGTAGTAAACATAGGGAAAGTGAACACATTATTAGTTTTAAATATTGCAATCACATTATTAACACAATCACATTATTATTTTTAAATAATGTGATCTTGTTATGGCTTGATAATTATCGATCCATAATTTAAATAACATGATTGCATTATTTTAATAAGGTGATCACATTATTAATAATGCGATTGCATTATGGGGAATGTCCATGGAATTGTCCCCCAAGTCCATGCACATACCCTTATAATAATTATTTTTTTAGGTCTTATGTTATCATACCCCAACCTAATGTTATGTGTAATTGGCCTAATGTTTCCTATTTAGTTTGTGTTTATTTCATATCTTACTCATTATTATTCTTGGTTGTTTATTCCTCCTCCTTCTCATGTTATTCATTTTTCATCTTTTCCTATTATTATTTTTCATGTGGTACTTTCAATTGTATATTTTTATGCTTGTTCCTTTATAGCCTTATTTATGAATTATTCCTACATTTATAGGTCCTTAATCCATTTATACTCAATGTTTTTGGCTATTTTATCCATCTCAACCTAATTTTTCACTTCCTCTTACTAGTGTAATTTATCCTTCATAGGTTATTTGACATCCTTCCTTTATTTTTTAACCAATTCATTATTCTCTTTCTATACCATATCCTTATCCATTTTATCTTCTTTTGTCATTAAATTCACAATTCCATAAGTTGACTACTCTTTTGTTAAAAGTGTAGTTGACCAAGAAGGTGAGGGGGTTGCACATGAGTAGGGGATAAGGGTGAATTAAGTGTGGAAGATAGAGGGGTGAATTTAGAATGGTATGAATGTGTCATAGGTGGAATAAACTATGTAAATGTTTTAGTTTGGTATTTAGGGATAATGGCCTTCAATCTCATAGCTTGTGGCACTATAATTTTATCCTAGTGATCCTTTGTGCAAGTCTCTCAAGTTTTATCTTCATGTTGTGCTTTTTCAACCACAATTTTTAAAATTGTGAAAGTGTTCATTTATTTGGTGACCATGGGGTATGGTTTTTTAGCTCTTGTTTGGTAGCATTTTATTACAAGTGGTTTGAAGTGAATAGCATTGACCTCAACTTCTTCATCAATAATTTCAATATAGATAGGTATCACTAGGTATTTTAGTTTATGATAAATACCTTGTGCTATTTTTTATTATGTGTTTGGCCCTTTTCTAGTAGTGGAACCTTATGCTTGTAACCTGAAACCCAATGCCTCTTTCTAAAACAAATCTTGTACTCTATGCTTCACTATTTCCTCTTATGATACCATGCCAACTGGAATGGATGTTGGTGGTGGGAAAAATTGGACTAGTAGAAAAAAGGACACTTTATTTTGAATTTGACATGATAAAACAAAATTATAAAAGAAAAATGATCTTTTATCCACTTATTGATATGCTTCATTATTGACATTTTCAATCAACACCTTGTAAACCTATTTTGGAATGACTCTAAAAGGTTAAAAATCATAATATTCTATGATAATATGAATCTATAACTTAGATAGAGTGTTGTTATTTGGGTCATAATATATGATGGTGGATTTAAATGTGTAACAAATGCATTATTATTGGTTTAAATCTCTTATTCTATTGAGGTTGATAGCTAGAATCATTTTTGCGGTTGAGCATGTGATTCGAATTGTGGTTGATATTTTGACTACTCATCTATAGGTGCTATGGATTATAATAGTTTTAACACTCCACAAAATCAAGTCTTTTTACAAGATAACTTCTATTTGCACTATATTAATGCCAATGAAGAAGGTAGTGGGTACCATTCGTGGTTTTTTATTCTTGTGAGTTTTGATATGTATTATATTATGGATCTTGGTATGGCTGTAATAGGACTAAGATACTCTAGGAAATACTTGGGAACACATGGATTAACTTATATCATTCCATCAAGCTACACCCACCATCTTACCAAATTTTCTACTTACAAGTAGTGTTGTCCATATCATGGCCATATTAGATTAGGGAATGAATTTTTTGGCCAATAACCAATATAAATATTGATTTTCCATTTAGGGGGAATCTATTTTGTAAAATAGAGAGAGTAAAAAAAATTAGTACTACTGGGTTGTGCTAGCCAGTAGTCTATTTTCTTTCATTTTGATTTCTAATGCTAAAAATTTAGGACAATCAAATTCTTCTCTCGAACTTATCATATAATGCATAATATTGATTACAACATTTTTACCTATTTAGTATTTTTTGGTCTATCAATACTAGTGCATGATGCATTCTGTAATAACCCTTATTATTGATTCAATGACTTATGTGATGGGGAGTCCTCTTATTTTTTTGGCATACTGACCCCTAATATTATAATGGATGTGAGGATTCCTTATCTTATAGCCTAATGAAGTGCATTTCCTCTCATTAAAAATACTATCACTCTGAAACTATATTAGTATTAATGCGAGTCATAACCTTTGATGATAGATGAATAGCTTATTCATTGTATCTACTTATGAGGGTCATCATCAACTCATCATGCTACATAAAAATAGGTAGTCTCACCAACCTTTTAGTATCTTATACTCATAGTGCATTGGGGAGGGAAAATACTCCTCATGTAAGTTTATCTCCTTATCATTGAGAAAGACACTCTGTGTTTTCCATATCAATGAATTCATAGGGATCAATGTCACTCCATTGAGCTCATCATAACTTCAAACTAGTTCACATCTCTCCCTTTTGAGCCTCAATCAATGGAACAAGGATCTGATGTGTGGCCATTTTTTATTTTGTGTGTTATCTAGTGTGTTAATTCTTTTATAATGCATGTTGTTGGAAACTCTATACACTATCATTATTATTTTATAGAGTCATTGTTGGGAACATAGAGTGATTTCAATTTTACCAAATTTTCATAGTATTAATTATAAAGGTATCCCTTATTTTCATATAAAAAATCTTGCCCCTTACTTGTGTTGACTTATTAATATATCTCACACACCCCACTGCCAATATGAACTTATAAAAAAGGATGTCAAGCATTGCCATAAATACATCCATGAGGTTGCAAAGTGTAATGAAAATTAAAACTAAGTAAGCCACGAGGGTTGAAATGCAATAAAAGGCAACCTCCAAAAATGAAGGTGAGAGTAAGAAACATGTTTATTTTCCTATGAGGGGTCTAACTTCCCACTAGACTAGACCTCACCCTCTATCTTCAACTAATGAGATAGAAGGTATGTGACAAAACAATTAAAAGTTATAGAAAGAGACCCTTTATTACAATTTCCCTCCCAAGGCAATATTGTTTTTGATTAAATAATGAAATTTCATTAATAAAACAAGATATAGTACATAGCTAATCATACAAAAAAATATGGGTGGAAAAGGTCACACCCAAAAATAACAACCACATCAAGATAAAAGAAGCCATGAGAAGAGAGTGAAGTCCAAAAAAGGCCACCTCAAGGACATAAACACCAAGGTTAAACTAACTCAAGTGCATATCAACCAAAAAAAAGATAAATTAAAAAAAACAAACAATGAGGAAATTATTAATCAACTACAATGAACATAGCATTAGGAAGAGGTGGAGGAGGTAGAGGATCAAGATAGTTCCCCCATCCTTGAGCAAGGGATCCTCATCAACCAATA